>OY998255.1:26414615-26803630 GCA_963922045.1 Persicaria maculosa | reverse complement strand
TCCAACCGGGTTCCCGACGCGGAGCAAGCTCCAGCGTCCTGTGACTTGACGAATATGTCGATCTGGGAGACTAGAGCTCCAACTGGATTCCCGATGCGGAGCAAGCTCCAACGTCTTGGGACTTAATGAATATGTCAATCCGGGAGACTGATGCTTCAACCGGATTTCCGACACGGAGCAAGCTCCAGCATCCTGGGATTTTGACACATATTTCAATCCGGGAGACTAGAGCTCCAACCGAATTCCCAACGCAGAGCAAGCTCCAGCGTCCTAGGACTTGACGAAAACGTCGATCCGGGAGACTACAGCTCCAACGAGATTCCCGACGCGGAGCAAGCTCCAGCGTCTTGGTACTTGACGAATATGTCGATACGGGAGACTTGAGCTCCAACCGGATTCCCGACGCGGAGCAAGCTCCGGCGTCATGGGAATTAACGAATATGTCGATCCGGGAGACTGATTCTCCAACCGGATTCCCGACGCGGAGCAAGCTCCAGCGTCCTAGGATTTGATGAATATGTCGATCCGGGAGACTAGAGCTCCAACTGGATTTCCGACACAGAGCAAGCTCCAGCATCCTGGGACTTGACGAATATGTCAAACTGGGAGACTAGAGCTCCAACCGGATTCCCGACGCGGAGCAAGCTCTAGCGTCCTGGGACTTGACAAATATGTCGATCCGTGAGACTAGAACTCCAACCGGATTCCCGACGCGGAGCAAGCTCCGACGTCCTAGGACTTGATGAATATGTCGATCCGGGAGACTAGAGCTCCAACCGGATTCCCGACGCGGAGCAAGCTCCAGCGTCCTGTGACTTAACGAATATGTCGATCTGGGAGACTAGAGCTCCAACTGGATTCCCGACGCGGAGCAAGCTCCAACGTCTTGGGACTTAATGAATATGTCAATCCGGGAGACTGATGCTTCAACCGGATTTCCGACGCGGAGCAAGCTCCAGCATCCTGGGATTTTGACGAATATGTCGATCTGGGAGACTAGAGCTCCAACCGCATTCCCGACACGGAGCAAGCTCCAGCATCCTGGGACTTGACGCATATGTCAATCCGGGAGACTAGAGCTCCAACCGAATTCCCAACGCAGAGCAAGCTCCAGCGTCCTAGGACTTGACGAAAACGTCGATCCGGGAGACTACAGCTCCAACGGGATTCCCGACGCGGAGCAAGCTCCAGCGTCTTGGGACTTGACGAATATGTCGATACGGGAGACTTGAGCTCCAACCGGATTCCCGACGCGGAGCAAGCTCCAGCGTCATGGGAATTAACGAATATGTCGATCCGGGAGACTGATTCTCCAACCGGATTCCCGACGCGAAGCAAGCTCCAGCGTCTTGGGATTTGACGAATATGTCGATCCGGGACTTGACGAATATGTCAAATCGGGAGACTAGAGCTCCAACTGGATTCCCGATGCGGAGCAAGCTCTAGCGTCCTGGGACTTGACAAATATGTCGATCCGGGAGACTAGAACTCCAACCGGATTCCCGACGCGGAGCAAGCTCCAGCGTCCTAGGATTTGATGAATATGTCGATCCGGGAGACTAGAGCTCCAACTGGATTTCCGACACAAAGCAAGCTCCAGCATCCTGGGACTTGACGAATATGTCAAACCGGGAGACTAGAGCTCCAACCGGATTCCCGACGCGGAGCAAGCTCTAGCGTCCTGGGACTTGACAAATATGTCGATCCGGGAGACTAGAACTCCAACCGGATTCCCGACGCGGAGCAAGCTCCAGCGTCTTGGGATTTGACGAATATGTCGATCCGGGACTTGACGAATATGTCAAATCGGGAGACTAGAGCTCCAACTGGATTCCCGACGCGGAGCAAGCTCCAGCATCCTGGGACTTGACGAATATGTCAAACCGGGAGACTAGAGCTCCAACCGGATTCCCGACGCGGAGCAAGCTCTAGCGTCTTGGGACTTGACAAATATGTCGATCCGGGAGACTAGAACTCCAACCGGATTCCCGACGCGGAGCAAGCTCCGACGTCCTAGGACTTGATGACTATGTCGATCCGGGAGACTAGAGCTCCAACCGGATTCCCGACGCGGAGCAAGCTCCAGCGTCCCGTGACTTAACGAATATGTCGATCTGGGAGACTAGAGCTCCAACTGGATTCCCGACGCGGAGCAAGCTCCAACGTCTTGGGACTTAATGAATATGTCAATCCGGGAGGTTGATGCTTCAACCGGATTCCCGACGCGGAGCAAGCTCAAGCATCCTAGGATTTTGACGAATATGTCGATCTGGGAGACTAGAGCTCCAACCGCATTCCCGACACGGAGCAAGCTCCAGCGTCCTGGGACTTGACGCATATGTCAATCCGGGAGACTAGAGCTCCAACCGAATTCCCTACGCAGAGCAAGCTCCAGCGTCCTAGGACTTGACGAAAACGTCGATCCGGGAGACTACAGCTCCAACGGGATTCCCGACGCGGAGCAAGCTCCAGCGTCTTGGGACTTGACGAATATGTCGATCCGGGAGACTTGAGCTCCAACAGGATTCCCGACGCGGAGCAAGCTCCAGCGTCATGGGAATTAACGAATATGTCGATCCGGGAGACTGATTCTCCAACCGGATTCCCGACGCGAAGCAAGCTCCAGCGTCTTGGGATTTGACGAATATGTCGATCCGGGACTTGACGAATATGTCAAATCGGGAGACTAGAGCTCCAACTGGATTCCCGACGCGGAGCAAGCTCTAGCGTCCTAGGACTTGACAAATATGTCGATCCGGGAGACTAGAACTCCAACCGGATTCCCGAAGCGGAGCAAGCTCCAGCGTCCTAGGATTTGATGAATATGTCGATCCGGGAGACTAGAGCTCCAACTGGATTTCCGACACAGAGCAAGCTCCAGCATCCTGGGATTTGATGAATATGTCAAACCGGGAGACTAGAGCTCCAACCGGATTCCCGACGCGGAGCAAGATCTAGCGTCCTAGGACTTGACAAATATGTCGATCCGGGAGACTAGAACTCCAACCGGATTCCCGACGCGGAGCAAGCTCCGACGTCCTAGGACTTGATGAATATGTCGATCCGGGAGACTAGAGCTCCAACCGGATTCCCGACGCGGAGCAAGCTCCAGCGTCCTGTGACTTGACGAATATGTCGATCTGGGAGACTAGAGCTCCAACTGGATTCCCGACGCGGAGCAAGCTCCAACGTCTTGGGACTTAATGAATATGTCAATCCGGGAGACTGATGCTTCAACCGGATTCTTGAGGCGGAGCAAGCTCCAGCATCCTGGGATTTTGACGAATATGTCGATCTGGGAGACTAGAGCTCCAACCGCATTCCCGACACGGAGCAAGCTCCAGCGTCCTGGGACTTGACGCATATGTCAATCCGGGAGACTAGAGCTCCAACTGAATTCCCAACGCAAAGCAAGCTCCAGCGTAATAGGACTTGACGAAAACGTCGATCCGGGAGACTACAGCTCCAACGGGATTTCCGACGTGGAGCAAGCTCCAGCGTCTTGGGACTTGACGAATATGTCGATCCGGGAGACTTGAGCTCCAACCGGATTCCCGACGCGGAGCAAGCTCCAGCGTCATGGGAATTAACGAATATGTCGATCCGGGAGACTGATTCTACAACCGGATTCCCGACGCGAAGCAAGCTCCAGCGTCTTGGGATTTGACGAATATGTCGATCCGGGACTTGACGAATATGTCAAATCGGGAGACTAGAGCTCCAACCGGATTCCCGACGCGGAGCAAGCTCTAGCGTCCTGGGACTTGACAAATATGTCGATCCGGGAGACTAGAACTCCAACCGGATTCCCGACGCGGAGCAAGCTCCGACGTCCTAGGACTTGATGACTATGTCGATCCGGGAGACTAGAGCTCCAACCAGATTCCCGACGCGGAGCAAGCTCCAGCGTCCCGTGACTTAACGAATATGTCGATCTGGGAGACTAGAGCTCCAACTGGATTCCCGACGCGGAGCAAGCTCCAACGTCTTGGGACTTAATGAATATGTTAATCCGGGAGACTGATGCTTCAACCGGATTCCCGACGCGGAGCAAGCTCCAGCATCCTGGGATTTTGACGAATATGTCGATCTGGGAGACTAGAGCTCCAACCGCATTCCCGACACGGAGCAAGCTCCAGCGTCCTGGGACTTGACGCATATGTCAATCCGGGAGACTAGAGCTCCAACCGAATTCCCTACGCAGAGCAAGCTCCAGCGTCCTAGGACTTGACGAAAACGTCGATCCGGGAGACTACAGCTCCAACGGGATTCCCGACGCGGAGCAAGCTCCAGCGTCTTGGGACTTGACGAATATGTCGATCCGGGAGACTTGAGCTCCAACAGGATTCCCGACGCGGAGCAAGCTCCAGCGTCATGGGAATTAACGAATATGTCGATCCGGGAGACTGATTCTCCAACCGGATTCCCGACGCGAAACAAGCTCCAGCGTCTTGGGATTTGACGAATATGTCGATCCGGGACTTGACGAATATGTCAAATCGGGAGACTAGAGCTCCAACTCGATTCCCGACGCGGAGCAAGCTCTAGCGTCCTAGGACTTGACAAATATGTCGATCCGGGAGACTAGAACTCCAACCGGATTCCCGAAGCGGAGCAAGCTCCAGCGTCCTAGGATTTGATGAATATGTCGATCCGGGAGACTAGAGCTCCAACTGGATTTCCGACACAGAGCAAGCTCCAGCATCCTGGGACTTGACGAATATGTCAAACCGGGAGACTAGAGCTCCAACCGGATTCCCGACGCGGAGCAAGCTCTAGCGTCCTGGGACTTGACAAATATGTCGATCCGGGAGACTAGAACTCCAACCGGATTCCCGACGCGGAGCAAGCTCCGACGTCCTAGGACTTGATGAATATGTCGATCCGGGAGACTAGAGCTCCAACCGGATTCCCGACGCGGAGCAAGCTCCAGCGTCCTGTGACTTGACGAATATGTCGATCTGGGAGACTAGAGCTCCAACTGGATTCCCGACGCGGAGCAAGCTCCAACGTCTTGGGACTTAATGAATATGTCAATCCGGGAGACTGATGCTTCAACCGGATTCCCGAGGCGGAGCAAGCTCCAGCATCCTGGGATTTTGACGAATATGTCGATCTGGGAGACTAGAGCTCCAACCGCATTCCCGACACGGAGCAAGCTCCAGCGTCCTGGGACTTGACGCATATGTCAATCCGGGAGACTAGAGCTCCAACTGAATTCCCAACGCAAAGCAAGCTCCAGCGTCCTAGGACTTGACGAAAACGTCGATCCGGGAGACTACAGCTCCAACGGGATTCCCGACGTGGAGCAAGCTCCAGCGTCTTGGGACTTGACGAATATGTCGATCCGGGAGACTTGAGCTCCAACCGGATTCCCGACGCGGAGCAAGCTCCAGCGTCATGGGAATTAACGAATATGTCGATCCGGGAGACTGATTCTACAACCGGATTCCCGACGCGAAGCAAGCTCCAGCGTCTTGGGATTTGACGAATATGTCGATCCGGGAGTTGACGAATATGTCAAATCGGGAGACTAGAGCTCCAACCGGATTCCCGACGCGGAGCAAGCTCTAGCGTCCTGGGACTTGACAAATATGTCGATCCGGGAGACTAGAACTCCAACCGGATTCCCGACGCGGAGCAAGCTCCGGTTTCCTAGGACTTGATGAATATATCGATCTGGGAGACTAGAGCTCAAACCAGATTCCCGACGCGGAGCAAGCTCCAGCGTCCTGTGACTTGACGAATATGTCGATCTGGGAGACTAGAGCTCCAACTGGATTCCCAACGCGGAGCAAGCTCCAACGTCTTGGGACTTAACGAATATGTCAATCTGGGAGACTGATGCTTCAACCGGATTACCGACGCGGAGCAAGCTCCAGCATCCTGGGATTTTGACAAATATGTCGATCTGGGAGACTAGAGCTCCAACCGCATTACCGACACGGAGCAAGCTCCAGCGTCCTGGGACTTGACGCATATGTCAATTCGGGAGACTAGAGCTCCAACCGAATTCCCAATGCAGAGCAAGCTCCAGCATCCTGGGACTTGACGAATATGTCGATCCGGGAGGCTATAGTTCCAACGGGATTCCCGACGCGGAGCAAGCTCCAGCGTCTTGGGACTTGACGAATATGTCGATCCGGGAGACTTGAGCTCCAACCGGATTCCCGACGCGGAGCAAGCTCCAGCGTCATGGGAATTAACGAATATGTCGATCTGGGAGACTGATTCTCCAACCGGATTCCCGACGCGAAGCAAGCTCCAGCGTCTTGGGATTTGACGAATATGTCGATCCGGGACTTGACGAATATGTCAAATCGGGAGACTAGAGCTCCAACTGGATTCCCGACGCGGAGCAAGCTCTAGCGTCCTGGGACTTGACAAATATGTCGATCCGGAAGACTAGAACTCCAACCGGATTCCCGATGCGGAGCAAGCTCTAGCGTCCTAGGATTTGATGAATATGTCGATCCGGGAGACTAGAGCTCCAACTGGATTTCCGACACAGAGCAAGCTCCAGCATCCTGGGACTTGACGAATATGTCAAACCGGGAGACTAGAGCTCCAACCGGATTCCCGACGCGGAGCAAGCTCTAGCGTCCTGGGACTTGACAAATATGTCGATCCGGGAGACTAGAACTCCAACCGGATTCCCGACGCGGAGTAAGCTCCGACGTCCTAGGACTTGATGAATATGTCGATCCGGGAGAATAGAGCTCCAACCGGATTCCCGACGCGGAGCAAGCTCCAGCGTCCTGTGACTTGACAAATATGTCGATCTGGGAGACTATAGCTCCAACTGGATTCCCGACGCGGAGCAAGCTCCAACGTCTTGGGACTTAATGAATATGTCAATCCGGGAGACTGATGCTTCAATGGATTCCCGACGCGGAGCAAGCTCCAGCATCCTAGGATTTTGACGAATATGTCGATCTGGGAGACTAGAGCTCCAACCGCATTCCCGACACGGAGCAAGCTCCAGCGTCCTGGGACTTGACGCATATGTCAATCCGGGAGACTAGAGCTCCAACCGAATTCCCAACGCAGAGCAAGCTCCAGCGTCCTAGGACTTGACGAAAACGTCGATCCGGGAGACTACAGCTCCAACGGGATTCCCGACGCGGAGCAAGCTCCAGCGTCTTGGGACTTGACGAATATGTCGATCCGGGAGACTTGAGCTCCAACCGGATTCCCGACGCGGAGCAAGCTCCAGCGTCATGGGAATTAACGAATATGTCGATCCGGGAGACTGATTCTCCAACCGGATTCCCGACGCGAAGCAAGCTCCAGCGTCTTGGGATTTGACGAATATGTCGATCTGGGACTTGACGAATATGTCAAATCGGGAGACTAGAGCTCCAACCGGATTCCCGACGCAGAGCAAGCTCTAGCGTCCTGGGACTTGACAAATATGTCGATCCGGGAGACTAGAACTCCAACCAGATTCCCGACGCGGAGCATGCTCCGGCGTCCTAGGAATTGATGAATATATCGATCTGGGAGACTAGAGCTCAAACCAGATTCCCGACGCGGAGCAAGCTCCAGCGTCTTGTGACTTGACGAATATGTCGATCTGGGAGACTAGAGCTCCAACTGGATCCCCAACGCGGAGCAAGCTCCAACGTCTTGGGACTTAACGAATATGTCAATCTGGGAGACTGATGCTTCAACCGGATTCCCGACGCGGAGCAAGCTCCAGCATCCTGGGATTTTGACGAATATGTCGATCTGGGAGACTAGAGCTCCAACCGCATTACCGACACGGAGCAAGCTCCAGCGTCTTGGGACTTGACGCATATGTCAATTCGGGAGACTAGAGCTCCAACCGAATTCCCAATGCAGAGCAAGCTCCAGCATCCTGGGACTTGACGAATATGTCGATCCGGGAGACTATAGTTCCAACGGGATTCCCGACGCGGAGCAAGCTCCAGCGTCTTGGGACTTGACGAATATGTCGATCCGGGAGACTTGAGCTCCAACCGGATTCCCGACGCGGAGCAAGCTCCAGCGTCATGGGAATTAACGAATATGTCGATCTGGGAGACTGATTCTCCAACCGGATTCCCGACGCGAAGCAAGCTCCAGCGTCTTGGGATTTGACGAATATGTCGATCCGGGACTTGACGAATATGTCAAATCGGGAGACTAGAGCTCCAACTGGAATCCCGACGCGGAGCAAGCTCTAGCGTCCTGGGACTTGACAAATATGTCGATCCGGGAGACTAGAACTCCAACCGGATTCCCGACGCGGAGCAAGCTCCAGCGTCCTAGGATTTGATGAATATGTCGATCCGGGAGACTAGAGCTCCAACTGGATTTCCGACACAGAGCAAGCTCCAGCATCCTGGGACTTGACGAATATGTCAAACCGGGAGACTAGAGCTCCAACCGGATTCCCGACGCGGAGCAAGCTCTAACGTCCTGGGACTTGACAAATATGTCGATCCGGGAGACTAGAACTCCAACCGGATTCCCGACGCGGAGCAAGCTCCGACGTCCTAGGACTTGATGAATATGTTGATCCGGGAGACTAGAGCTCCAACCGGATTCCCGACGCGGAGCAAGCTCCAGCGTCCTGTGACTTGACAAATATGTCGATCTGGGAGACTATAGCTCCAACTGGATTCCCGACGCGGAGCAAGCTCCAACGTCTTGGGACTTAATGAATATGTCAATCCGGGAGACTGATGCTTCAACCGGATTCCCGACGCGGAGCAAGCTCCAGCATCCTGGGATTTTGACGAATATGTCGATCTGGGAGACTAGAGCTCCAACCGCATTCCCGACACGGAGCAAGCTCCAGCGTCCTGGGACTTGACGCATATGTCAATCCGGGAGACTAGAGCTCCAACCGAATTCCCAACGCAGAGCAAGCTCCAGCGTCCTAGGACTTGACTAAAACGTCGATCCGGGAGACTACAGCTCCAACGGGATTCCCGACGCGGAGCAAGCTCCAGCGTCTTGGGACTTGACGAATATGTCGATCCTGGAGACTTGAGCTCCAACCGGATTCCCGACGCGGAGCAAGCTCCAGCGTCATGGGAATTAACGAATATGTCGATCCGGGAGACTGATTCTCCAACCGGATTCCCGACGCGAAGCAAGCTCCAGCGTCTTGGGATTTGACGAATATGTCGATCCTGGACTTGACGAATATGTCAAATCGGGAGACTAGAGCTCCAACCGGATTCCCGACGCGGAGCAAGCTCTAGCGTCCTGGGACTTTACAAATATGTCGATCCGGGAGACTAGAACTCCAACCGGATTCCCGACGCGGAGCAAGCTCCGGCGTCCTAGGACATGATGAATATACCGATCTGGGAGACTAGAGCTCCAACCAGATTCCCGACGCGGAGCAAGCTCCAGCGTCCTGTGACTTGACGAATATGTCGATCTGGGAGACTAGAGCTCCAACTGGATTCCCAACGCGGAGCAAGCTCCAACGTCTTGGGACTTAACGAATATGTCAATCTGGGAGACTGATGCTTCAACCGGATTCCCGACGCGGAGCAAGCTCCAGCATCCTGGGATTTGACGAATATGTCGATCTGGTAGACTAGAGCTCCAACCGCATTCCCGACACGGAGCAAGCTCCAGCGTCCTGGGACTTGACACATATGTCAATTCGGGAGACTAGAGCTCCAACCGAATTCCCAACGCAAAGCAAGCTCCAGCGTCCTAGGACTTGACGAAAACGTCGATCCGGGAGACTACAGCTCCAACGGGATTCCCGACGTGGAGCAAGCTCCAGCGTCTTGGGACTTGACGAATATGTCGATCCGGGAGACTTGAGCTCCAACCGGATTCCCGACGCGGAGCAAGCTCCAGCGTCATGGGAATTAACGAATATGTCGATCCGGGAGACTGATTCTACAACCGGATTCCCGACGCGAAGCAAGCTCCAGCGTCTTGGGATTTGACGAATATGTCGATCCGGGAGTTGACGAATATGTCAAATCGGGAGACTAGAGCTCCAACCGGATTCCCGACGCGGAGCAAGCTCTAGCGTCCTGGGACTTGACAAATATGTCGATCCGGGAGACTAGAACTCCAACCGGATTCCCGACGCGGAGCAAGCTCCGGTTTCCTAGGACTTGATGAATATATCGATCTGGGAGACTAGAGCTCAAACCAGATTCCCGACGCGGAGCAAGCTCCAGCGTCCTGTGACTTGACGAATATGTCGATCTGGGAGACTAGAGCTCCAACTGGATTCCCAACGCGGAGCAAGCTCCAACGTCTTGGGACTTAACGAATATGTCAATCTGGGAGACTGATGCTTCAACCGGATTACCGACGCGGAGCAAGCTCCAGCATCCTGGGATTTTGACAAATATGTCGATCTGGGAGACTAGAGCTCCAACCGCATTACCGACACGGAGCAAGCTCCAGCGTCCTGGGACTTGACGCATATGTCAATTCGGGAGACTAGAGCTCCAACCGAATTCCCAATGCAGAGCAAGCTCCAGCATCCTGGGACTTGACGAATATGTCGATCCGGGAGGCTATAGTTCCAACGGGATTCCCGACGCGGAGCAAGCTCCAGCGTCTTGGGACTTGACGAATATGTCGATCCGGGAGACTTGAGCTCCAACCGGATTCCCGACGCGGAGCAAGCTCCAGCGTCATGGGAATTAACGAATATGTCGATCTGGGAGACTGATTCTCCAACCGGATTCCCGACGCGAAGCAAGCTCCAGCGTCTTGGGATTTGACGAATATGTCGATCCGGGACTTGACGAATATGTCAAATCGGGAGACTAGAGCTCCAACTGGATTCCCGACGCGGAGCAAGCTCTAGCGTCCTGGGACTTGACAAATATGTCGATCCGGAAGACTAGAACTCCAACCGGATTCCCGATGCGGAGCAAGCTCTAGCGTCCTAGGATTTGATGAATATGTCGATCCGGGAGACTAGAGCTCCAACTGGATTTCCGACACAGAGCAAGCTCCAGCATCCTGGGACTTGACGAATATGTCAAACCGGGAGACTAGAGCTCCAACCGGATTCCCGACGCGGAGCAAGCTCTAGCGTCCTGGGACTTGACAAATATGTCGATCCGGGAGACTAGAACTCCAACCGGATTCCCGACGCGGAGCAAGCTCCGACGTCCTAGGACTCGATGAATATGTCGATCCGGGAGAATAGAGCTCCAACCGGATTCCCGACGCGGAGCAAGCTCCAGCGTCCTGTGACTTGACAAATATGTCGATCTGGGAGACTATAGCTCCAACTGGATTCCCGACGCGGAGCAAGCTCCAACGTCTTGGGACTTAATGAATATGTCAATCCGGGAGACTGATGCTTCAATGGATTCCCGACGCGGAGCAAGCTCCAGCATCCTAGGATTTTGACGAATATGTCGATCTGGGAGACTAGAGCTCCAACCGCATTCCCGACACGGAGCAAGCTCCAGCGTCCTGGGACTTGACGCATATGTCAATCCGGGAGACTAGAGCTCCAACCGAATTCCCAACGCAGAGCAAGCTCCAGCGTCCTAGGACTTGACGAAAACGTCGATCCGGGAGACTACAGCTCCAACGGGATTCCCGACGCGGAGCAAGCTCCAGCGTCTTGGGACTTGACGAATATGTCGATCCGGGAGACTTGAGCTCCAACCGGATTCCCGACGCGGAGCAAGCTCCAGCGTCATGGGAATTAACGAATATGTCGATCCGGGAGACTGATTCTCCAACCGGATTCCCGACGCGAAGCAAGCTCCAGCGTCTTGGGATTTGACGAATATGTCGATCTGGGACTTGACGAATATGTCAAATCGGGAGACTAGAGCTCCAACCGGATTCCCGACGCAGAGCAAGCTCTAGCGTCCTGGGACTTGACAAATATGTCGATCCGGGAGAATAAAACTCCAACCAGATTCCCGACGCGGAGCAAGCTCCGGCGTCCTAGGAATTGATGAATATATCGATCTGGGAGACTAGAGCTCAAACCAGATTCCCGACGCGGAGCAAGCTCCAGCGTCCTGTGACTTGACGAATATGTCGATCTGGGAGACTAGAGCTCCAACTGGATTCCCAACGCGGAGCAAGCTCCAACGTCTTGGGACTTAACGAATATGTCAATCTGGGAGACTGATGCTTCAACCGGATTCCCGACGCGGAGCAAGCTCCAGCATCCTGGGATTTTGACGAATATGTCGATCTGGGAGACTAGAGCTCCAACCGCATTACCGACACGGAGCAAGCTCCAGCGTCTTGGGACTTGACGCATATGTCAATTCGGGAGACTAGAGCTCCAACCGAATTCCCAATGCAGAGCAAGCTCCAGCATCCTGGGACTTGACGAATATGTCGATCCGGGAGACTATAGTTCCAACGGGATTCCCGACGCGGAGCAAGCTCCAGCGTCTTGGGACTTGACGAATATGTCGATCCGGGAGACTTGAGCTCCAACCGGATTCCCGACGCGGAGCAAGCTCCAGCGTCATGGGAATTAACGAATATGTCGATCTGGGAGACTGATTCTCCAACCGGATTCCCGACGCGAAGCAAGCTCCAGCGTCTTGGGATTTGACGAATATGTCGATCCGGGACTTGACGAATATGTCAAATCGGGAGACTAGAGCTCCAACTGGAATCCCGACGCGGAGCAAGCTCTAGCGTCCTGGGACTTGACAAATATGTCGATCCGGGAGACTAGAACTCCAACCGGATTCCCGACGCGGAGCAAGCTCCAGCGTCCTAGGATTTGATGAATATGTCGATCCGGGAGACTAGAGCTCCAACTGGATTTCCGACACAGAGCAAGCTCCAGCATCCTGGGACTTGACGAATATGTCAAACCGGGAGACTAGAGCTCCAACCGGATTCCCGACGCGGAGCAAGCTCTAACGTCCTGGGACTTGACAAATATGTCGATCCGGGAGACTAGAACTCCAACCGGATTCCCGACGCGGAGCAAGCTCCGACGTCCTAGGACTTGATGAATATGTTGATCCGGGAGACTAGAGCTCCAACCGGATTCCCGACGCGGAGCAAGCTCCAGCGTCCTGTGACTTGACAAATATGTCGATCTGGGAGACTATAGCTCCAACTGGATTCCCGACGCGGAGCAAGCTCCAACGTCTTGGGACTTAATGAATATGTCAATCCGGGAGACTGATGCTTCAACCGGATTCCCGACGCGGAGCAAGCTCCAGCATCCTGGGATTTTGACGAATATGTCGATCTGGGAGACTAGAGCTCCAACCGCATTCCCGACACGGAGCAAGCTCCAGCGTCCTGGGACTTGACGCATATGTCAATCCGGGAGACTAGAGCTCCAACCGAATTCCCAACGCAGAGCAAGCTCCAGCGTCCTAGGACTTGACAAAAACGTCGATCCGGGAGACTACAGCTCCAACGGGATTCCCGACGCGGAGCAAGCTCCAGCGTCTTGGGACTTGACGAATATGTCGATCCTGGAGACTTGAGCTCCAACCGGATTCCCGACGCGGAGCAAGCTCCAGCGTCATGGGAATTAACGAATATGTCGATCCGGGAGACTGATTCTCCAACCGGATTCCCGACGCGAAGCAAGCTCCAGCGTCTTGGGATTTGACGAATATGTCGATCCTGGACTTGACGAATATGTCAAATCGGGAGACTAGAGCTCCAACCGGATTCCCGACGCGGAGCAAGCTCTAGCGTCCTGGGACTTTACAAATATGTCGATCCGGGAGACTAGAACTCCAACCGGATTCCCGACGCGGAGCAAGCTCCGGCGTCCTAGGACTTGATGAATATACCGATCTGGGAGACTAGAGCTCCAACCAGATTCCCGACGCGGAGCAAGCTCCAGCGTCCTGTGACTTGACGAATATGTCGATCTGGGAGACTAGAGCTCCAACTGGATTCCCAACGCGGAGCAAGCTCCAACGTCTTGGGACTTAACGAATATGTCAATCTGGGAGACTGATGCTTCAACCGGATTCCCGACGCGGAGCAAGCTCCAGCATCCTGGGATTTGACGAATATGTCGATCTGGTAGACTAGAGCTCCAACCGCATTCCCGACACGGAGCAAGCTCCAGCGTCCTGGGACTTGACACATATGTCAATTCGGGAGACTAGAGCTCCAACCGAATTCCCAACGCAGAGCAAGCTCCAGCATCCTGGGACTTGACGAATATGTCGATCCGGGAGACTATAGTTCCAACGGGATTCCCGACGTGGAGCAAGCTCCAGCGTCTTGGGACTTGATGAATATGTCGATCCGGGAGACTTGAGCTCCAACCGGATTCCCGACGCGGAGCAAGCTCCAGCGTCATGGGAATTAACGAATATGTCGATCTGGGAGACTGATTCTCCAACCGGATTCCCGACGCGAAGCAAGCTCCAGCGTCTTGGGATTTGACGAATATGTCGATCCGGGACTTGACGAATATGTCAAATCGGGAGACTAGAGCTCCAACTGGATTCCCGACGCGGAGCAAGCTCTAGCGTCCTGGAACTTGACAAATATGTCGATCCGGGAGACTAGAACTCCAACCGGATTCCCGACGCGGAGCAAGCTCCAGCGTCCTAGGATTTGATAAATATGTCGATCCGGGAGACTAGAGCTCCAACTGGATTTCCGACACAGAGCAAGCTCCAGCATCCTGGGACTTGACGAATATGTCAAACCGGGAGACTAGAGCTCCAACCGGATTCCCGACGCGGAGCAAGCTCTAGCGTCCTGGGACTTGACAAATATGTCGATCCGGGAGACTAGAACTCCAACCGGATTCCCGACGTGGAGCAAGCTCCGACATCCTAGGACTTGATGAATATATCGATCCGGGAGACTAGAGCTCCAACCGGATTCCCAACACGGAGCAAGCTCCAGCGTCCTGTGACTTGACAAATATGTCGATCTGGGAGACTATAGCTCCAACTGGATTCCCGACGCGGAGCAAGCTCCAACATCTTGGGACTTAATGAATATGTCAATCCGGGAGACTGATGCTTCAACCGGATTCCCGACGCGGAGCAAGCTCCAGCATCCTGGGATTTTGACGAATATGTCGATCTGGGAGACTAGAGCTCCAACCGCATTCCCGACACGGAGCAAGCTCCAGCGTCCTGGGACTTGACGCATATGTCAATCCGGGAGACTAGAGCTCCAACCGAATTCCCAACGCAGAGCAAGCTCCAGCGTCCTAGGACTTGACGAAAACGTCGATCTGGGAGACTACAACTCCAACGGGATTCCCGACGCGGAGCAAGCTCCAGCGTCTTGGGACTTGACGAATATGTCGATCCGGGAGACTTGAGCTCCAACCGGATTCCCGACGCGGAGCAAGCTCCAGCGTCATGGGAATTAACGAATATGTCGATCCGGGAGACTGATTCTCCAACCGGATTCCCGACGCGAAGCAAGCTCCAGCGTCTTGGGATTTGACGAATATGTCGATCCGGGACATGACGAATATGTCAAATCGGGAGACTAGAGCTCCAACCAGATTCCCGACGCGGAGCAAGCTCTAGCGTCCTGGGACTTAACAAATATGTCGATCCGGGAGACTAGAACTCCAACCGGATTCCCGACGCGGAGCAAGCTCCGGCGTCCTAGGACTTGATGAATATATCGATCTGGGAGACTAGAGCTCCAACCAGATTCCCGACGCGGAGCAAGCTCCAGCGTCCTGTGACTTGACGAATATGTCGATCTGGGAGACTAGAGCTCCAACTGGATTCCCAACGCGGAGCAAGCTCCAACGTCTTGGGACTTAACGAATATGTCAATCTGGGAGACTGATGCTTCAACCGGATTACCGACGCGGAGCAAGCTGCAGCATCCTGGGATTTTGACGAATATGTCGATCTGGGAGACTAGAGCTCCAACCGCATTCCCGACACGGAGCAAGCTCCAGCGTCCTGGAACTTGACGCATATGTCAATTCGGGAGACTAGAGCTCCAACCGAATTCCCAACGCAGAGCAAGCTCTAGCATCCTGGGACATGACGAATATGTCGATCCCGGAGACTATAGTTCCAACGGGATTCCCGACGTGGAGCAAGCTCCAGCGTCTTGGGACTTGACGAATATGTCGATCCGGGAGACTTGAGCTCCAACCGGATTCCCGACGCGGAGCAAGCTCCAGCGTCATGGGAATTAACGAATATGTCGATCTGGGAGACTGATTCTCCAACCGGATTCCCGACGCAAAGCAAGCTCCAGCGTCTTGGGATTTGACGAATATGTCGATCCGGGAGACTAGAGCTCCAATCAGATTCCCGACGCGGTGCAAGCTCCAGCGTCCTGGGACATGACGAATATGTCAAACCGGGAGACTAGAGCTCCAACTGGATTCCCGACGCGGAGCAAGCTCTAGCGTCCTGGGACTTGACAAATATGTCGATCCGGGAGACTAGAACTCCAACCGGATTCCCGACGCGGAGCAAGCTCCGACGTCCTAGGACTTGATGAAGATGTCGATCCGGGAGACTAGAGCTCCAACCGGATTCCCGACGCGGAGCAAGCTCCAGCGTCCTGTGACTTAACGAATATGTCGATCTGGGAGACTAGAGCTCCTACTGGATTCCCGACGCGGAGCAAGCTCCAACGTCTTGGGACTTAATGAATATGTCAATCCGGGAGACTGATGCTTCAACTGGATTCCCGACGCGGAGCAAGCTCCAGCATCCTGGGATTTTGACGAATATGTCGATCTGGGAGACTAGAGCTCCAACCGCATTCCCGACACGGAGCAAGCTCCAGCGTCCTGGGACTTGACGCATATGTTAATCCGGGAGACTAGTGCTCCAACCGAATTCCCAACGCAGAGCAAGCTCCAGCGTCCTAGGACTTGACGAAAACGTCGATTCGGGAGACTACAGCTCCAACGGGATTCCCGACGCGGAGCAAGCTCCAGCGTCTTGGGACTTGACGAATATGTCGATCCGGGAGACATGAGCTCCAACCGGATTCCCGACGCGGAGCAAGCTCCAGCGTCATGGGAAATAACGAATATGTCGATCCGAGAGACTGATTCTCCAACCGGATTCCCGACGCGAAGCAAGCTCCAGCGTCTTGGGATTTGACGAATATGTCGATCCGTGACTTGACGAATATGTCAAATCGGGAGACTAGAGCTCCAACTGGATTCCCGACGCGGAGCAAGCTCTAGCGTCCTGGGACATGACAAATATGTCGATCCGGGAGACTAGAACTCTAACCGGATTCCCGACGCGGAGCAAGCTCCAGCGTCCTAGGATTTGATGAATATGTCGATCCGGGAGACTAGAGCTCCAACTGGATTTCCGACACAGAGCAAGCTCCAGCATCCTGGGACTTGACGAATATGTCAAACCGGGAGACTAGAGCTCCAACCGGATTCCCGACGCGGAGCAAGCTCTAGCGTCCTGGGACTTGACAAATATGTCGATCCGGAAGACTAGAACTCCAACCGGATTCCCGACGCGGAGCAAGCTCCGACGTCCTAGGACTTGATGAATATGTCGATCCGGGAGACTAGAGCTCCAACCGGATTCCCGACGCGGAGCAAGCTCTAGCGTCCTGTGACTTAACGAATATGTCGATCTGGGAGACTAGAGCTCCTACTGGATTCCCGACGCGGAGCAAGCTCCAACGTCTTGGGACTTAATGAATATGTCAATCCGGGAGACTGATGCTTCAACTGGATTCCCGACGCGGAGCAAGCTCCAGCATCCTGGGATTTTGACGAATATGTCGATCTGGGAGACTAGAGCTCCAACCGCATTCCCGACATGAAGCAAGCTCCAGCGTCCTGGGACTTGACGCATATGTCAATCCGGGAGACTAGAGCTCCAACCGAATTCCCAACGCAGAGCAAGCTCCAGCGTCCTAGGACTTGACGAAAACGTCGATCCGGGAGACTACAGCTCCAACGGGATTCCCGACGCGGAGCAAGCTCCAGCGTCTTGGGACTTGACGAATATGTCGATCCGGGAGACTTGAGCTCCAACCGGATTCCCGACGCGGAGCAAGCTCCAGCGTCATGGGAAATAACGAATATGTCGATCCGGGAGACTGATTCTCCAACCGGATTCCCGACGCGAAGCAAACTCCAGCGTCTTGGGATTTGACGAATATGTCGATCCGGGACTTGACGAATATGTCAAATCGGGAGACTAGAGCTCCAACCGGATTCCCGATGCGGAGCAAGCTCTAGCGTCCTGGGACTTGACAAATATGTCGATCCGGGAGACTAGAACTCCAACCGGATTCCCAAGACGTTGGAGCTTGCTCCGCGTTGGGAATCCAGTTGGAGCTCTAGTCTCCCAGATCGACATATTCGTCAAGTCACAGGACGCTGGAGCTTGCTCCGCGTCAGGAATCTGGTTTGAGCTCTAGTCTCCCAAGATTATAAGTTCATTCCATACCGGACTAGGCCGGAAGAGGGTTATACTTTCACCCAATTCGCGGGGTTCAATAATGAAGCGATATTTCACTTTCACCAACTTCTAGGAGAGACGTAATTGACTGCATTTATCTCGGTAGCCACGCGTAAGTAAATTGCTCCCGCTTGTTCAAACATTTGATAACCATAGTCACTCAGTGATAAAGGAGGTAGGGGTGCAGAGACAGCCACTATTTCATATGCCGGAAAAAGGAATGATCCATCAGGTTCAATGCTCTAACGCCCACACCGGATATGGACCGAACTGTCTCACGACGTTCTTGGCAAAAGAGGTACAACGAAATGAATAGAATTTCAGTCATTCAACAAAATGGAAAAAATTTCGGGAGGTTACAGATCTCTTATACTACCCATGGACTCGCCTATATAAGCTGCGGCAAGCTCCAGCATCCTGGGATTTTGACGAATATGTCGATCTGGGAGACTAGAGCTCCAACCGCATTCCCGACACGGAGCAAGCTCCAGCGTCCTGGGACTTGACGCATATGTCAATTCGGGAGACTTGAGCTCCAACCGAATTCCCAACGCAGAGCAAGCTCCAGCATCCTGGGACTTGACGAATATGTCGATCCGGGAGACTATAGTTCCAACGGGATTCCCGACGTGGAGCAAGCTCCAGCGTCTTGGGACTTGACGAATATGTCGATCCGGGAGACTTGAGCTCCAACCGGATTCCCGACGCGGAGCAACCTCCAGCGTCATGGGAATTAACGAATATGTCGATCTGGGAGACTGATTCTCCAACCGGATTCCCGATGCGAAGCAAGCTCCAGCGTCTTGGGATTTGACGAATATGTCGATCCGGGAGACTAGAGCTCCAATCAGATTCCCGGCGCGGTGCAAGCTCCAGCGTCCTGGGACTTGACGAATATGTCGATCCGGAAGACTAGAGCTCCAACCAGATTCCCATCGCGGAGCAAGCTCTAGTGTCTTGGGACTTGACGAATATGTCGATCCGGGAGACTAGAGCTCCAACCGGATTCCAGACGCAGAGCAAGCTCCAGCATCCTGGGATTTGACGAATATGTCGGTCCGGGAGACTAGAGCTCCAACCGGATTCCCGACGCGGTGCAAGCTCCAGCGTCCTGGGACTTGACAAATATGTCGATCCGGAAGACTAGAGCTCTAACCAGATTCCCGTCGCGGAGCAAGCTCTAGTGTCCTGGGACTTGACGAATTTGTCGATCTGGGAGTCTAGAGCTCCAACCGTATTCCCGATGCGGAGCAAGCTCCAGCTTTCTGGGACTTGACGAATATGTCGATCCGGGAGTCTTAGAGCTCTAACTGGATTCCCGACGCGGAGCAAGCTCCGACGTTTTGGGACTTACTCTTCGCTAGAGATGATCGTTTGATTGTTTTGTACGGAAGTTTAGCACCCACTAACCGCTTTCATTTATTCACATTCAGCGGGGGTGACTTAAAACACTTTCCAAATCATGGGATGATTACACATAGTACTTCTTCAGGTGCTCGACGTTCCATGTTTTGTTGAGGACCACTCCTTCTGGTGTTTGGAGTTTGTAAGCTCTAGTGTGAATGCATTCAAACACCACGTAGGGTCCTTCCTATTTCACATCTAGTTTGCCACCCATGAGGGACAACCGGAGAACTAGATCTCCTTTCTCGAATCGGCGGGGGACCATGCGTTTGTTGCAATATTTCTCTGTCTTTTTCTTGTACTCTCGTGCCTTTAAAGCGGCCAACCTCCTTCTTTCCTCTCGGAGGTGTAAGTCCACCTCCATGGCTTCATCATTGGCCCTGGATTTGTAGGCAAGGACTCATGCCGAAGGGACCAGTCTTTCGACGGGTATGACGGCGTCCGATCCGAACACTAGTGCAAATGGAGTTTCTCCTGTTGGGGTCTTGGCTATTGTTCGGTATGACCATAATACCAGTGGGAGTAACTCCGCCCATCGCCCCTTGGCGGTCTTCCCTAACTTCTTCTTTATTCCTTCCAAGATCTGGCGGTTGGTGATTTCTGCTTGTCTATTAGTTTGTGGATGCGCGATGGACGAGAATTTCAATGATATCCCCAGCCCTTTGCAGAAATCCTGGATTCCTTTGCAGTCGAACTGTGTTCCATGGTCCGTGATGATGGCCTCAGGAACTCCGAATCTGCACACCAAATTCTTCCACAAGAACCTGCGGACTTTTGCGGCCGTGATCAGCCCCATGGCCTCTGCTTCCACCCATCTGGTGAAGTAGTCTGACACAATAAGAATGTACTTCAGCTGTCCAGGAGCCATGGGGAAAGGTCCCAAGATGTCCATTCCCCAGAGAGCAAAGGGGCACGCCCCAAAAATACTCTGAAGTGGCTCGGCGGGTGCCACGCGGACATTCCCCTGTTTCTGGCACGCATCGTAGCTCTGTACAAGACTTTGCACATCCTTCCTCATGGTTGGCCAGTAATACCCTAACCTCATGATCTTCGCGGCCAAGGATCTCCATCTCTGGTGGTGCGCACATACTCCTGCGTGCAATTCTTCAACGATGATTTTCCCTTCGTCCCTAGTCACACACAGCAGGTCGGGGAAGTTAAAACCCTTCTTGTACAATCTGCCTTCCCGAATCGTGAATCGGGTGGCCTGGTAGTTCATCTTCTTGGCCTCCACTCTTTATGAGGGAATGACTCATTTCCCGAAGTACTCCGCTATTGGGGTGCGCCAATCTCCTGGTCATTCGGTTTGGACCGCGTAGATCTCTTGGACGAATCCCTGTTGCTCCATTTTTCCAAACACGAAATTCCCCTCGGCTTCTGGGGGTATGACCGCCCCAATCTGAGCCAGAAGATCTGTTGACTCGTTCATCTCTCGGGGAACTAATTCCAGGCTGAAATGTAGAAAAGATCATTTTAGTGCCATAACCTTGCAACTACCTCCGAGTCGGTGTAGATGGCAATTTTTCGCGCGCCCCTCGGGCTAGCGTGATTTCCAGTCCCGCGATCAGAACTTCATATTCTTCTTCGTTGTTAGTCACTTGGAAATCCAGTCTATGAGTGAAGCACGACTGTTCTCCCTCGAGGGGTAGTGAGCGTGATTCGTGTCCCGTTGCCGTCAATATTCACGGCTCCATCTACCGTCAGAACCCATCTGTTCTGGTCATCTCCTCCATCATCCTCAAAGCTTGTTTCACAGATGAAGTCGGTGAGGACCTGAGCAAGAGCTGCTTTGCGTGGTGCATAGGTTATTTCAAACTCGGAGAGTTCTACGACCCACTTGGTCAGCCGTCCCGACAAGCTGGGTGAATAGAGGATCTGCCTCAGCGGCAAGTCCGTTAGTACTTCAATCCCATGATCCTGGAAGTATGACCGGAGTCTTCTAGCCGCAGAGATCAGACAGAGTATTACCTTCTCCACTGGTTCATATCTGGTTTCCGCATTGTGTAGCACTCTGCTTACATAGTACACAGGGTATCGGCCTTCTCGGGTGAGAACCGCACTGATGGTAGTGCCCTTGGTGGCCAAGTAGAGTTGCAGACTCTCCGCTCTCTGTGGTTGGTGCAGAGTGGGCACCGAACATACATTTTTCTGCATTTAAGTTTAGCCCGCCCCGCCTTAAAGAGTCAAAGGTTTCCTGGAGATCTGCTGCATGATTTTCAGCTTTGCGTCTCCGTACTACTATGTCGTCCACGTAGATTGACACGTTCTTTGCAAGCTGTCCACGGAAGATTTTGTCAACGGTTCTCTGGAAGGTGGCCCCAGCATTTCTCAGGCCAAAAGGCATCACTTTATAGCAGAAGATCCCCTGATTGGTGATGAAAGTGGTTGCTTTCTTATCTATCGGATCAATGCGAATCTGGTTGTACCTAGAGTAGGCATCCAAAAAGCTCAAAGCTTCATTTCATGCGGTGATGTCTACCAACTCATCAATCGAGGGTAGGGGATAATTGTCTTTTGGGCACAACTTGTTCAAATCAGAGAAATCCACGCACATTCTCCACTTCCCATTTGCCTTCTTGACCAGGACGACGTTCGAAAGCCAAGCATAATCTTCCACTGCTTCTATAAAACCTGCTTCCCGCAGTTTCTCTACTTCTTCCTTGGCGGCCTGGGATCGTTTGGGGGCCATTTTTCTCTTCTTCTGAGCTATTGGTCGAGCGTCATGGCGAATCCTGAGGGTGTGGATGACTATGGATGCAGGGACCCCTAGAAGATCTTTAGGTGACCACGCGAACACGTCGCGGGACTGTATTGTGAGCCTAATTCGCCATGTTTTATAGCTACTTTTATATCGATTTTTGCATGCATTTCATGCATTTGGGTTAAAATAATACATAATTTGTGTAGTTTATGTTTATTTGCAATATATGGAGGTCTACACAAGTTTTTATTATATTACGCAGAAATCGGACGCACTTTGGAGCTTAAAGTAAACTCATGGAGAAGCTAAGAATGGTGCAGCGGGAGAAAATGCCATTTTCACCATTCTTTGTTCTAAATCAAGCTTTGATGTCTTTATAAGAGTCGTAGCCATCGGAAAGAGCTTTCCAATGCATGGTCATATGCGTCAATCCGACGAACGAGGACTAGGGAAAGTGCGTTTCAAGAGCAGAGCAGAAAGCTGAGAGACTTAGTCGATATCGAGTTGTTTTACTCGATATCGAGTAACCCAGATCAAGTAAAGGCACCGGACGTCGACAAGTGAAGTTAGGAGCTGGAGCAGGTGAGTCGATATCGAGTAAAACACTTGGTCGATTTCCATGTCCAGAGCCGAGCTCGACGAAGCTGAACACTGGGGAGCCGAGCAGAAGTTAGTCGATATCGAGTAACTTTACTCGATATCGAGGACAACTTAAGTCGACATGTGTTCTGTTGGCCGACATGGAGTTGCTGAGCATAAGACGAAGAAAATGCTAGTCGATATCGAGGACTCCTACTCGATATCGAGGACGTCTCAGTGGCGGATTCCGAGCTATCCGGAATTCATGTTAAGTTTCTATCCCAAAGCCAATGGTGATATTTTCGAGACCAAATTCTATCCACATCTATCAAGAGCTATCAAATCAAGGAAGAAGATATTTTATCTACTTTAGATATAGTTCTAGATTTAATTATTTATTCCATTATGTTATCTTAAGTAAGTAGATATAGATATAGATAGGATCTTCTTTCCTAATTAGAGAGGGAATGAAGCCTATAAATAAAGCCTTAGGGGCTGATTTCTAATATTCAATTTCGGAGAGAACAAGTAAGTAGTTACATAGAGAAAGAGAGAGTTTGTGGCGAGCATGGCGGAAAGGCGAAAGCGGGTTTGGCTTGTTCGGTTGTAAGCTTTCTTTTTAGTTTTATTCAATGCAAGTTAGTTTCTTTTGTTATTTAATGAGTTTCTTGATAATGAAAAGCAAGTAGTCCACCCACTTCTAGGGTCGGGGTGAGCCCGACGGTAGCCATGTGAGATGACGCGAAGAAGGTTTTATCTTTTTATGCGATTCATCTTCTATCCCTATGAGCATTATTCTTTTGCCAGAGTTGAAGGTGATCCTTGTTTGTGTTATTGAAGCGAAAGTGATCTTAATGCAACTTGGATTAATTATGTGAAAAAGGGTTAGTAAAAATTAGGGTTTATGCGAAAGTCTCTATATTCCTATTTGTCAATAACGAAAAATATTTGATGGAAAGCATGATCTTTTATGCCTTTATGTGTTATTTTGCATGGTTATCGTTGTGGTGTTGATACCCTTGCCTTGGAAGTCTTTTAGTTTATTGATTTTATTTACCAAAATCTGAGTTATGTGTTCGAAAGTTTGCATCTTTAAGTTTCTGTGTTTGTCGACGTCGAGCAAGTTTTTGTCGATATCGAGTTGGTCTTACTCGATATCGAGGAGGATTTACTCGTCACTGCTTTTGCTGAGTTTTTGTTTCTGTTGTCACTTGCTGTAGTCGATATCGAGGACTGTTGCTCGATATCGAGTAGCTTCTATGTCCTTGCTTTATTTTCTGCTTTTGTTTGTCATTTCTACCTTTCTTTCTATCTTTCTGTTTGCTTTTCTATCTGTGACATTCACAGCTACCTGAGATCCGCTGACACGCTTCCTCGTGGATCGATCCTGACTTCCCACTACTGCATAGGGAGGGAGTCTTGTAATCATTTGCAGGGGACGGAATCTGGTTTGCTTTACTTATTTCATATTTTTAATTGCAAGTCTCGATTTCCTCCTACAACTAATTGGCGTCGTTACCGGGGAAGCAATCATTCGCGTCTTAGGTAGTTAGATCTCACGTTTTTCCTTGAGTTACTTAGCAGGTATATGCGATGTTCTGGAATGCAAGACGCATATGATATGGAGGCTAAGATAGCAGAGCTTCGCCAACGGATAGCGGAGATAGACAGAGAGAGGGCGGAATTAAAACGTCACGCGAATGCCGATGCCGCCAAGACCCACCGGATAAGGTAGCTATTGGATGTCTGGCGTAGAAGGGACAACGTCTCCTTCTATGAGCCAGTCGACAACGACTACCTGGACTCGGCATATACACATTCTGGAGGAACTGATCCAGAAACACCAGCCGAAATCATCTGTACCACAGAAATCCAGGTATGTCCTTCCTCTATTTCAATATCTACTTCGCTATCTATCTTTAAAGAATCTTCTAAAGGATCCCAAAAAGAAGAAGTGCTACCAATGCAAAATCCGGATGTCGTTGCCCATGGTGTTTCAAAGTCGCTTTTACCTTACAAGGTGAAGGCCATCCCTGACGATTTTGGGCAACCGATGTTCGTGTTCAAGTATGGGGTCCTCGCAAAGTGGCATGAAGCTCCACAAGACGAGGGGGAAATATCTCTTCCCACTCCACCGTTTTGCTGTGGTGGAGATGTGCATACAAATCAACCAATGAAGCGGAAGAGGTATGATGATGAGGTATGTATAGTTTCTTTATATCTTCCTTTATGCATGCCAGCTGGAGCCCAGGAAGATGAATGGGTGAAGCCATGGAGCATTCACTCAGGGAGATTTAAGCTTCTTCACATGATGCCCCCGGATGACATTCCACGCTTCCCACCACCGGAGGAACCACCAGATCCACCTATACCTCCGGACAAAGATGAGCCAAGCTCATGCTTAATGAAGAAAGTCGGCCTAGCGCCTATAAAATCAAGAGCTTGTAAATAGACAACTACTTTTTGGGACTTTTGGACATTGTTGCTTTTGTTTGTTTTTGGTTATTGAACTTTTTAGTTTTTCTATTGTGGGTATTTCTCTTCTACATTTTTCAGGTCCATGGGGATATAAGCAAGCCAAAATCGGACTCGGCCCAGGCATCTACACTCGATATTATGAAGCCCTGCACACCTGTCTAGTGAGTTAATTTCTTTCTTTACCCTTGTTTTTATACAGTGAGGACACTGTAATGTTTAAGTATGGGGTGGGGAAAGGGCTTACTTTATGCATATTTGGCTTTATTTGACATTATATGTGCATTTTTAAGGTTTATTTTTTCGAATTACTTAAACTTGGCTATTTTGGAATTCATTATTGATTTATGGGCTTATATACATGTTTTCCAAAGTTTAAAGAAAAAAATGACCCCTTTGAAAATTTTTGATTAATGTCATGGAAAGTACTCCATTTCCCCGGATTATATAGCACCACATTGCCAAAAATTGCCCACCTTTAGCCTTTTTCCAAATCTACTCCTTATTTGATCTTAAATTAAAGTCCTCTTGATTATTAATGCTTTGTCACTTATAAATTGTTTTTGCATAACCCTCCTTTTGTGAGTAGATGTTGCTTTTTAATTGCACATGCATGGATTTGTGACATTAGTACCTTTTCGAGTATGGTAATTGATTGCAGGGTTATATAAGAATGAATCCAATATGTTGAGAGTTTTGATTTCATCCCCTGTATGACAATTAAAAGTATTGCTTGAGGACAAGCAAGCTTAAGTATGGGGTGTTTGTTGTTAGCCTAATTCCCCATGTTTTATAGCTACTTTTATATCGATTTCTGCAGGCATTTCATGCATTTAGGTTAAAATAATACATAATTTGTGTAGTTTATGTTTATTTGCAATATATGGAGGTCTACACAAGTTTTTATTATATTTCGCAGAAATCGGACGCACTTTGGAGCTTAAAGGAAACTCATGGAGAAGCTAAGAATGGTGCAGCGGGAAAAAAGGCCATTTCTCACCATTCTTCGTTCTGAATCAAGCTTTGATGTCTTCATAAGAGTCGTAGCCCTCGGAAAGAGCTTTCCAACGCATGGTCATATGCGTCAATCCAACGAATGAGGACTCGGGAAATGGTGTTTCAAGTACAGAGCAGAAAGCTGAGAGACTTAGTCGATATCGAGTTGTTTTACTCGATATCGAGTAACCCAGATCGAGTGAAGGCACCAGACATCGACAAGTGAAGCTGGGAGCTGGAGCAGATGAGTCGATATCGACAAGAATTAGTCGATATCGAGTAAAACACTTGGTCGATTTCCATGTCCAGAGCCGAGATCGACGAAGCTGAGCACTGGGGAGCCGAGCAGAAGTTAGTCGATATCGAGTAACTTTACTCGATATCGAGGACAACCCAAGTCAACATGTTTTCTATTGGCCGACATGGAGTTGCTGAGCACAAGACGAAGAAAATGGTAGTCGATATCGAGGACTCCTACTCGATATCGAGGACGTCTCAGTGGCGGATTCCGAGCTATCCAAATATCATGGTAAATTTCTATCCCGAAGCCAATGGTGATATTTTCAAGACCAAATTCTATCCACATCTATCAAGAGCTATCCAGCCAAGGAAGAAGATATTTTATCTACTTTAGATATATTTCTAGATTTAATTATTTATTCCATTATTTTATCTTAAGTAAGTAGATATATATATATATATATATAGGATCTTCTTTCCTAATTAGAGAGGGAATGAAGCCTATAAATAAAGCCTTAGGGGCTGATTTCTAATATTCAATTTCGGAGAGAACAAGAAAGTAGTTACATAGAGAAAGAGAGAGTTTGTGGCGAGCAAGGCGGAAAGGCGAAAGCGGGTTTGGCTTGTTCGGTTGTAAGCTTTCTTTTTAGTTTTATTCAATGCAAGTTAGTTTCTTTTGTTATTTAATGAGTTTCTTGATAATGAAGAGCGAGTAGTCCATCCACTTCTAGGGTCGGGGTGAGCCCGACGGTAGCCATGTGAGATGACGTGGTGAAGGTTTGATCTTTTTATGCGATTCATCTTCTATCCCTATGAGCATTATTCTTTTGCGAGAGTTGAAGGTGATCCTTGTTTGTGTTATTGAAGCGAAAGTGATCTTAATGCAACTTGGATTAATTATGTGAAAAAGGGTTAGTAACAATTAGGGTTTATGCGAAAGCCTCTATATTCCTATTTGTTAATAACGAAAGTTATTTGATAGAAAGCATGAACTTTTATGCCTTTATGTGTTATTTTGCATGGTTATCGTTGTGGTGTTGATACCCTTGCCTTGGAAGTCTTTTAGTTTATTGATTTTATTCAACAAAATCTGAGTTCTGTGTTCGAAAGTTTGCATCTTTAAGTTTTTGTGTTTGTCGACGTTGAGCAAGTTTTTGTCGATATCGAGTTGGTCTTACTCGATATCGAGGAGGATTTACTCGACGCTGCTTTTGCTGAGTTTCTGTTGCTGTTGTCACTTGCTGTAGTCGATATCGAGGACTGTTGCTCGATATGGAGTAGCTTCTGTGTCCTTGCTTTATTTTCTGCTTTTGTTTGTCATTTCTACCTTTCTTTCTATCTTTTTGTTTGCTTTTCTATCTGTGAGATTTACAGCTACCTGAGATTCGCTGACACGCGTCCTCGTGGATCGATCCTGACTTGCCACTACAGCATAGGGAGGGAGTCTTGTAATCATTTGCAAGGGACGGAATCTGGTTTGCTTTACTTATTTCATATTTTGAATTGCAAGCCTCGATTTCCTCCTACAACAAATTGGCGCCGTTGTCGGGGAAGCAATCATTCGCGCCTTAGGTAGTTAGATCTCACGTTTTTCCTTGAGTTACTTAGCAGGTATATGCGATAATCTGGAATGCAAGACGCATATGATATGAAGGCTAAGATAGCGGAGTTTCGCCAACGGATAACGGAGATAGACAGAGAGAGGGCGGAATTAAAACGTCATGCGGATGCCGATGCTGCCAAGACCCGCCGGATCAGGGAGCTATTGGATGTCTGGCGTAGAAGGGACAACGTCTCCTTCTATGAGCCAGTCGACAACGACTACCTGGACTCGGCATATACACATTCTGGAGGAACTGATCCAGAAACACTAGCCGAAATCATCTGTACCACAGAAATCCAGGTATGTCCTTCCTCTATTTCAATATCTACTTCGCTATCTATCTTTAAAGAATCTTCTGAAGGATCCCAAGAAGAAGAAGAGCTACCAATGCAAAATCCGGATGTCGTTGCCCATGGTGTTCAAAGTCGCTTTTACCTTACAAGGTGAAGGCCATCCCTGATGATTTTGGGCAACCGATGTTCGTGTTCAAGTATGGGGTCCTCGCAAAGTGGCATGAAGCTCCACAAGATGAGGGGGAAATATCTCTTCCCACTCCACCGTTTTGCTGTGGTGGAGATGTGCATACAAATCAACCAATGAAGCGGAAGAGGTATGATGATGAGGTATGTATAGTTTCTTTATATCTTTCTTTATGCATGCCAGCTGGAGCCCAGGAAGATGAATGGGTGAAGCCATGGAGCATTCACTCAGGGAGATTTAAGCTTCTTCACATGATGCCCCCGGATGACATTCCACGCTTCCCACCACCGGAGGAACCACCAGATCCACCTATACCTCCGGACAAAGATGAGCCAAGCTCATGCTTAATGGAGAAAGTCGGCCTAGCGACTATAAAATCTAGAGCTTGTAAATAGACAATTAATTTTTGGGACTTTTGGACATTGTTGCTTTTGTTTGATTTTGGTTATTGAACTTTTTAGTTTTTCTATTGTGGGTATTTCAATTCTACATTTTTCAGGTCCATGGGGATAGAAGCGAGCCGAAATCGGACTCGGCCCAGTCATCTACACTCGATATTATGAAGCCCTGCATACCCGTCTAGTGAGTTTCTTTCTTTATCCTTGTTTTTATACAGTGAGGACACTATAATGTTTAAGTATGGGGTGGGAGAATGGCTTACTTTATGCATATTTGGCTTTATTTGACATTATGTGTGCATTTTTAAGTTTTATTTCTCGAATTGCTTATAAATTGCTATTTTGGAATTCATTATTGATATATGGGCCTATTGAACTCGACGATGCAAAATTGGATTCATTAGAGATATAGCATGAAATTGCCTAGTAAAGGGAAGTCACAATGAAGTGCATATTTTCTTGAAAACCATAAAATGAGGTAAAATTTGATGTTGCTTTTGACATGTTGCATGATAAGAGGATGGAGGATTTTATATGTCCATATATGCTCATATTGTTATATCCTAGCCATACCTACGCTTATGCATCACAAAAAGCCATATTATGCCTTATTTCAATTATTGCTCCACATATTCTAAATATTGCCCATTCTTTACCTTATTTCATATCCGGGGATTATGTTGAGAATGATGTCACATTATGGAGATTATTATATGGTGATTGTGTTGTTGTTATCATATTTGGAGTTTGGTAGGAAATCGTTTGGAAAATATGGAAAATTTAATGAGTGAAAGAAAATCCGATCACCTCAGGAGATGAAGGTAGATCGACGCTGCTTACTTAGATAATAGTTCAGTGAGATGGGTCACACAGGTGAGGAGTCCAAAGCACTAAGTATCCGAGGCCATTCATGACACCCATGTTTGCGACTCGCGAGAAGGCAGTGCTGAGGTTAGAGAGGTAAAAGCATTATTATTGACAAAAGCATTATGAAAGGTGATGAATCTTGTGGAGAAGGAATGTGGAAATTCAGTTTGGAAAGTACTCCATTTCCCCGGATTATATAGCACCACTGCCTACCTTTAGCCTTTTTCCAAATCTACTCCTTATTTGAGCTTAAATTAAAGTCCTCTTGATTATTAATGCTTTGTCACTTATAAATTGTTTTTGCATAACCCTCCTTTTGTGAGTAGATGTTGCTTTTTAATTGCGCATGCATGGATTTGTGACATTAGTACCTTTTCGAGGATGGTAATTGATTGCAGGGTTATATAAGAATGAATCCAATATGTTGAGAGTTTTCATTTCTTCCCCTGTATGACAATTAAAAGTTTTGCTTGAGGACAAGAAAGCTTAAGTATGGGGTGTTTGTTGTGAGCCTAATTCGCCATGTTTTATAGCTACTTTTATATCGATTTCTGCAGATATTTCATGCATTTGGGTTAAAATAATACATAATTTGTGTAGTTTATGTTTATTTGCAATATATGGAGGTCTACACAAGTTTTTATTACATTTCGCAGAAATCGGACGCACTTTGGAGCTTAAAGGAAACTCATGGAGAAGCTAAGAATGGTGCAGCGGGAGAAAAGGCCATTTCTCGCCATTCTTCTTTCTGAATCAAGCTTTGATGTCTTCATAAGAGTCGTATCCCTCGGAAAGAGCTTTCCAACGCATGGTCATATGCGTCAATCCGAAGAACGAGGACTCAGGAAAGTGCGTTTCAAGAGCAGAGCAGAAAGCTGAGAGACTTAGTCGATGTCGAGTTGTTTTACTCGATATCGAGTAACCCAGATCGAGTAAAGGCACCAGAAATCGACAAGTGAAGATGGGAGCTGGAGCAGGTGAGTCGATATCGACAAGAATTATTCGCTATCGAGTAAAACACTTAGCCGATTTCCATGTCCAGAGCCGAGATCGATGAAGCTGAGCACTGGGGAGCCGAGCAGAAGTTAGTCGATATCGAGTAACTTTACTCGATATCGAGGACAACCCAAGTCGACATGTGTTATGTTGGCCGACATGGAGTTGCTGGGCACAAGACGAAGAAAATGCTAGTCGATATCGAGGAGTCCTACTCGATATCGAGGACGTCTCAGTGGCGGATTCCGAGCTATCCGAATTTCTTGTTAAGTTTCTATCCCGAAGCCAATGGTGATATTTTCGAGACCAAATTCTATCCACATCTATCAAGAGCTATCAAGTCAAGGAAGAAGATATTTTATCTACTTTAGATATAGTTCTAGATTTAATTATTTATTCCATTATTTTATCTTAAGTAAGTAGATATAGATATAGATAGGATCTTCTTTCCTAATTAGAGAGGGAATGAAGCCTATAAATAAAGCCTTAGGGGCTGATTTCTAATATTCAATTTCAGAGAGAACAAGTAAGTAGTTACATAGAGAAAGAGAGAGTTTGTGGCGAGCAAGGCGGAAAGGCGAAAGCGGGTTTGGCTTGTTCGGTTGTAAGCTTTCTTTTTAGTTTTATTCAATGCAAGTTAGTTTCTTTTGTTATTTAATGAGTGTCTTGATAATGAAGAGCGAGTAGTCCACCCACTTCTAGGGTCGGGGTGAGCCCGACGGTAGCCATGTGAGATGACGCGGTGAAGGTTTGATCTTTTTATGCGATTCGTCTTCTATCCCTATGAGCATTATTCTTTTGCGAGAGTTGAAGGTGATCCTTGTTTGTGTTATTGAAGCGAAAGTGATCTTAATGCAACTTGGATTAATTATGTGAAAAAGGGTTAGTAACAATTAGGGTTTATGCGAAAGCCTCTATATTCCTATTTGTTAATAACGAAAGTTATTTGATAGAAAGCATGAACTTTTATGCCTTTATGTGTTATTTTGCATGGTTATCGTTGTGGTGTTGATACCCTAGCCTTGGAAGTCTTTTAGTTTATTGATTTTATTCAACAAAATCTGAGTTCTGTGTTCGAAAGTTTGCATCTTTAAGTTTCTGTGTTTGTCGACGTTGAGCAAGTTTTTGTCGATATCGAGTTGGTCTTACTCGATATCGAGGAGGATTTACTCGACGCTGCTTTTGCTGAGTTTCTGTTGCTGTTGTCACTTGCTGTAGTCGATATCGAGGACTGTTGCTCGATATGGAGTAGCTTCTGTGTCCTTGCTTTATTTTCTGCTTTTGTTTGTCATTTCTACCTTTCTTTCTATCTTTCTGTTTGCTTTTCTATCTGTGAGATTTACAGCTACCTGAGATTCGCTGACACGCTTCCTCGTGGATCGATCCTGACTTGCCACTACAGCATAGGGAGGGAGTCTTGTAATCATTTGCAAGGGACGGAATCTGGTTTGCTTTACTTATTTCATATTTTCAATTGCAAGTCTCGATTTCCTCCTACAACAGACTGCTGGATGATGTTCAGCACACGATCTTTCTCCTCCGTTCCCAGAGCCTAGCCCATATAAATTCTTTCTTCCGGGTTGGAGAAAGATTGATGGACCGTCCTCTGGTCCGCGGTCGAGATCTCTCATTCCTCCGGTCTAACCTCAAGGTCAGCTTCTTTAGTCCTCTCTTCCGGGTTTTCTGGCCCTTCATTCCCCTCTTGGAGGCTTTCAGCCGTTCCCCCGACTTCACTCTGTGCAGTATCACAGAGACACATTACTTCTTTCTTTTTTCGGAGGGAAGTCATATAACAGCTTCTGCTCTCTGGTTGTTGGCCACGAACTTCTCCTGTTCCTCCTCCCGGTATTGGGAACTTCCCTTTAAAATGGTATATGGACATTGCCATTTGGAATTTGTAAAGAGACACCCTACCGAGGAGGGCATTGTAAGTAGTCGGTATCCTGACCACTGTGAACACTATGTTTTCCAATCGGCGGCTGGGGGCCGTGCCCAGCACTACCGTTAATTCTATGGTACCTGCCACCTGCACTTCATCCTCAGAAAACATCACCAGGGTTCCATGGTAGGGCTTCAAAGCCGACGCGGATATACCTATCTAGGAGACGGCTTCCCAGGATAGGATGTCTACGGATGAACCAATATCTATGAAGACCCTCCTGACGGTCTTGGAGGCGATTTGGGCGTGGATAACCAGTGGGTCCGCGTGTGGCATGCGGACACCCTCGGCATCCTTCGCGGCAAAAATTACCTCAGTATGGTTCTGCGAGGCGATCCTTTGGCTTGCCGAGGAGGGGGGTTGTTTCGCCTCTCTCTCGTAGTTCTTCCTATCTTGCCGGCTAGCCCCTGAAAGTGACGGTCCCCCAGCCAAGGTGTCGATGAAGCCTTCAGGTTCAGGGATCCGGTTGGTCCCAGTATTCTCATGGAGGGCTTCATTTCTAGGAGCTTGGTTAACTGAGTATTGTGCCAGCTGGGCCTTACCCCTTTGGCCACCTCGCCATCTTCGACTTCACCCCCTACCATGGTTGTAAGGGGGATAACGCGGTTGCTCATTCCGATCCCCCTATTGTCATGGATATTCTTCCATCTGATCATGTCGAAGACCCCTTTGATATTCCGCATATTGTTCTTCCTTTGGGTCCTGGGGGCCGCGATGAGGCCGCCCATAGTCGCGGCGTCCTTCATCTCTCCGAGAGGAGCTGTGCTCTTTGTCATGACGTGCCTCCTGGCCGCGCTCGTTCGGATCTACGACTGGGTTCCTTCTTTCATTGTTGAGGTGCACTTCGTCTTGCCAAGATGCAGGTCGGTGATCCGCAGAGTACTGCCTCCTCTGCTTTCCCACCCCCTTATCTTTTCGAAACTTTCCAACGATTTTCCCGAAGAAACCTTGATGTCCTTCATTCGCCCTCGAACTTGAGGCCGCGGCCTCTTCCGCCTCAATCTGGGTGGACACCATGTCCCTCAGCGTGTCATAGCTCTTAGGTTTCTTTCTGAACAAGCGAATCTTGAAGTCGCCCTCTGCCAAGTTCCCCATGAGGATGATGACTGCTGACTCGTGGTTAAAATTCAGGATCTGTACCACTACACTGGTGAAGCGTGTAAAGAATTGTCCCAAGGTCTCATGTATTCCTTGTCTGATGGAATTCAGGTCCAGTATAGTTTTCTTGCGCGACCGGGAGCTCCCAAAATGTGATTTGAACACATGAGAAAGTTGCGCGAAACCGGTAATGGAATTTTGCATGAGGTTAGTGAACCATGTCAGGGCTATGTTGGTCAGAGTCGAAGGGAAAGTGCGGCAGACCATTGCGTCGTTGTATTCGTTTATCCCCATAGCCGTCATGAAATGGCACATGTGATCGTCTAGGTCGGTAGTGCCATCATATTTCATGAGATTGACGTCCCTCCACCGCTTGGAGACTGGGGCCCGACAGATTTCGCTTGAAAAGACGGAAGGTATGAGGTCTGGCGCATCCATCCGCGTGAGGTATGAGTTGGCCCTATTAGACATGGAAATGTCTGAAGACCGTCCGCCGCGGTGGAACTTGTTGGCCTGTGGATTCCCGTAATGGAAATGTCGACCTAGGTACTCGAACCCCTCATGTTGGTGACGTTCCTACCGAGCGTTACCGTAGTCGTTTATGTAGAAACCATCGTGCACGTATTCCTGTTGGGGTGTTTGGAAACCATCCTGTCCGTAAAAGAAGAAATGTACAGGGTTTAGTGGGGGAAAATAGTAGCCCCCGTTTACCCCATCACCCTGCCAAAGATGTTCGGGACTCGGAGGGGGGGAGAAGTGATCTTCATTGAACCCCTCGTCCTGCCCGAGGTGCTGGGGTATGTATGGTGAGAAGACATGGTCATCGTGAGCCCTTGAGGGGTTCGGAGAGGCATTGTGTGGGGCAGACCCTGCGGTCCCATCCGCGTCGTGACTCATCATGTTGGACGCGTCTTCCATATGATTGCTCATCTTCTTTTATCTGCTACCTGTATAATTTATAATCCATTATTAGAAAAGAGTTCATGCCAACCCATCAGCATGAACTTCCTTGAAACCTCTTAGCATGAGACTGTTCCCACGGACGGCGCCAGTGATAAAATCGCATATGAAAGGAGGACCCCACCCCACGTCTCCATGGAGGGGGTGTGCCACGTGTCCCGATTTAAGTGGTCAACGGTCTTACCTGAAGTTTCTCCCCTTGAGAACGGTCTCATAGAGCTACTATCCTAGGGGAGAGGACTTTTGTCTGTGCCGAGATGACCACACATACTTAGATGGTCTTACCCCAGTCTAGTCATATGCGGACGGCAGATGACCAACGAAGGGCGCCGCCGAGCCCTACCTGCGGCTTGCTCCACCCTTCGGACGTCGATTTCATCAAGGCTATTCGGAGAGAATGAGTTCTTTCTCTAAAACAGAGTGAAAGGGTTGAAGTCGGGACCTCCGGGTCGGGAAATCCCCTAATACCAATACATGTAAGCCCACCTGCTCGGCGATTATGGTGTATGCTTGGCAACTGTGAGGTTAGCTTGGTATTTTTGCGCCTAGACTCCGTTCCCTGATCTATGTAGAACAAGACCCTCCTTTGAGTTTTCCGAAAAAAGCCTCTATCTCAGAGTGTCTTCTCGTTTTTATAGTGTGTGCCCACGCCCCTTCCCGGGGGAGTGTTCCTCCCTTTTCGCCACTTGTCGAAGTACGTATTGCTGCCACGCGTTATAAGGGGAAGGGCACGTGGGTGGTGGGCATGTTTTACATCTGGCCGAGCTGCATGCGACCTACATCCGCGGATCATTTGTTAGCGCGTCCGCACAGGCCCACTTTACCGGTCCTCCTACTGCTTTTTTCCTTTTTTTCCTCTTTCCGCTATTTTTGGGCATCATCAGCGTGCAATGCAACTATACATTTGTTCAACTGGAAATGAAATTTTGTATCTAAATCAGTAAGCAGTTGCTCCTAATCTTGTCTTTGAATCATCAGGATAAGCCTAAAGTCGGCTTATGTGTGTATTAAGGGAAGTTATTTCTTTGTTAAACGACTTATTTACTTGGCCGCTGATGCTATTTATAATGGATGTGGTTGCTCTCTTATTGATTACCAAACCAAAATAAATGAAGTTTTTTTCAGAAGAACATCATATTTAAGCATGTTTTCTTTTCATTCTCATGGGCAAACTAGGTTGTATTGTTTTACCAGCGTCAGAGATATGACAACCATCAATGTTTAACACCAAATTCGTTTACTATGAGCAGATTAATGCTATACTCCTGTACGAATTCAGTATTCCGGTGTTCTGCCTTAACTCAATTAGTTAAATGAGTTTACTAACTGCAATACTAATGTAGATACCAAGGGGAAGGGATGCGAAATGACATGGACTCGTGGATGCGAAATGACATGGACTCATGGAGGGTCATAGAGTTATCGAAGTGGACATTAATGACATAGAACCCCTGGTAGGTTCCAACTTTCCAAGTATGGTGACCTTAAGATAAACAATCACATTACTTTGACAACTTAAATAAGATATACACTGTTTGGCCAATGTTCTTTCTCGGGCTTGAGGCACGAATACGAGCTGAAAGGAAGATAATAAAAAGGGATTACATGGATCCAGAGTACCAAAAATGGTTAGAGATGGACGAGGATAGTGCTCTTCTCTCTCTAAGGGGAAATATGTGACCCCTGTTTATGAAAACAAGGAGTGGATTAGACTGTTTGGAAGGAAACCGTAAGTCAATTCCTTCCAATTGTCTGATGGCTTTAAACATTTCATATTACTACTGATTATGCCCACTATTTTTTCTTTCTAATCATTAAATGAATGTCATGTGTTATGTTATCTCAGAATGAGAAAATAGTAAAATCTGTTGAATCTTATTTTTGTCTGCAATGAAGGGGATCATGTTTTGCCTAGACTTGTTGTTATCTATGCTTAAAGTAAACCGTAGCACTTGGAAAAGTAACTAACAGGTTTCTCATTTTGCTTCTTGATGGGAGGTGAAATTTGACTCTATGATTCTTCTTCACGTAATGATGACAAAGATGATTCTCCTTTTATTTGATTAATAGCTTGTCATCTTCACTTCTGCATGATTTGTTTTTGTAGCATATACAATTGCCTTTTTAGAACATATCATATCATATGCTATGGTTCTGCTTCATCTAAAGACCTGCTATATCTAATTCTTCGGTTTCATTATTAGAAACATTTAGGTGACTCTGATTGCTTGCTAGCTAGTGATAATATGTTTTTAACTTCGCTTGTGTTTTGGTACACAACCGGTCCCAAGCCTAGAAAAAAGGAGAAGGAGAGACATGTTATGTGGTATTTTATGTTATTAGATTCTTAAATGTCATCACAAATGTGTCACGAATAAAAATGTCACCAATAAAGTGTAATCAAATTTTATGTTTATATGTTATCAATTGTATAAAAATGTTATCAATTTTATAAATACAAATGTCATCAACAAATAGTGTCATCACAAATGATTGAGATCAATGAGGTATAATCAGAAATGTCATCAATGAACTAAAGTCATCATTAAAAAGATGTCATCAATGAAGTTTAATCACATTTTATGCCATTGTGTCATCAATTGTATAAAAGTGTAATAAAAATATCACCACAAATGATTGCACCAATGAAGTGTAATCACAAATGTGTCATTAGTGAATAAAAGTAGAATTAATAGAAATATATTTATATACAATTGATTAATTAAAAAAGTGGCATCAAATGATTTGATTAAAAAAGTAGCATCAAATAATTATATTATAACAATGGCATCAAAACACTACTTTGAAAAAGTGACATCACATTAAAGAAAAAATTTCATTAAAAAAATGACATCAAAACACTACTTTAAAAAATGACATCACTGTAAAAAGACGACATCAAAAAAATTGCATCACAAAAGTGGCATCAAACGTCAACGGTAAAAAAATGGCATCACAAAAAGTGACATCAATGGTCAAAGTGGGAAGAAGGAATGAGGGAAGTGGGAGGAAGGAAGGGGGAGAAAGCAGCATAAAATGATAACCCAATTGAAAAAGTTTCATCAATGTTATATTAAAAAATGGCATGAAATCGAAAAAAATAAAAAAAAAATCCATACAGATTGGTCAACGTTGTTCAGTCGATGATCAAACAATTGACCATTGACCCTTAATATGCTAATTATCCAAGGGGTACATCTCATCTAATTTTTTTTAGGGAGACTAATTACCTAATTGGATTTTCCTAAAAGTATAATTAGCAAATTCACCTATATAGAAACTCTAACATTACCCAACTGATAGCAAAATTATTAGCATATTTATCTGAATTAATACAAGTCTTTTTTTATTGATAATTAATCCACCAAGTTTGATGAGATTTTTTTTTCAAAACGGCCAAACAAAAATAATTTGCGAAATAGCCAAAGGCTGGAAGTGTTTTGGAATTTAACCAAAATCGAGCTCAGTCGTTGTTTTTTTTTTAACCAAGATTGAAAAGAATAAAATATGTTTTAAACAACAACTTATATATGTTTTTGTTTTAAACAACAACTTATATATGTTTTTTTTGTTTTTTTTTTAATTTATGAATATTTATTTAATTGAAAAGAATAAAATATACTCTCTCTATTAATTAAAACTTGTTGTTTACTATTTATACACGCTTTTTTAGAATGATAAAAACTATATAAAATATTAACTTTTTTTATATTTGTTTTTATAAAAAGTAATAAGTATGAAATTATTTAAAAAAATATTTAAAAAGTTAATATTTTATATAGTTTTAAACACCACCAAGAGCGTGTGTGAATAGTAAAACATCAAGTTTTAGTTAACAGAGAGAGTATTAAATAAGTTAAACATAAGAATTTTTTTAAAGGATCGTAAGGGGCAAGGGGGTTTGTTAGGTGGGTGGAAGAGTTTAAGGGTCCGTTTGACAAGCCAAGTAGCTTTTCAAAGCTTTTGATTTTAATATTCTATAATTTTAAATAAGTTAAATATAAGATTTTAGTTTAATTAGCTTTTGAAATTGAATTTTCAACAGGTACCTACCCCAAACTTTTCAAAACTCTATTCATTTTCTCCTATCTTATTAGCTAGTTTATATAAGTTATTCTATCAACTGGGTTATCGAATACCTTATTAGCTTATGAACAATCTAATTGAACATATATTTAACACATTTAATCCATCCATTTCAACTACCCCATCAGCTTTGTTACCAAACTGACCCTAAACCACAATCGTTGTTTAAAACAATGACTATTGGTATACGTAACTTTTTTTAAAGCTTTTTAAATTAAATATACATCTGAAAATTTTAAAAAATACCTCTATTTTTTTTATGAGGTAAGAATTCGGATTCACCGAGACGTTATCCGATAGCATCATTTCGGATGAGGTCAAGAAGACATGGATCAGTAAGCAGTTCCGGGTTTCTGGTAGAACGGGTCATTCATGTAATAAAATCGGCCACCTGATTACCTTTGCGAATTATGTGAAAGAATCTCCCTTCACGAAACCCACGGAGTAGGCAAGATATTTCTGACATTATCATTTCGATTTCCCACGTACGGGCACTTCATCCCATGTTTAAAATAATTTATAATTATTAAGGAGTCACCTTCAATTATGAGTCTATCGGAACGCAAGTCAATTGCCTTCTTTACACCTAAACATAATGCTCGGGCCTCCGAAGACAGGGCCGACTTTTTGCCAATCGTCTCCATCCCTGCAGTAATTGAGGCACCTTCACAATCTTGGATAACGAAGCCAGCTGAGCTGTTGTGTTTGTCCGGCGCTGAGCCATTAAATTTAAGTTTCAGAAAACCCGGTGGGGGTTTTTTTCACTTATGATTTGTCCTTTTCTGTTTTATACTCCCTATTCGTATTTCCTTATCATACCCTTTATCCTTACCTTCTACAGAATCTCTAGTGGCCATATGCTAGTTGTTCATATGTGTTTTCATAGTTTTGTTATAACTGTCGATTGATAGATGTTTCTGTTGTCTGAAAACCACTTGGTTCCTAGTGAGTCAGGACACCTACCAACTAAAGGTCATTTCTTGTTTCTGTTTCCCATTCAAGTGTTCAGCTAGTATATTCATAATAGGTTTGATCTTCCTTGATGTATGTATTGTGTCTGTCACTAGCTTTTTGACATTGTTGTCAACATTCCTAAAAAAATGTAATATATTTACATTCCAAGAGGATATGGGTTGCGTCTTTTTCATGGTGATTATAGATTGGACAATAAGGGGGGATGGCGACTCCTCGTTTAGATAGTAGTGTCGCACTTGGTAATCCCTCTTGAGCAACTTTCCATAAGAAATTCTTAACTTTCGGGGAGACGTCAATTTTTCAATTAAAATTACTGTCATCTGGTTGTAGTTCAGTGTTATTCATCACTAGCTTATATGGACTGGTAGTCGAGAACCACCCTTTCTTGTCTGGCCACCAATATAGACGGTCTTCCAAAGGTACAGATGGCACATGAATATGTGCTATTAACTCCACCACATTACTCGGGAGGACATTTCTTAGCTTTTGGATATTCCAGCTTCCATTACTCATATACTTATCCACTATTTCATTTATATCTATATTGTTTGGCTGAATACAATATTGTAATAGAGGAGGAAGATTATTCCATCTGTCTTGCCAAAACTTAATGGTTTTTCCGTTGCCTATTGTCCACATTAATCCTGACTTAAAGGTAGGAAGTAACTTTCGAAACTGGGACCATTGCCACGAGGCGTTGCCTCTTTCCTCATAATTTAGGATGTGATCTGTTTTCATATATTTATGTTGTATGATTCTAACTCAAATGTTGTTTGGTTCCGCCATGATTTTCCATAGTAGTTTTAACTGTAGCGCCTCATTCATGTCATGAGTTTTCCAGATACCCATTCCTCCTGTCACTTTTGGTCTACATACTCTGTCCCAGCTAATAAGTGGTTTATGCAGTCTATATTTATTCCAGAGAAAAGACCTATTGATTTGGTCCAATTGTTTATGTATTTGCGGTGGTAACATAAAGTTTTGCATAACATAAAAAATACCTCTATGTTACTGTTGTAGTGACTTGATTTTGTTTTATTATTATTATTATTATTATTTGATTAGGTAATAATTCGAAGACGAGACAAATCTAGCTCCTCGAGAGGCCGACAAAATCGGCAGACGGCGAACCGTCAAACATATAACATAAATTAAAAATGGTGCAATACAATAAGCGGTAAACAAATAGCCCCAATCGAACAAACGACCCTCACCCAAAAAAGCCGAGGACAACGTAGACTAAACCCGAAGCCAAGCATCACCAAGCGATGACACCGCTGGCCAGCGGTACACCAGGAGTCCCTGTGGGCGATGAAGACGAACCTCCAAGGAAATTTCCGACACACGGAGTCACCTCAATGCACACCGCCTCGACCATAGCCAGACCCGACAACGGACGCCAGAGCCTCAACTCCGACTAGGACCGCCACGAACAACTAGAAACGCAGCCGAAAACCACCATCGTAGAAAACGCACCGAACAACCCTTTCGGGATTTTATCAAGAACCTTTCGGGATTTTTATCAGCCCCTTTCGGGATTTTTATTAGACCCTTTCGGGTGGTTTAGTCAAAGAATCGAGACCCCTTTAATCCTAATAAGATGTAATCAATTTTTTTTTAATTTTTTTTAATACTTAACCTTAGCGTGCAAGGAAGAAGCTTAAGCTTGCACGACAAGGACAAGTACAGTACACGCCATAAATCAGTCTAACAGACGCCTATGCACGGCAAGCAAACTCGGGCCAAGCACCGGCGTGGGTAGGCGACGGCGGAGAAAGGAGAAGCAGGACGCCGCCCCATAATCGAACTCGAAATAGGCTGGGGGAGATTAGGCGGGACAAAGGACGGAGATCGGCGCCGGCAACGAGCACGGCCACCGCCGATAGCCGCCTAAGCACACCAATCAAGCCAAGGCCAAGCCTGGCGTGGGAAGACAACGGAGGAGACGAGAGGAGCAGGACGCCACCCCTGGAGTAGAAACGAGACAGGTAGGAGGGGATTGGGTGGAGACCGATGCCGACACCGAGCACAGCCGGCGAAGTCGATTCCCACGGGATAGAACAAGGATGTGAGAGAAGGATAAAGGCCAAGGAAAACGGGCAACTCCAATTTCGGAAGAGATTCACGCAAGGAAGTTGAACAAGAGAAAAAACAACTCGAATTTCTGCAATTTTACGATAAATCAGAATTGGAAAGGGATAAAAACCCTAGATTTACAAAGGAGATTTGGGGATTATAGAGAGAGGGCAGAGCCCCTCTCTCTAGAACGGTTTTGAGTCTTTTATTAGTTTTTTCAAATTGGACTAGAGCGTTGTTTAGAATTCCAAAATATTTTCAACTTTTACTTTTAGCTATTTCGCACGTTTTTTTTTTTTTTTTACCAATTTGAACAAAAAAATCGTTCAACGATTTGGCACCAATCTGGATTACAACCGGGGGGGGGGGGGGTGGCATACTTTCCACTTAATCCCCTCTCCACAACCATCGCACCACCACTGGATCCTAGACAATCCCACCGTCACCACTGTATCTGGTCCATATATCCACCACCTTGAATAGGTAAATAAAGAGCGGTCATTCCGGGGTTCAAACCGGGGACCTATGGGTATTACTCACAAGTTCTTTTCAGTTTAAAGGGGATGCATCACGAAGAGTTCCCAGAAGGTCACCCATCCTAGTACTACTCTCGCCCAAGCACGCTTAACTTCGGAGTTCTGATAAGATCCGGTACTTTAGTGCAGGTATGATCGCGTCCCATATATCCACCACCACCAAACAAAAGAAAAACCCTCCAAATTTCTGAACACCGTACCATCTATCACAACATTTGAACTAAACCCACAATTACTCTTCATTCCAAATTAAAATTTGCGGTAATGGTTTCAGATTTGGATGTGCCTTGATTTTGGGCTCTCATCCTCCAAGTTTTGTTAAATTACCAATACAAATCCCTTTTACAACAAAATTCGGCATATCACCACTTACGCATATGCGCTAGTAGCCTAGCCCATAAGCTGAATGAGTTTCTATCATAAAACCAACTGACAATAATAAGAGTAGTGCCGGCCCTGAACATGTGCAAAGTGGACAATTGCACAAGGCCTTCAATTTTAAGGGGCATCATTTAAATAATTTTAGTATAAAATAAAAGGATTTTTAAAATTACAAAAATGTCTCTTGCCATAGTGGTTTTTGAAACAATAAAGTGTGTAGTTTCACTTGCAACCTGAGTTCGAAGCCCAACAGAAGCTATTGTGAATTTTAATCTCTTTTTATCTTTCACTTTCTCAACTCAATATTTAATGCATAGCCATTAAATACATACGCGACACAAATGCTATTAACTTTTCATCTTCCTTTTTTTGTTCTCGTTAATACTCTCTTCGTCTCGAAATTTATCTCGTTTTAGGTATTTATTCTTGTATTAAAATAGATGTAGTTTTAAGTTTTTTAGGTAGGGGATAGTATGATTTGTATCGATTTGTATATTGTTGACTTTTTAAAAAATTTAATTGATTAAAAAATATAGTGGGTATTAAATATTTTTTATTAAAAAGTTAGTGAAATAATGATGCTAATTGAGAGGTGAGTGTTTTATTAAAACTAGCTTGTGCAAAATTCTAAAACATATAAATTTAGACGGAGAGAGTACTCCGTAATAATTATATGTTTTTAATCAAATTACAAAGGTCCATTAATCATTCGACTTATTCAAAGGAAAAAAATATGGAGTACATATCATTTATCTTTTAGTTTACTTTTTTTAATTATTTCATTATGGAACATTTTTAATTTTATTAATATGATCACCGACTAAAAAAAGATTCATATACTCGGTAACTATATTTTCTTATTTTAATCAATATATTATACTAGAGAATTTAATTGAATAACTTTGGAGTATTTTTAACTACATGTTTTGAGGTATCAGAATATTACTAGGAAAAAATTAGTGAAATGTGTATAAAATAGTTCAAACTAATTTAAATGTGTAGTAACTAAATTATTTATAATATAAACTTAATAGAGCAAAGACTGATAATTAGAATAGATTAGTAGTTCACGAATCAAAAAAAGAATAGATTAGTAGTTGGTACTTTGGAAAAAGAATCGATTATGAGAGATATCTCCACCTATAATACTTCAAAATAAATAAGTAGAACACTTATAGGTGAAAGGCAGATACCCTTGGAAATATAACTGATTATGGGAGATATCCAACTAATAACCCACACAATTCAGGAAGTAAAATTATGTCACGTGCTTCGTGAAGTTGGTAGAGTGACTGACAAGGTTGTACACATTGGTCGCTCTATTGACGGGATTGCATTGAATACAAATTCAAATCTTCTTGATATCATCAGAAAGGATGCCATCGGCTAGTAACAACTAGCCGAACTTTTACCTTATTAAAAAAAATCTATCTTCATTAAGATTCTATATTTATGCCTTGTGAACATAAGTTAGAAAGATTGTTAAATCAATTATTAAAGTTAAATTTTGTGCAAGAGTCGAAGTGGATCTTTTTTTTTATGACACGGAACCCACATTTGGTGGTAAACCTCGAGCACATGACCCATCCGAAAAGAGCCACATACCAAGTAAACCGGCTTGCGCTGGCGTAGTTGACCCACTACTAGGGAGCAAGACAAATCTTATGTTGACTCCACCTATCTTAGATTTTAATCCATTGAAAGGGGTGGATGCAGAGATCGAACCCGAAACCTCCTTACCACCACTTGCTCCCAACCAGTAGACCACCCCGACTGGACGTCGAAGTGGATCTTTACTTGAGAGTGAAACTTCAAATAATAAAAATAAAATAAAATCGTAAGGGTGGGGCAGCATATTAGCCTACCCCACCCTTACGGTATCGAAAGTGATTTGAGGAGTCGAAAGTTGATCACTAAATTAGAGGTAAATCAATGATTATTTTGAACTTTCACGAAGGAGAGTCGGAGGAAATTAAGAGGAAAGTATGTAGGCTTTGGAGGGTTCAATATATTGGGGCAAGAACAACATTGACATGTTCATGTTTCGGTCTGTTTAGGTGGTTAGGGTCATAATGATGAATGGTTAGCTCTTCCGAGTTATGATGAAATCCGAAAGTGTATGTGGTCTGTGGGGATCAATAAGTCCCCGGGTCCGGATGGGTTCGGAAGCAAATTTTTCAAGGATGCTTGGAGCATCGTCGGGAAGGACACTTGTGAGGCTATCAGAGAAGTATTTTGCAATGGACGAGTGCTTAAGCAATTGAACACAACATTCATCTCCCTCATTCCAAAGGTCTCCAATCCCACTTTAGTCACTCAATTGAGACCGATTTCTTGTTGTAACACTGTGATGAAGGTGATTACGAAGCTACTTGGCAACAGAATTAAAGGAGACTTGACTGAGCTTATATCAGATTGCCAAGGAGCTTCTATTCCCGGCCGTTCTTTAGCACACAACAGTGCAGTGGCACTCGAAATTATCAATGGCTATGGCACGAAGAGGGGCTCACCTCGATGTACGATTAAGGTAGACCTACAGAAGGCATACGACTACCTTAGCTGGGAGTTTATTCGATCGACGCTGGTGTCTCTAAATTTCCCAAGAAAGTTAGTGGATCTCATCATGGAGTGCATTTCTTCTACTGCATTTTCTGTTCTGATAAATGGAGAGCCGGAGGGCTTCTTCCAAGGGAAACGGGGTCTCCACCAGGGACACCCGCTGTCTCCTTATTTATTTGTTTTGAGTATGGAGATGCTAAGTCGAAAGCTACAGCAGGCTGCAGAACAACCCCAGTTCAGGTATCACCCAAAGTGTAAAGGACCCAAGCTGGTCCACCTTGCATTTGCGGATGACCTTCTTATTTTCTGCCGGGTGGACATCCAATCCATTAGGATTATCAAAGATTGTCTAGTAGATTTCTTCGCGATGTCTGGGCTTAGAGCAAACAACGACAAGAGCACCATCTTCATGGCTGGTGTATCAGCTGATACTCAAAAAGAAATTGAGGATCACTTGGGCTTTGAAGCAGGCATACTCCATGTCAAATATTTGGGGCTCCCTCTACAACCAAGAAGCATCAAAGTGCATGAATACACACTTCTTTATGATAAGGTAAGGAAGCTCATCTCTTCGTGGACCTCCAGAACTGTCATATGCCGGAAGATTGCAGCTTTTGAAATCTGTTCTTGAGGGTGTTCACAATTTCTGGAGTCAAGTATTATTACTACCTAAGGGGGTTATTGCTACCATTGAAGGTATGTGTAAACGGTTTCTTTGGAATGGAAATCTGGAAGGCAGAAAGCACCTCGTCGCTTGGGATGTTGTCTCGAAGCCTTTTAGCGAGGGTGGTCTGGAGATTCACGAATTGATGGCATGGAACAAATCTATTTTTGCTAAGTTGTTGGGTGACTTAGTGCAGAAAAAACCGAGCATATGGTATAGATGGTGCATTGAAAATCATCTGGGAGATGGGGATATATGGACAATAACAACAAAATCTCATGAGTCGTGGGTGTGGCGCAACATAGTAGCAGCTAAGGATGAGATCCTAGATGCTATGGCTGCTGATGGCTCCATGGATCTTAGCCTTCAGCAGTTCTGTAAGCCGGATGGTAGGCTCTCTTGTGCAAAGTTTTATCAACTGCTCCGAGTTAAATTTGTGGAGGTTGACTGGGGAGGGCTTCTATGGGGACGGATGCAATGCAGGAAATGGAGTTTTGTGGTATGGCTGGCAGCCCAGAAACGTCTTCAAACGGGGAAGAAAACTAAACATTGGCGGGGGTTGGAAGCTGCTGATTGTGCTTTATGCAGAAGCGAAGAAGAAACTGAACATCATCTTTGGTTTGGATGCCCAGTCATCCGAACAGTGCAGGATGTGGTGTTTGATTGGTTGGGCATTGGGTGCCGTTTCAATACTCTGGATGCCTGGCTTGCTTTGTTTGCTCGAGAATCCCCTAGAGTTCAGAAATCTCAAATGTTCCAAGCAAGGCTTCTTGGCTTTCAAGCACTAATCTACTTCACTTGGAAGGCTAGAAACAGAGTGGTATTCAGAGAAGAGGCGTTTAATACAGCATGATGTGCCGCTGAGATTATAGGCCATTGCCGGAGTAGAATTTCGGTTAAATGGAAGTGTAAGCGGATAGATACATGGGGGAATAGGGGGTACGATGCTCTTTAATTTGATCAGGGGTTGTATAGATGATTTTAGAGAGTTGGTTTTTTTTATTCTTGACATGTAAATGGGTAGGACTATCTTTGTTTATGATCTAGCGAAGTAGAGTGGGGGGATGAGTTAGAGAGTTAGAGAGTTTGGGATACTTTTTTGGGTATATTACGTTCAGGACAGATTAGATGAGATCCCCTTTTGTTTCTTGGGATCTTGATATGCGATATATTATATAGCGCATTTAGTAGTTTTTGTCATCATTTACATGTCATTGTGAGAGATATTTGTATGAACTTGGTGATTCGGAACTTGTTGAAGAAGTGGAAGAAATCATAGGATCATGCAAGTTATAGAAGAGTTGAAGTGAAGAAATTCGGAAGCAGCTGGAATCTGGTGAGTTGGCACGGCCGCGCTGCTACTGACGCGCCCGCGCTGCTAGGAGGGAGTACCTGCGTTGTTGCATCAGAGAGAAGTAGCAAGACAATTCACTGACACGCCCGCGCTGCTACTGGCGCGCCCGCGTCAGTCCTTGGAGACGGATTCTTATCCGATTTTCCCCTATCTTATTAGTTTTTAATATTATATTTTTACGGGATGTTAAACCCTTTTAATTAGGTTATATTATTGCCGAGAATGAGCCGGTTGTTTTAGGTTAATTTTCCAGAGACGTATTTTTTCTTTTGCTTCATCTTACAAACCCTATGGAGAACTAACTCTCCTTTGTTGCACTTGGTTCTTTGAAGCCTTCGATTGATTTGGTTGTGAGTATTCTACTCTTGTTCGTCCTTTGTTAATTGTTTCGATCTCCTGAGCTTATTGCTTGATTGCTTATTATTGGTTAATCTGGATTGATCACCTAGGTTTATCGATACTAGTCATATTGCTAGGGTTTCCAATTCCAGGTTTGGGGTTGTAGATTCATTGTAGCAAACACAATCATCATACGCAGGTTGCTTGTGGTAGATTGTGAAGGAGATTCGATTACAGGCTATTTTAACGGGTTGTTAGAATCGCTTGTATCTCATTATAATTCATGTTTGAATGCTATCGCTTTATTATTCGGTGAAGGTTTCCCCTTGTAATTTGGTGATAAGTGCTTTTAGGACTGGTAGGACTAAAAGCTATTACACGATCTGAATTGAGAACAATTACTGGACATTAGAACTTGAGACTCATAGAATGCGATGAGGAACCATCTCAATTGTTGTGCGGATAATTACCTGGTGTGATACTTTTCCATCATATATTCGCAACCTCTTATTGCAACTTGTTCGGTCACTATTGCTTACACACAAAACTCCCCCTTGAATTGGTTACTTTTGGGTAATAATACTTGCTCTTACAATTGATTCTGTTTCCCTGTGGGTTCGACCCTAACTTACCTACTATACTTGTTATAGTTTGCATCTTAGGAATTTACTTTGATTTGGCATAACGACTTTAGGCCTGTCAAATTTGGCGCCGTTGCCGGGGAAACGGATTATCTTTGTTCTTGTTTGTCTTATTACCTGTTTGGGTGCGAACCTCTTGCATGGTTCGCACTCGTGCTACTGATCCCCATCTTGTTGATTTTGATTGGGAAATTGACAGGACATACCACCGCCGCCTTAGAGAACAACACCAACATTCCCAACAACCTGATCCAATGGCTGGAAATGCAAATCAGACGCTGCGACAGCTGACAGCAGCAAACATCACACAGCAGGCACCTGCTGTGACAATCCCTGCTCTAGGGGATGACAACCATTTTGAGCTAAAGTCTGGGCTGATTCATCAACTGCCCAAATTCCATGGATTGGCTGGAGAAGACCCCATCAAGCACATGGGGAAGTTTCATAATGTGTGCATGAGCATGAAACCAGCCAATACAGATGAAGCACAGATAAAGATGAGAGCCTTTGGGTTCACGCTGGTCGATGCTGCGGACGACTGGTACTACAGTCTTCCTACAGGGAGCATCGACACTTGGCCTAAGCTCCACAAGGCCTTCCTGGAGAAATTCTTCCCTGCTAAGAAGGAGAACACCTTGAAGAAGGCGATCAGCAATATAGAGCAGGAAGATGATGAAACCCTCTACGATTACAATGAAAGGTTCAAGAAGCTTTGCGCTAATTGCCCCTTCCATGGCTATAGCACTAAGGACCTAGTCCTATACATCTATGGGGGGTTGCTGGAATCTGATAGAAGGATGATTGATGCCGCCTGCGGAGGAAATATTCTGAATGCCACGCCAGAGGGAGCCATGGAGAAGATTCAGGAAATGGCTGAGGGGACTAGAAATTTCGGGAAATCCACCAGAAAGAAAGGAGTCAATTCGGTAGACTCTAACCAATCCAAAGATATTGCTGAATTAAAGGATATGGTTAGGAGGCTCACTCTGCAAGGGACTCCTCAACAACTCAAGGCTTGTGGAATCTGCAATGATAACTTCCACCCAACTGATGCGTGTCCTACACTCCAGGAAGACACCGCTGAAGTAAGTGCTATAGGTGGAAATGGACCTCAGAGACCCAGACATGACCCCTACTCAAACACCTACAACCCAGGTTGGCGGGATCACCCAAATTTCAGATGGAGGGATCCACCAAACCAATCACAACAGCAACAGCCACCTCCTTATAATCAGAGGCAGCAGGATAACGCTCCCTCTACTGAGTCCATGCTCAATACCCTGACACAGCACTTTACTGCGCATGTTCAGACAACTGAATCGAGCATAAAAGATATACAGAAACAAATGGGGCAAATGGCCGAAGCAATCACGAGAATAGAGGCAAAGACGTCAGGGGGTCTACCATCTCAAACGGTGGTCAATCCAAGGGAAAACGTCAGTGCTATAACTCTTCGGAATGGAAAAGAGCTGAAAAGTCAGGAAGATGAGGAGGAAAGCACGCAGGTCTCCGACGTGGCCACGCCCAACACTGGCGCGCCCGCGCTGGACACTGGCGCGCCCGCGTTGGATACTGGCGCGCCCACGTCGAGTCCGATCTCGCCTGAATCCGAGCCCTATGTCGATACATATGTCCGGCCGGATTTCCCCCCTCTCGGGTCGATACATATGTCCGGCATGATGCGCCTATTCTGTTAGGTAGACCTTTTATTAAAACAGCTAGGACAAAAATTGATTGTGTTTCTGAGACACTAAAAATGGAATTTGATGGAGAAAAGGTTGAATTCGATTTATACAAGGCTATGAAACATCCTGTTGATGACCATTCTCTGTGCTCTATTGATGTGATTGAACCATTAGCTCAAGATCTATTTGATATTTCTAGGGAAGATGAGTTGCAGTCAATTATTGAGAATGCTATTGACAAGTCCTATACAGATTTTTCAATTACATCTAACATGCAGGAATTAGTAGACCAGATGGATGTAGAAGGTAAGTTCTCTACTCTTTTGGGCATTGGCCCCAATCTACTGACTCCAAGCGAAGTGCTTGTTCCATCTGTTGTGCAGGCACCTGAAATTGAACTCAAACAACTCCCTAGTCATCTCAAGTATGCTTTCCTAGGAGTTGATGACACTTTACCAGTTATTGTGTCAAGTAAGCTTTCAGCAGAGCAGGAAGAAAAGTTAGTGGAGGTTCTGAAGAAGTACAAAACTGCGCTGGGGTGGACCATCGCTGACATCAAGGGAATTAGTCCATCTACATGCATGCACAGGATTCTGCTGGAGGATGGAGCTAAGCCATCACGCCAACCACAGAGAAGGCTCAATCCTCCCATGATGGATGTGGTGAAGAAGGAAGTGCTGAAATTGCTATCAGCAGACATGATTTTCCCAATTTCTGACAGTCAATGGGTAAGTCCTACACAAGTTGTCCCTAAGAAAGGAGGGATTACAGTCGTAGAGAATCAACAAGGTGAGTTGGTCCCTACCAGAACACAAACAGGTTGGAGGGTATGCATAGACTATCGCAAGCTGAATACAGTAACCAGGAAGGATCACTTCCCCCTCCCCTTTATTGATCAGATGCTAGAACACCTTGCTGGGCGCCCCTATTATTGCTTTTTGGATGGATATTCTGGATATTTTCAGGTGGCCATAGCGCCAGAGGACCAGGAGAAGACTACATTTACATGTCCTTTCGGTACTTTTGCATATCGCAGAATGCCATTTGGACTATGTAACGCACCCGGGACATTTCAATGATGTATGGTTAGTATCTTCTCTGAATACATTGAAAATTTCATTGAAGTATTCATGGATGATTTCACAGTACATGGGGATAGCTTTGATACTTGTTTGAGCCATTTGGCACTAGTGTTAAAAAGATGTGTTGAAACTAATCTGGTTTTGAACTCTGAGAAGTGTCATTTTATGGTAGAACAGGGAATTGTTTTAGGCCACATAGTCTCTGCAAAGGGTATTGAGGTCGATAAGGCGAAGATTGATGTAATTCAATCTCTGCCTTATCCTACTAATGTGCGCGAAGTTCGTTCTTTCCTAGGCCATGTAGGTTTTTATCGCAGGTTTATCAAGGATTTTTCGAAGGTATCCTCACCCTTGTGCGAGCTTCTGAAGAAAGATGTGACCTTTGTACTCACACAAGAGTGCAAAGAGGCGTTCGACTCGCTGAAAGGACGCCTAACTAGTGCACCAATCATTCAGGCACCAGACTGGTCTCGCCCATTTGAGATCATGTATGATGCGAGCGACTATGCAGTGGGAGCAGTGCTAGGCCAAAAAGAGGGAAGAGCCTCTCATGTGATCCATTATGCTTCCATGACTCTGAATGGAGCGCAGCGCAACTACTCCACCACTGAGAAAGAAATGCTAGCCGTGGTGTTTGCACTAGAGAAGTTTCGACAGTATCTGCTTGGAGTCAAAGTGATTATCTACACAGACCACGCAGCCCTCCGCTACCTGATGACTAAGAAGGAGACAAAGCCAAGATTAATTCGATGGGTCCTGTTGCTCAGCGAATTTGATGTGGAGATTAAGGACAAGAAAGGAGCGGAAAATTTGGTGGCTGACCACTTAAGCAGATTGGTGAATGAGGAGGACAAGCCGGAGTCACAGAAACCCATCTTAGGCACGTTTCCGGATGACACATTATGCAGAATCGAGCACAAAAGCACGCCGGAGTCTGGCGCGCCCGCGTCGACAGTTGACGCGCCCGCGCCGGAGTCTGACGTGCCCGCGTCGTTCCCTGACGCGCCCACGCTATCACTTCTCAGCCCATCTCAGTCCGTTCTAGGACTTCATTCCGTAAACCCTTGGTACTGGGACATTGTAAACTACTTAGTTTGTGGGGAATTTCCTCCGGATCATACCAAGGCTCAAACGGAGAAGATTCGAAGAGAAGCAAACCACTATGTTTGGGATGACCCATACCTTTGGAAACATTGTGCTGATCAGGTAATTCATCGTTGTCTTCCAGATAATGAGGTACGATCTGTTCTTGAATTTTGTCATTCTCAAGCATGTGGGGGACACTTTGGTGTCAATAAAACTGCTAGAAAAGTGCTTGAATCTGGATTTTATTGGCCACATGTTTTTAAAGATGCTTATTCTTTCTGCAAGGCATGTGATAGGTGTCAAAGAATGGGGAATATCTCTCAAAGGAATGAAATGCAACAATCACCGATGATTTTTTGCGAAATCTTTGATGTTTGGGGCATTGACTTTATGGGACCTTTTCCTAGTTCTTGTGGGAACTTGTATATTTTACTTGCGGTGGACTACGTTTCCAAGTGGGTGGAAGCGAAGGCCACCAGAACTGATGACTCTAAAGTTGTGGCAGGGTTCTTGAAAAGCAATATTTTTGCCAGGCATGGAATTCCTAGAGCGCTGATTAGTGACAGGGGTACCCATTTCTGCAACAAAACAGTGACTGCCGTGCTGAAGAAATATCATGTCACCCATAGAGTTTCCACCGCATACCATCCACAGACGAATGGCCAAGCAGAGGTGTCCAATAGAGAGATCAAAGCCATTCTCGAGAAGACTGTAAATCCTAACAGGAAGGATTGGAGTTTGAGACTTGATGATGCACTGTGGGCTTATCGCACTGCTTACAAAACTCCAATTGGGATGTCTCCTTTCAGACTTGTCTATGGTAAGGCATGTCATCTTCCTGTTGAGCTGGAGCACAAGGCTTGGTGGGCAGTGAAACAATGCAATATGCAGAGTGACGGGGTTGGAGAACACAGGAAGCTACAGTTAGGCGAGCTCGAGGAGTTACGCTTGGACGCCTATGATAATGCAGCAATTTACAAGGCGAAGACCAAGGCATGGCATGACAAGCACATCCAGAGGAAGGACTTTAAAGCCGGTGACAAAGTCCTACTTTTTCAGTCTCGCCTGAAACTCTTCGCTGGGAAGCTCAGGTCAAAGTGGGGGAGACCATACATTGTTGCTGAAGTTTTCCCACATGGAGCTATAGAGTTATATGACTCAAATAGCCACAAGAAGTTTAAGGTAAATGGTCAAAGGCTTAAGACATACTATGAAGGGTTCCCGATGGAGGCTATGGATGATTTAGTTTTGGAGGAGCCAAATGCAGAGCTAGAATAATTAAAAAAAAAGGCTTAGTCGAGCCAGCGACTTGAAACAAAGGCGCTGCTTGGGAGGCAACCCAAGGTATTGCATTCTTTCCCTTAACTAGATTTTATTCTAACTTGTAGGTAATAAAGAAGAGCTTCTGGTGACGAATTGCATCCGCATTTCGGACCCACTGCATCCGCAGTGTTAATTTTCTGTAAAAGGAAAAAAAAAAAAAAAAAAAAAAAAAACCAACAGACCACGGGCTGGAAAACCCACTTCGGGCCAGCCCGCCATCTTCAAGCCCCATCATCACTCCCCCATCACCATCCCTCAAATACAACCAAAAACCCTACCCTTCCCCACATCCACATCCTCTCCTCCCACACTCCTCCCACACTCCACCCACACTCACACTCGAAAACACCCCCACCCCTATTTCAGTGGTGAGCCCTCCACCAGGACCCCCACACCCCGTCTCCCGTACCCCATTCTCCTTTCCTTTCGTCCTCGGCACCGTGGGGAGGCTCCGCGTCGACAACCGCTTCCGACGATTTTCGAGGTCTGCAGAAATCGCCGACGCGGCCGCGCCGACATTTCAACGCGCCCGCGCTGTCAGAGTTACGAAACAAGAGGCTGAAACCACCGACGCGGCCGCGCCTTCATTTCAACGTGCCCGCGCTCGCCGACGCGCCCGCGCTGCTACTGACGCGCCCGCGTCGGCCTCCTGAGCCGAGCCTCATCTGTTCTTTGTGATTTCTTTCCGCTGTCCATATTTTGATTCGGATCTAGTCTTATTATCTGTCGAATATGAGTTCATCGGAGGAAGAGGTGCGTCGATCTGATGATGAGTTAGATTTGTCTGAAGAGGAGTGGGCTATTTATAATAAGGTAAACTGTGTCAGTTCTATAAAATATCTGCATAGAGAGACCCTTCAGAGACTTCAGATGCTAGATTGTATGCAGAAGTGTCTAGCTCACGCTGGTATTGGTGACTTTTTGGAGTTGAGAGCTGTAGGATACCCAGAACTGTGCAAGCAGTTCCTTGCGACATATCAGTTGTACCTTGGGGATAACAGAATTAGAGGGGTTTCTTTCAAGTTCAATGGCACTACCTACAGGATTTCTGCAGCAAGGTTGCGAGCTGCTTTGGGGATCACTAAAGCCCCAACTGATGGATGGGTGACAGCCATGACCGACACAGACCTCGTTGCATTCTTTAGAGCGGTATCTAGAGAGGAATTCTTAACCAGTAACGAGTACAACAGCAGGATTACTCATCCTGTCTTCCGTATGTTGTGCAAGATCGTCGCTGGGACATATTATGGGCTGACCACAGATACCAAGCTCTCCATGACACACCTGAGGTTTGCTTACAGCGCTGTGCCTACTGCAAATTATACGCCTGACTGGGTTAGGCTTTTCTTCGATGGGCTCGACAAGGTCAGAAGGGATCGCAGTGTCGCTGGACCAGAAATGGTCCAAAGCGGCCTTATTACTCGGGTAGCCATTGCTGCAGGCGTTGAGCCAGGTGGTTTGCAAGAGCTGGAGGAGCAGGTCATAGCAAGGACCTACACAGAGGAGTATCTGCGGAGGTGTTTAATGCTTGACACTGCGCCGGATGGGGGAACCATTTGGTGTACATGCAAGAAGAAAGAGCATCAGTTCAGGCTCCCTAAGCCCCTTCCTTGGTCTGAGACTTGGACTGATTGGTATATTGAGGCTGATTATTTTCCGACATCAGTTCTGGGTAGACGGCATCGCCTAGAAGTGGGTAGCAGTAGTGGCACAGCTGGAGCTGCCACGATTGAGGATGCGCCTGTGGCTCCGCAGGCTTTTGTTCAGACAGATACTCAGGGTTTCGCACAGAACCCACAGCAGGAGGAACCTGCTTATCATACCCCTTCTCACGGTTGGGATTCTCACCCGACATATCAGGGCCAGCAGGATTCACATCAGTGGGCCCCTTGGCCCCCACAAGCTTTTCAGGATGCTCATCAACAGCCTCACCAGTGGGGCTACCTGGTTGACCAGATTGGCCTTCTGCGCCAAGACGTAGGGAGTTTGACGACGGTGGTTCAAAACCAAGATAGAGTGCAGAACCAGATTCTCCACCAGCAGGCCGACATCCTAGAAGGCTTTGGCGAGTTCAGAGGTATGAGGGAAGAGCTTCGCCGCATGCGAGAGGATTACTCTCGCCACTATCCACCCCCTCAGTGCGTCCTTCTGTTTCCTTTCTCCCTACTTATTTCTGTCTTCTTTCACATTGAGGACAATGCTTCATTCAAGTATGGGGGAGGGAAAGGATTTACATATCTTGTACATATTTCAGTTACGCATTCTTTTTGTACAGATTCTGCACTCGTTGTTCAAAAAAAAAAAAAAAAAAAAAAAAAAAAAATCAAAATCCTGGGATGAGTTGAAAACCTGAAAGGGCGACTCAGGCAAAAAGCAGGTAGTCTGGCGAGCTTTAGGCTTTGGCAATATGAGACTTGAGGGAAGTGAGAGTGTTTAGGATTGATCTCTTGGCGAAGGCGACATAAGAAGTGGAGTGATAAGGAGGTTCTCGGGTAGGCCACTGGGAGCTATAAGGTGTAGATGGTTGAGATATAATTGTAAGTCTCATTTTCTATTTTGATTGTCTTTTGTGCTGATTGTTGAGATGGTGGAAACTACTAGTACTTAGTGTTCATTTTCCTTGTACTGTCTGTGAACCTTTGAGATTTATGGTGAGAGTAGGCTTAGCTTCTATGCTTACTCGGGACGAGTAAAGGTTTAAGTATGGGGGAATTTGATATGCGATATATTATATAGCGCATTTAGTAGTTTTTGTCATCATTTACATGTCATTGTGAGAGATATTTGTATGAACTTGGTGATTCGGAACTTGTTGAAGAAGTGGAAGAAATCATAGGATCATGCAAGTTATAGAAGAGTTGAAGTGAAGAAATTCGGAAGCAGCTGGAATCTGGTGAGTTGGCGCGGCCGCACTGCTACTGACGCGCCCGCGCTGCTAGGAGGGAGTACCTGCGTCGTTGCATAAGAGAGAAGTAGCAAGACAATTCACTGACGCACCCGCGCTGCTACTGGCGCGCCCGCGTCAGTCCCTGGAGACGGATTCTTATCCGATTTTCCCCTATCTTATTAGTTTTTAATATTATATTTTTACGGGATGTTAAACCCTTTTAATTAGGTTATATTATTGCCGAGAATGAGCCGGTTGTTTTAGGTTAATTTTCCAGAGACGTATTTTTTCTTTTGCTTCATCTCACAAACCCTATGGAGAACTAACTCTCCTTTGTTGCACTTGGTTCTTTGAAGCCTTCGATTGATTTGGTTGTGAGTATTCTACTCTTGTTCGTCCTTTGTTAATTGTTTCGATCTCCTGAGCTTATTGCTTGATTGCTTATTATTGGTTAATCTGGATTGATCACCTAGGTTTATCGATACTAGTCATATTGCTAGGGTTTCCAATTCCAGGTTTGGGGTTGTAGATTCATTGTAGCAAACACAATCATCATACGCAGGTTGCTTGTGGTAGATTGTGAAGGAGATTCGATTACAGGCTATTTTAACGGGTTGTTAGAATCGCTTGTATCTCATTATAATTCATGTTTGAATGCTATCGCTTTATTATTCGGTGAAGGTTTCCCCTTGTAATTTGGTGATAAGTGCTTTTAGGACTGGTAGGACTAAAAGCTATTACATGATCTGAATTGAGAACAATTACTGGACATTAGAACTTGAGACTCATAGAATGCGATGAGGAACCATCTCAATTGTTGTGCGGATAATTACCTGGTGTGATACTTTTCCATCATATATTCGCAACCTCTTATTGCAACTTGTTCGGTCACTATCGCTTACACACAAAACTCCCCCTTGAATTGGTTACTTTTGGGTAATAATACTTGCTCTTACAATTGATTCTGTTTCCCTGTGGGTTCGACCCTAACTTACCTACTATACTTGTTATAGTTTGCATCTTAGGAATTTACTTTGATTTGGCATAACGACTTTAGGCCTGTCAGATCTCTTTATTGGTTTTTACGAGTTCTACCCTTAGTTTGGTATTACTCTTTTTTTTTTTTGTATTTTTCTTTGGTTTAACCACCACATCTATATATTTACCATTTCAAGGTTAGGGTCATAATTGGAGAGTGTCACTGCAGATACCGGCACATCGTGCCTTGGATACGTACAACACGAAGAGCCCACTTTCCCAAAAATATAATAAAAGTGGTATTATGCAACCATCTAGATCAACATGGGGAATTATACATAGGTTGTTACATGGGAGGCTACTACTTGTTGCAACAATTCATCGACAACCGAAGTTTCACGAGTCTTGTGTATGTTAACCAAAAATACTGGATAGAGTTGTCGATCATGGGATAAGTGTTCGCAAATATCTATCAGATTCCACTTCTCGTCTTAGCTTGACACTATTAGATAGAATATATGTATAGGCCCAATTACCCAATTAGGGTTAACTATCTTGTACTCCTATATATATTCTAATGATAGCGAAGGCAACCCAACGGGGATTATTCACTCTGACATGGTATCTGAGCCTCTAGGGTTTCATCAAAATCAACCCTAATTTTTTTTCGATCCATCCCCGCATACTTTCCTACCACCGTCGGCCTCCTCCGTCTCCTTCCCTACTGCCGCCGGTCATCTCGCTTCCCCTCTCTCGACTCTCCATCCCGTCGCTGCCCAGATCCGGCCTACTCAGCGCCGCCGATCACCCACAAACACCCGTCGCTACCCCTTCCCCTCTCCCTATCCAGTCCCGTTCGTCCCGGAACTCCGGCTTCCTCTGCCTCCCGAGAGTCGTTGCTCGCGCTTGAAACCGTGTACATGTTCCAACCGCCTGGGTTTGCTGACAGGACCAAACCAGGCCATGTCTATCTCTTGCAGAAGTCTCTGTATGGCCTCAAGCAGGCACCTCAGGCATGGTACCTTCGCTTTGCTACTTATCTACATATGCTTGGCTTTGTTAGTAGCAAGAGTAAATCCTCTCTGTTTGTGTTTCGCCGGGGTAATCAGTTTGCATATCTCCTTCTATATGTTGATGATATCATCCTTACTGCATCTTCAGAGTCTTTTCGATCTACTATTATTACACAACTCAGTAAGGAGTTTGCTATGACTGATCTCGGGCCACTTAGTTTCTTTTTGGGAGTCTTTGCATCTCGTTCTGCGTCCGGCTTGTTTATCTCCCAAGAAAAATATGCAAAGGAGATTGTTGCCAAGGCGAATATGACTAACTGCAAGCCTGCTGCGCCTCCTGTTGAGACCACCGTCAAACTGTCTCAAGCCGAAGGTCCACCTGTGTCCGATCCCACATTGTAACGCAGCCTTGCAGGTGCTTTGCAGTATTTGACGTTTACCCGCCCGGATATTAGCTATGTCGTTCAGCAGGTCTGTCTGTTTATGCATGATCCTCGAGAGTCTCACTTTGTAGCTCTTAAGCGCATCATTAGGTACATTCAGGGTACCACTTCTCTTGGCACCACTATCACCTCATCTGCTTCTCCTCCATCATTGGTTGCTTATACAGATGCCGATTGGGATGGGTGTCCAGACACCAGACGGTCTACATCCGGATACTGCGTGTTCCTCAACGACTCTCTAGTATCTTGGTCTTCTAAGCGCCAACATGTGGTTTCTTGCTCTAGTGCTGAAGTGGAATATCGCGGTGTTTCCAATGTTGTCGCTGAGTGTCCTTTGAGTCAGGCGTCTATTGTGTATACAGACAATGTTAGTGCTACATACCTTGCTCACAACCCGGTGCACCATCAGAGAACCAAACATGTGGAGATTGACATCCACTTTGTTCGTGAGAAGGTAGCTATGGGACATGTGCGTGTCCTACATGTCCCTTCCCCGTACCAGTATGCAGACATATTCACCAAGGGATTGCCTCACCAATTATTTCTTGATTTTAGATCCAGTCTCACTATTCATTGCCCTCCTGTTTCGACTGAGGGGGTATGTTAGATAGATTATATGTATAGGCCCAATTACCCAACTAGGGTTAACTATCTTGTACTCCTATATATATTCTAATGATAGCGAAGGCAACCCCAATGGGGATTATTCACTCTGACAGACACCAGTCTTTCACATGTCTACCTATATTCACCCCACATTGTCTACCACCCCTCAGACGGTCGCACTTGCTTTATCCTGCATTAGAAACCAAAAGCATTTCAATGTGGTGAGATTGATATGTTTAAATTTTCATCACGTAATTTTTCATCAATTTTTCTATAACTCAATCTAAATTTTTAGTATTACAGTTCTCTTTTGCATCCCAATGTGCCAATCCCACCGCTGGCACATGAATGGATGTTGTACCATCACCCGATTATTAGATCGATTGGATGTTGTTTTTCAGGCTCATTTTGATAGATTTCGAACCCTACGAGTACAGGAGGGCTAACTATTCCACTTTGTCTAAATCTTATTGTGCGATGTTTGCACTATGTTTTTTTTTGAGAAAATATGAGATCTATCTCATATTAGAAAGAAATGAATGAAATCAACAAGAACCTCCAACAATACATGTTCATGATTCAACCGATTGAATATACAGAAGAAGCTACCAAGTATTTATACTAACAAAGACCTCTAACTAACTAACTGACTTGGCTACTAACGAAATGATGATGCTAAAGTACGTTATTACCTGGACATTCTTCCTTATTACAAAAAATACCCTTACATAAATATAATCCATACAATATATATGTAAATTAAACTATATGTTATATATGTGTATATGTATATATATTCATAGTTTTCTATCAAAATATTAATATAATATCCCCACCAATTTTCCAATGGCAACTGCCTTTCACCTGCAAGTGTTTTATATATATTCCATAGTTTCCCAAGAGCAACGGATGGGAGATATCTCCACCTAATACTTCAAAACAAATAAGTAATATCAAGAGGACTTTCGCTCAATGGAAGACTTCTGGTGGGGTTGTAATGAGGCTTGGTACGAAAATAAGGACAATGAATTGTTTTGGCTATGTGGTGATTTCAATTCCGGGAACTAAGATTCTAACAATTTATCCAACTCTCACAAACAAAAATAAACTAGGCTCTTTATTGCAATAATGCTTTTTTATTTATTTCTTTTTCTTTTGCGAATTGTTCTTCCTTTTTTTCGGTTCTCTTTAGAGCCATAATGAAGTACAAAATATGCGAAAATAAATTATATAACTCTACATCTCTAACTTGAAACCTTTTAAACATTATGCATAAGCTACTAGCTTCTGCTTCTTTCCGAATGAATCGACCTTACCCAACTCTAGTCTTAATTCCTAGAGGGTCAGGCTCATTATCGTCTAATGATATTTTATATTTTTGTGGAGCTTTCAAAAGAAGAAGGCTAAAGGATCAAATTGGTTTCAAACAAAGGTACAACATAGGGTAGATATGGATAAGTATATGGCTAAAAAGTGTCTCAATCATATGAAACTTACAAGTCATTAATATGTATTATGATAGGTCTCAATAATAAATAACTATGCCAATACTCAGAGATTAATGCATATAAAAATGTATATCATATAATAAAAGCAAAGAGAATAAATGTAATATCCATATAAGACCAAAAATTCTCACCAGGACAAGTTTTTGTTGGATTTCAATCATACCTAAGAACTTAGATTATACATGCTCAATTATGCCTGCTTAATATTTTCCACGTAAAAACCAAATTTTTGTGACAAAGGCTAATCAATCCATACATGTTATGGAATTTAAATTTGACTAATAACTAAGATAGATGGGTATTTGAATATTGACACAATTTATGCAAAAATGATATTTTTTGGTATTTTTCGAAATTTTCTATATTTTCTTTTGATTTTCTTGATAATATGCAAAATGATTCGAATATTCTCTAAATGCATGAAAAAGTTAAAATTAAAAATCTAGATTTAAGACAAACTCTCTCCCCACACTTAAACTTTTCATTGTACTCAATGAATGCTCAATGAGACACAATAAAATAAAATGAAAATAAAAATAAAAGGCTTAAGGGGAGAATATGGGTGACTAACTGCTTCATTGGTCTTTAGACGAGTGCGGCTCCGGCACTTGCTCCATAGCTAACAACTGAACCATCTTATCCAACTTAAGGTTCGTGGTTGCAAGCAATCTGGCTTGTTTCATGTGAGATTCCTTTAGTTCCACGGAAATCCTCTTGCTCCGTTCTTTTAAATCATGCAACAGTTTGTAGATGGACTCCAGGATGATCGGAGAGGATTCAGATGTTGCATCTTCTTTCTCCTTCTTACCCTTCCTTCCTCTTACTATGTATGTAAAATCAACAGAGGAATATAGAAATATGCCACCGTATGAACTTTTGGTAGCTCTAGAGGTAAATACAAGCAGTGACCATCCTCTGACTTCCAAGTAAATGGCGGTTTTTGGCCATCCAAATATCCAACTTCCTCAGAAAAGATAGGGATAGTAAGAACTTTCCTCCTCCAGCGGAGCTGATGTCATCACAATTGACTTGTAACTAGTCGACTATCAAAGTGATCAGTCCTCCAAACCCAATAATTTGATTTGTGTCTACATATGTTGTTTCCGAACACGTGTCAATGAATATCTCGACCCAGTTTAGGATCATGTATGCTTCCGGCGTCAAACAGTGGAGACACTCCCATTCAGAGATAGAGATCTTCTCTATGTCTTCATTCCCGAAGAAAGTGTTGTTCAACACCTTCAGACAAATCCTTAATGATGGGTCTTTGATTGTCTTATCCGCAAACCTTTTATTGCAGTCCTTATTACCGCTTTCCATGTGATAAATGGGTTTGGGCCCATTGCACCCTTCCACCATTGGCGAGAAGGTTCAGTAGTGATCCCAAAACCTCTCCGACAATCTTCCCATGTGATTTTATACTTGATACCTCATAGCTTGAAGGAAAGATCCACCTCCCCGTTCAACATGAATGTTTCTAGGAATTCACGAACAAGATTGGGTAAGTGGGTGCTGCTCGATGAAGGAATCCGTCTGGCCCTTCTTTTGATAGCAATACATGCACCTTATCATACAGACCTAGAGTGTATAAATCAATAGGATCGAAAAACTTCATTGCAGAGTATTCAAGGTTATCCAAGTAGTACCACCTAGATTCTTCATGAGGTTCCAAGTTATCCGGAATAATCATATTCTTAGCATTAGACATGATTAAAAGGATAGAAAATCAAAGAAATAGGATCGATCTCCCCAAAACTTTTGAGTGAAAACTCGAAAGAAACAACATGTAGTAGGATCAGCAGGCGTCGATAGGGTAACGGCAGGCGCCGATGATTTAGGTACGACTGTTCCTTAGGTTTTCGTCGAATTCCGATGAAGAAAACTTCAACTCTTCCCTTTCTCTCCCAAAATCAGACCTTTGCTTTGAATTTAATATGTTGTATGTTTTGAAAACTCAAAGGAAATTTAGGTTAGGGCTGATCAAAGTGGGATGAATTATATTTAGGAGATAAAAAAATAGAATTTGAAAAAAAAAAAGATAGAATTCGATATATATATATATATATATATATATATATATATATATATATATATATATATATATATATATATATATATATATATATATATATATATATATATATATATGGTAAATCATGCCGACTTTGCAATTATGGACTCGTCGGTGGGCGCGGGTGTCTATCAGCGGGCGCTGATTGATAGCATGCATTTAGGTAGGTATAATAGGCCGCATTTAGCTTGATTTAGATTTATATAATGCATAGATTATGCTAGATTTGCATTTGCATTTAGATAGGTATATTAGGCTGCATTTAGCATGATCTAGATTTATATAATGCATAGATTATGCTAGATTTGCATTTATACTCGTTTTGTTGGTGGAGTCGAAATCTACACGCTTTTATGGATTATTTCAAGTATATGTGGATCCGACGAGGAGTGGGGAAGCTCATGTATGAAGGGAGAGTGAAGAGGAGGAGGAAAAGTGAAGAGCACGGGAGCGGAATCGAAGTTAGAGAGCCTAAGTGAATAAAAAGTCCGTAGAAGTTGTCGCTAGACATGCTAAACTTGTTTCGCACTTTCTGAAGGCATCGGTGGTCCAATTGACTATTATAAGCGTGCGTTGGATAGCTCTTTTTGAGATCTACAACTTTCGTGTTTACATCGAGACCAAATTCGAAGAACAAAAATCGATGTAAACAATAAAAGCCGCCCCGCGACCAAGCAAACCGCTCCGCGGCCCGAAGCCTTGACGATCGATTTCACAATAGCCTGGCCACCTCGCGGCCTGGGTTGGCTGCCCCGCGGCCTATGCAGAAACGGCCGAATCTATTGATGGACTTTTTATCTCTTTAATTAGGCTTTTATAATTATTATTTGGCCGACTCTTTTGAGGCTTTTAAAGACGTTTTAGGGTTTTATTTTAATCATCTAATTCCTTAGTTTATGTACTTGAAGATTATCAATGGAGAGAACCCTATAGAGGAGCCTCCATGGCCATGGAGTGTTAAACTCTTTTGTTTCATCTATGGATTGAAGCTTTGGTTTGATAAAGTTGTTAGATTCCTATTCTTGTTCTATTCCTATTGTTTCGTATTGATTCTTTTGCGAATATTGTTGATTTCTTCTACTCCGTACAACTAGTTGAGAATATTGCAAGGATTTTGTTGATTCCTCGTAGCGAACCTTAATCCATAGTAGCAAGCATGCCTTTTTAGGACTCGTTGGACTAAACTGGTATGTAAAGAATCAATTATATGTTAAATGCTGACTCGTAGCTTGGTGTTGCATGTATCCTGGTTAATCCTTAATCTTAATGCTACTATTAGGTTGAATCTTGACTGTGTTAGGGTTATCTAATTAATAAGGGTTACTAGGACTCGTAGGACTATTAATTTACACAAGATCAGGATAGGAACAATAATTGGATGAAAAGAGAACTTGAAGCAGAATCGATGATCAATCAACCAAACTAAAGTGGATGTTTGTAGATGGAACTATTTTCTCAATTGTTATCTCTACTAACTTGTTTATAGCTTATCTTTTTTTCTTTACTTCAATCAACAAAACCATCCCTTTTCTACTAATTGGTAAATATACATTACTTAGGAATACTTGATTCTCTGTGGGATCGACCTCTTACTTGCTTACTATACTAGTTTGTAGGTTTGAGTTATACTTTGATAGGAAGAACGACAGTTTCCTTCTGTCAAATTTTGGCGCCTTTGCCGGGGAATTAAAGTTTATTTCTTTGTTTTGTGTGTTTATCAATTTTTGTATATATCTAATTTGTGGTGAACCTATCTTACGGTTCTTCACGAAGCCCTTGCTACTAACTTTTTATGATGTTGGTATTAGCGCAGTTTGAAGGTGAGAACTTTCACCAATATTTCACTAGATTGCAGAAGTATGTTTACGACCTTGGTTCATTAGGTTATTAGTATGGAATGTGGGAAATGTGTGTGTGCATATTTGATGGGATTACTGCTGAAACACGAAGTCTTGTTGAGCACATGAGTAATGGAGGCCTATTGGATATGGGACTCTCTGAGATTTGGGATTTTTTGTGTTATATGGATTGCTATGTTGCTCAGGAAGAATGGCTCGCCACGTTTGAAAACAACAATAGTTTCTTCAGCGATGGAGGAAAGGATCTAGTGCTTCCTGACTTGGAATCTGATGAGTCGACGCATGAGGTTACATTTGATGTGTCTCCTACTCCATCTGCATCATCCATTCTAAACTCGCCAATTGATGGACCAGGTATAGAGCCATCTACTGAGGCCCAAGAGGTAATAAAGCTAAACTTTTGCGCTTTTGAAGGTAATGGTGACTATGTTGATCATTTTGACTCCTATTTTGAGAAGCCGCCAATGGAACTGTGTTGGTGGTATCATATTCCTTCAGGAGAGAGTCATGCTAGACTCTTTGATAGATTGAAAGGGTTTTTGAATTCCATATTTTATGCTTTCAATTTATTGTGCTATGATGTCTTTTGTAAGATGTGTGCACAGGAATATGATACGCTATTGAGGGCCTTGACAATGTCTGATAGGTAAGAAATTAAGATTGAGAATAAGTCATGCCGATGACATAAAACAAAGGTGCTGCTTGGGAGACAACCCAAGATAAGTAGTTCTAGATTTCTTTTTTTTAAATTTCATTGAATTAGTTTGGTTTTGGCATTTTTCGTGGGGCACTAATACTGCAGGGTTGAAAGTTGAAAAGGGAAGAGGCCGCCCCACGACTAAGTTGTGTCTCCAGCCACCCCGCGGCCTCTGACGGGACAGACAGGTTTCCTTTCCTCACCTCCCACCTAACCTACCACCAATGCAATTAGCATGTCAGTTTTCTTTCTTTCCTTCATATTTTGATCTTTTGTTGTTTTTAATTTATTTTCATTGAGGACAATGAAAAATTTAAGCGTGTGGGAGGGATTGCATTGCATATAGATAGATTTTGCATATCATGTTTATTTATGTTTTCATATTTATTTTTACTCCTACATATTGCATTTGTTTCAAAAAATCCAAAAATATTATGCATTTCATACACTTTAGGTCTTATTTTCCCATCTAGGCTACTTGTCCTCTATATTTATCTTATCATGTGCCTCATGACTTGTTTGAAGTGTTTCAAACTTTGAATTGTTTTATAGACTTTTTGGGAACAAAATTGATGAGATAATTGAGCATTTATAGTCTTTGAAATTTAAGTGGTATTGAAGTTCTAATAATTTGACCTTGTGAGTTATTTTGGCCTTATTGGGACTATACATATATGTCCTCTAGTTTCTTTGTGTGTGAATACTCTCCTTGACTACTTCGTCTTTAAATTGCGTTTAGATATCATTATTGAGGCTGCGTTTGTATGATTTTTGCATGTAACCTTAAAGTGATTGAGGCATAATTTTCTTTTAGGCATATTATACTCTATCCACCCGTACACATTATCCTTTGCTTGAAGCCAATTTGAGCCTTATAAGCCTATTTTGTTAGCTCCACAAAATCTTCCTAGCCAATTATTATCCTGACACATCCGGGAATTAGGAGAAGAGTTGGTGAATATCTTGATGTATTGATTGAGTTGCTTTGAGTTAAAGAATTGTATTTAGCATGATTTAGATTTATATAATGCATAGATTATGCTAGATTTGCTTTTATACTCGTTTTGTTGGTGGAGTCGGAATCTACACACTTTTCCCGGTTCGAACCCCGGAATGGTCGCTCTTTATTTACCAATTCAAGGAATCTAGACGCTTTTATGGATTATTTCAGGTATATGTGGATCCGACGAGGAGTGGGGAAGCTCATGGATGAAGGAAGAGTGAACAGGAGGAGGAAAAGTGAAGAGCACAGGAGCGGAATCGAAGTTAGAGAGCCTAAGTGAAGAAAAAGTCCGTAGAAGTTGTCGCCAGACATGCTGAACTTGTTTCGCACTATCAGGAGGCCTCGGTGGTCCGATTGACTATTATAAGCATGCGTTGGAAAGCTCTTTCCGAGATCTACAACTTTCGTGTTGACATCGAGACCAAATTTGAAGAGCAAAAATAGTTGTGAAAAGTAAAAGCCGCTCCGCGGCCCGAAGCCTTGACGAACGATTTCGCAATTGCCTGGCCGCCCTGCGGCCTAGGTTGGCTGCCCCGCGGCCTATGCAGAAACGGCTGAATCTATTGATGGAATTTTTATCTCTTTAATTAGGCTTTTATAATTATTATTTGGCCGACTCTTTTGAGGCTTTTTAAAGACGTTTTAGGGTTTTATTTTAATCATCTAATTCCTTAGTTTATGTACTTGAAGATTATCAATGGAGAGAACCCTAGAGAGGAGCCTCCATGGCCATGGAGTGCTAAACTCTTCTGTTTCGTCTATGGATTGAAGCTTTGGTTTGATAAAGTTGTGAGATTTCTATTCTTCTTCTATTCCTATTGATTCGTATTGATTCTTTTGTGAATATTGTTGATTTCTTCTAGTCCGTACAACTAGTTGAGATTATTGCTAGGATTTTGTAGATTCCTCGTAGCGAACCTTAATCCATAGTAGTAAGCATGCCTTTTTAGGACTCATTGGACTAAACTGGTGTGTAGAGAATCAATTATATGTTAAATGCTGACTCGTAGCTTGGCGTTGCATGTATCCTGGTTAATCCTTAATCTTAATGCTACTATTAGGTTGAATCTTGACCGTGTTAGGTTATCTAATTAGTAAGGGTTACTAGGACTCGTAGGACTAGTAATTTACACAAGATCAGGACAGGATCAATAATAGGATGAAAAGAGAACTTGAAGAAGAATCGATGATCAATCAACCAAACTAAAGTGGATGTTTGTAGATGGAACTATTTTCTCAATTGTTATCTCTACTATCTTGTTTATAGCTTATCTCATTTTCTTTACTTCAATCACCAAAACCATCCCTTTTCTACTAATTGGTAAATATACACTACTTAGGAATACTTGATTCTCTGTGGGATGGACCTCTTACTTGCTTACTATACTGGTTTGTAGGTTTGAGTTATACTTTGATAGGAACAACGACAGTTTCCTCCTGTCACTGATCCCCTGGGTATTCATCAGCGGGCGCCACTCGGGCCGCGTCAGGCATCGATCCTTTAGTTCTCGTTTTTCATCATTTTTTCTTTTATTTTTCTTTTGTATAACCTAAATATGATTAATCACACCACCAAAACACAAACTTCTCTTCTAGAAAACTGGAGTCTTATTAGTGTAGAAATTTAAAATTTGAAACTAATGAAATAGAAAGTGAGGATTGAATGATTAAAAAGAAAACTTAACTAGCTCGGGTTGTCTCCTGAAAAGCGCTGATAATGCATATTTTAGATATTCATTATAAGTAGGTTTTACTGCATTTAAGTAGTCATATTGCATATATTTTGTTTTATTTCCATTTTCTTTCATGTCGAGTATTCGAGTCGAAATCTACGCCTTTTTTTGTGTTCATTCCACAGTTTTACAATCCAAGCTTGAAGGGAGACTTGGGAGATCTGAAAGTCTGATTTTGGAGAATAAGGAAGGCCAAGGAAGAAGGATCAAGAGAGGAAGAGATCACAACGTCGGAGAAAAGGAAGAATCCCGGAGCCAGAGGAGCGGCGCCCGCCGCTTTTCCACCGGTGCCCGCTGGTGCCCTGTATTCAGTATTTGCTGATTTCGTCCAAAGATTCTATTATTATTATTATTATTATTATTATTATTATTATTATTATTATTATTATTATTATTATTATTATTATTATTATTATTATTATTATTATTATTATTATTATTATTATTATTATTATTATTATTATTATTATTATTATTATTATTATTATTATTATTATTATTATTATTATTATTATTATTATTTTATTTATTTTATTTTTATTATGATTATTATTATTATTATTATTATTATTATTATTATTATTATTATTATTATTATTATTATTAATATTTCCTTAGGGTTTTGCACGACTCTATTTAGGTTATTTTCATTCTATTCCAACCGTGTGTGGTTGTGTGTGTGTGAGAGAGAGAGAGAGAGAGAGAGAGAGAGAGAGAGAGAGAGAGAGAGAGAGAGACGACACACACAATAGAGAGAATGAGAGCGGATTTGACTACGAGTTGTTAAACTCATAATTTCGCCTGTGATTTGAAGACATGGTTGGATGAATTGCGAGGATATGATTTCAATTAGTTATTTATAGGTTTATTTATCATCTTGTTCTTATATATATATATATATATATATATATATATATATATATATAGGGTACTCCGGTGAAAACCAAAATTGCGGTATAAACCTGTGAGGACCGACTTTTTAGCCCGGTTCACTTGCTTTCTAGCCCGGTTAAGAATAGAACCAATCTATAAAGTCACAAATTTCAGCCCGGTTTTGAATAAAATCGAGTTATAAAGTCACTCTGTAATTTTAAAACATGAGTTTTTAGCACGATTTTTAGGCTTGACCGAACTATAAAGTCATGTGTTATTTTAAAACTGGAGTTTTTAGCACGGTTTTTAGGTTGAACCTAGTTGTAAAGTCACCATGTGATTGAGGTTTTTAGCACGGGTTCCAAATAAACCAAGTTATAAAGTAGTACTCACGGTTTTTACCACAATTTGAGGTTTTCACCGGAGTCAACCCCTATATATATATATATATATATATATATATATATATATATATATATATATATATATATATATATATATATATATATATATATATATATATATATATATATATATATATATATATTATATATATATATATTTGTGTTCCTTTTTATGATTGATCACCATATTAATTAGAATTGCATCTATGCTATGAATACGTTGTTGGTTTCTCGATAGCAAACAAAGTCATTGATCCAGTGACGTTTCGATTGCTATTGTAATGGATGATAACAATTGATCTATGTCGAGTAGATGAAATTAGGGTTAATTGAATTGTTTCTCTTAATTCATAATTGCATTGAATTGATGTGCAAATTGGTCTCAAGTACTCAATTCGTTAATGCTATTCTTTAGTGATGTCACATTGAATAAGTGATTGTATCTTTGCAGAACAATCTAGTCTAGGTAAGTCAACATAACCTTATAATAATATTGAAATCAACCCAAGGTTCATTAACCCCAACCATTGTCAAGAATTACAGGTGCAGCGCTTTTCTATCATATTATCACTACTTTGCAACCATTATTCTATTTATTTTATCTTGCTATTTCATTAGTTTGCTACAACTTATTTACTATTATCTTGAGAAATCATCATAGAAATATATACGAATAGTTTTCTCGATGAGATCGACAGCTTACTTGTCGGTTGTACTATTCTTTTGGTTAAGCATTGAGTTAGGATATTTACTTTTGGTGGAACTGAGCGCCAACAACAATTATACATCATCAGTTCAGACACCATCAAGCGCTTTTGGTTAAACGTCGTGGGCCTGAAGTTTTGACCCTCAATGGGTCTCTTCCACAATCTTCTCATTTGGATTCACTACCACTTGTGATGGTAGCTAACCTGTAGCACGTACCTTTATTTCTTCGATTTCCCATGCCATCTGACCTATGACCTTTTCTATAGATGTGAACTTATCTAGAATAAGGCTGAAGGTTTTCGTCCTATTGTGGTTGAGTAGTTGGCATAAGATTTCGAGGTCCAGCTTTGAACTGATTCCTTCCTTGGTACGAAGCTTGATCATTTGGCCTGTTTTTGAACGCTTGATAAGAATTAGAATTAAAATTATGGTCGAATTTGTTACCATATTGTCAAGGATCATAGTCTTCACGTGCATTGACTTCTATCACTCCTTTTTGGAATTGAGGATAGAGATCGTTCGAATGCGATAGATCTCCACATACTTCGCAGGGTTTGACTGATGGTTGAGTAACTTGAGTCGCTGAGCTTTTCACATGTTCTGTCAGTTTACTGATCTCATCTCATTAGATAGGACTGGAGCTTGCATTCTTGACATGATGTATTCCTAGAACTCCATGCGTCCTTCCATATTGTTGTGAGACATTAGCAAGATCTTCAAAAAATTTCAACGCCTCAGTTGGAGTCTTATCCATAACATCTCCTCTGCTTATTGCTTTGATTACTCCTCGCTCTGCATCCAACAATCCCTTATATAGGTAGAGAACAAGGTCGTCCTCCACGGTCCCTCATATAGGTAGAGAACGAGGTCGTCCTCCACGATCCTAGTGATTCTGTAGAAGATTGCTCGATATTGGATATCTCCTTCTTGACTTTGCTGCATTGGGTAGCTGGAAAGTACTTGTTCAGAAATGCTTTATTCAATTCTATCCAAGACTTGATACTTTCCGTTGGCAGACAGTAGTGCCATACATTTGCAGCGTCCTTGAGAGTCAACATGAACACTTTGGGCATCATCTGATTGTCAATGATTCCATTGGGTCTAACAAGATCGTAGACCTTTATAAAATCCACCAAATGCTTGTTTGGATCTTCTTCGTTCCTTCCGTGAAAACTGGGCAACAGCGATGCCCATCCTATCTTGAATTCAAATTTTGATCCTGTTGGGAGATCTGGGAGCTTGATGGCTAGTAGTGATAATGTAAGAGTAGGCTCCTTGAGATCTCTCACTGTTTTCTTAGGTTGATCGACATCGTCAGCCATTTTTCTTGAGTTTTGTCTTCATAACCTGGAAAAAATTCGTTCGATTTTTGTATGACAAGGCACTAGAGAAAAATTAGCAGAATGGGTGTGAACCGTGCATGATGGTTACACCAAAGCTCGCGAATTACGTTTAGTCAAAAACTTGGCACTCCCCAGCAACAACACAATGAATTTCGTGCACGTTTGAATGTCGTGAGTTCTAACACCCCAAATAGTAACTCTATACCTTTAACTAATAATGAATATCAACAACAAGTACAGGTCGATCCCACAAAGAGTGCATGTGACTTTGGCTAAACGTAGTATGTAAACGAGTAGTTCGTAACAAGAGTAATAGTAATAAGAAGAGATATGAGCAAAAAATAAGAGCAATGATTGAAATAGAAGATAATAATGAGATGAAAATATAGTTCTACTTATATTCGTAGCATAGGTAATTTCATGACCATCGTGTTGTTTGGTTACCTCTTGGCTATCTCAGTGTCGGTTTGTGCATAGAGTTTTTTAGTTTCCTGATTTGACCATTATCAACTCCCAAAACTCTTGCATGGGGTTCGGGAAGCAATAAGTCCCTAATCACATAAGCATATAATTCATGTAATTCATGGATATTCGACGTGTCACCTTGTTGTCAACACAGTAATCGCATGAATTCCAACCTGTTCGTCAAGATATGATTGCTAGTATATCAGATTAAGGCTCGCAATAACGGATTTAGCTATAATCACTTATCATGTTGTTTACGTATCTTAGTGGCCAGTTAAGACGAATAAAAACATAAACATGTAAAGAACAAGAGTAATGAATAACCAAATATGCATAAACTAAATATAAACTATAAAATAGTATTTTCAAACAATCCTCACATGTTTCTAACCTATGCATAAATATAAGCAAAAGTATATAAAAGGTTTAGCCGAGCATGGCTTACCGAAAATAGCAGAAAAGAAAAAAGAGAGAAAAGTGGTGTGAGAGATGTGAAGTGGTGTGTGAATGATGTGTGGAATGTGGCTGAAGAGAGCTATATTTATAGGCATAGAAAACCCTAGGAGTCGGTAATCTTAAGGTAGAAGCGAAGCCTAATGGGCCAGATTCGGCCAAGAGAAAATCTTTTGGAAACTGCGATCGGCGGGCGCCGATCCAGCGAGTCCTGTAGTGTCTTCAGCGTGCGTCGGTTCTATGGCCGGGGGCGCCGCCTCTGCAGTCTTCATATTTCTTCTTTCTTCTCATCTTGTCTTGTCTACTTCGTCTTCTTCTTCTATCTTCTTTCTTGACTCTTCTATAAGCTTCTAAGGTTCCATAATGTAGCTTTCCTCTTCTCCTTTAGCTTGACTTTTGAGAATCTGCATAAATTGGTATAAAACGTAGATTCCGAACTTTGTAACTTTAAAGACAATGAATGTAATTTATGCTTAAAACCTATCTAAATGCAACCTAAATGACTTAAGAATGACTCAAACTGCCTATACCAATCATGCATTATCAGGGAGATTTTTTGGGGCCATGACCTATTTTGGGAGTCCAACCCAAGATGTTATTATATTATTAGGTAATTAGTAATATAAGGATGAAAAAAGAGGGGAGCAAAGGTGAGCTCTAGGAGGTGTGCCACCAGCAACAAGGGTGTGCCACCAGCAACAAGGAAAAATGAGAGAGAAAGAGAGAGGGGGGGGGGGGGGGGGGGGAAGATAGGTGATTTGAGCAAGAGGAGGTGTTTCGCCTTTTAATCTGGTGATCCGTCTCCTACATTTGGCAAGTCAACGAGTGTTTGTTGATATGTAATCTTCTCTCCCTGAAAACCTAATCTGATTACAAGTGTTTAGCTAGTTCTTGGAGAGGAATCCTTTCTAGATCCGGATTGTATTTAGATTGGTGTTTGAGATCTCCACACTTATTTGTCTCGGCCTGAGACTGAATTGTTAAGCACTTGTATTGATTTGTTGATTAACGGATTGGTTGATCTGGTGGACGTCGGGCGAAAGGTGCGTTTTTTATCCTTTAGTTAGAAATGTTTTTTTTTTTTGTAAATCTTGTGTCGGTATTCGTGCTCTTATATATGTTTGTGATTGCTTGATTGTTTAGTTTCCGGATTGGATATTATAAGTTGGTCATTGGTTTGCAGGATGATTTTTGTTGTATTGATTTTCTTATTACCCGAATTTACTTCTTGATGTGGTTGAAAAGTGGTTTATAACCCAACAATAATTATGATGTGTGATTCGAGGTTGATTTACACTGTATCTAACAACATCCCATAGTATAGTAGAATATATTTGTTAGTTCACGATATATGATCCGTATTAAACTATACATAGAGTGATGTTAGGCTTTAGGTTGATTATTGATTTGAGCCTATTATAATGTTATGATATAGGGAGTATATTGAATTCAGTAGCCAACTAGGAGAAGTACGTCCTTTTCGACAACTACCACACTTCATCTAACAACTTCAAATTCTTGAAAAGATATTGGCCGGCGTAAACAAAGAGGTTAATTCCGACAAAAATTAATAATTAAGTTAATTTAGGTTAGGTGCCGTCTCTTTTTAATTCCTGTAGTGACAAAGGTATTAACAGAGATATATATTTAACTAGAAGCTTGTCATTTTCAGGTTTGGTGGAAGAGATAATACGCTAAACATTTCGGAATGGCTCACCGGAAAGAACTTGTGAGTAATATCCATAGGTCTCCGGTTCGAACCCCGGAATGGCAGATCTTTATTTACCTATTCAAGGAAGAGATAATACGCTGAGACCCAATACAAATGTACATTCTTCGGCGGTTCGGCCTATGTGGTCATGTCAAATGCATTTTTTCCCCCTGTTTCTTTTGTTTTTCCTTTTGTTTATATATACTCTAGGTCAGTGGTTTGACATATGTTATCATTCGGTAAAAGGTTTCACGTAATTTTTAAACAGAATTAGGAGAGGCACATTAAAGATAAAAGTTTACATTTTAAGGGTGTTTTAGGTATGTGTGTTTATATAAATAAAATAACAGTTAATGAATAATTTTGATATAAATAATTATTTTTATTAAAAGATATATATATAAATTATATATATATATAAAATAACACCTATTACATATTTTAATTATTAATATTTTTTATAAATATGAATATGAAATAATTTTGATTTATATATGTATCAAAATATATATATATATATATATATATATATATATATATATATATATATATATATATATATATATATATATATATATATATATATATATATATATATATATATAATTTTCTTTAAATTATGACAATATATTTTTGGAAAAATGACCAAAAATCATACGAACTATCAGTCATGAATCAATAATAATACGAATTTTAAAAACTATCAAAAATAATACGAACTATCAGTCATTAAACAATTTAAATATGAACTTTAAAAATGAAAAAAGAATAATACGAACTATTTCACATTGAACCAATTTTGATACGAAAAAAATTCGGTCAATTTTTCGGCCAAACTTTCGACGTGGTAATCGAACGTTCGAAAATTTAATGATGTTACACTTACATCACATCTAGAAAGATCCTTGGGTTCCCGATAAATGTCTCAAAACCTTCATGGGTAACAATGACCCGAATATGAAAGTCAACCACCTAGCCTCTTTACCCCTCAAAAACTCTGGAACAAGCCTCTCATTCAGAGTCTTTCCCCAAGATATAACCAACTGTATTTTATCCCTCAATATCCCCTCATGGCAAGCTCGTGATAAACTGATCTGGGCGCCTAATCCCACAGGAAAATTCTCAACCAAATCGGAAAAAAAGATTACCAACACTCATAACCACAACATTGAAAACCATAACTGGAAATGGAATCTTAATCTTCCCCCTTGGCTTAAAAACCTAGTATGGAAAATTAAAATAGACGCTCTCCCCCACGACAAGCAGGCTTAATAGGTACATTAATAGAGTACCACACACATGTTCACTGTTTAGTCAAGGAAATGAGGATGCCACTCATCTCTTTACAAAGTGATCCTTTCCAAAGGAACTAATAGCCCAGTTTGAACAAACAACATGTAAGCTCTTTCACAACCTCTCCTTACAAGGATCCCTGTGTGACAATATTACTCAAATCAAGCAGGCAAATCAATTTTTTGAAGAACTAGTCGTTATTTGGGAAATAATCTGGGAAACTAGAAACAAGTTAATCTTGAAACATACTAGCTCAGACACTTTCTGTAACCTAATTCAGCATATTATTAAAGATATACAGGATTGGAGAGCAACAAATCCCACGAGTAAAAACAATGAGGCCAATAAAAGGAAGAAAAGATCTAGCTCTAGTTGGACTAGACCAGTAGAAGCTATGTACAAGATTAACGTAGATGGTTCTATCAAACCCACGAGCACTTGTCAGGTGGGAGAAATCATTCGTGATTCAAGGGGCCATGTAATCGAGATCTTCTACTAGGAAATCGATCAAGGTACGGTTATTCAAATGGAAGCAGCAGTAGTTCTAGAAGGAATGAGGGTAGCTACCAGACTAGGATTAAGAAAGATAATCGTAGAAGGTGACAACCAAGAGCTGATGAGGATTCTTTCGAAAGAAAGAGATAGCAGATGGGAGATTTTGCGCCAAGTAGAAGAAATCAAAATCATGGAAGCAAATTTTTAAAAGGTTGAGTACAGCCACATCTACAGAGAGGCGAACAAAGTCGCAGACTATATAGCCACTAGGGGTATCATTAGTGATAGATAGCAGATGGGAGATGTTGCGCCAAGCAGAAGAAATCAAAATCCGGAAGGAGGAGACACCGGAGGAGGAAGGAGGAGAGGCCAGAGGTTGAACCTATAATCGATCATAAAATCTTGAATTTATCGTTATCAAATCTTTAACCTATTTATAAGAATGTTGTTTATTTAATAAATATAAAAACATTGCACCTAACGTACTGAATTTTGAACTTGAGTTATAAAATCTCGAACCTAGAAATATAAACTTGTTAACCCATAGTAATAAAATATTGAATCTGTCATTATAAAATTTTGAACCTACAACTATAAAATTTTGAACATATGGTGTATATATATATATAGTGATAGGTTCAACATTTTCTAATTACAGGTCAAGATTATATAACAAAATAAAATTCAAGATTATACATTAATTGGTAGGTTCAAAATTTTACAATATATAGTAGCTAGGTTTAAAATTTACAACAGTTTTAGGTTCAAGATTTTGTAGTAATATGTTCAAAATTCTATAATTACAAAGTCCGGGATTTTTTATGATGTTCGATTCCAGATTATAAAATGGCAGGTTCAAGATTTTGTAGTAATATGTTTGCTGCCAAGGTACTTTTTGAGTGTGTAGACCTGGTTAACCCGACCCGGTTAACCCGACCCGAACGCTCGGAAATTTTTCGATCCGAACCCGGAAATTTTTACCCAAAATTTTTTTCCAACCCGAACCCGAAAACACGACAATTTTTTGGGCAATCTTGGTTTCGACCCGATGACAAAATATATTGACCCAGTAATTTTGATCCGATTTACCCAATTGACCCGGTGACGCGATTGACCCGGTTGATTTATAATTATATATGATTAAATTTTTTTATGGAGATTCCAATTTATTACATTTTATAATTACAATCACTTGATCTTTCATTTTTAAATCAACTTTTATATTTAATTGTATTGTGTAATACTGTGTCCGATCAATAGTGTTTGATTATTAATTTTTCAACAAACTTTTTTCAGAAGATAAAAATTCTAAAATTTTTTAAAATATTAAAACAATTCTATGCTTATTACTAATTGCATGAAATTAATTTTAAAAAATTATTTGAAAATTTGATATTTTATATATTATTTTAGTTTATTGAAAATTATGATAAATAACAAAAAAATCAAATGTTTTTTAATAAAATGTAATAATATATAAAATGTCAATTTTTTAATAAAATTATTTTAAAAAAATTATTTAAAATTTGATATTTATATATTATTACATTTTATTAAAAATGACAAGAAATAATAAGAATAAAATATTGGGGCAATATGTAAAATGTCCAAAAAAATTGCTCTAATTGGTGGAGTGTCCATCCCCCTGGCCCTCCCCCCCTCGCCCCCCATCCTCAGTGCCCCCAGGCCCCCCTCGCGTGTCCAGTTTTTGTTCGTTTTTTTTTTAAAAATTTACACATCAGCACTTTCTTTAATGCAAATATAAGCTGATGTTATGCAGATATAATATTATATTATGCAAATATAATATTATGTTATGCAAGCTTAAAGAACCTTATGGAAAGAATATGCACATGCATTTGTATTTTAAAACTGACATTAATATATATTATTTACACATAAGCACATCACTCTATCATTGATTGACATAAAAGACTTTTAAAATTGCATTAATGTCAACATCGATATTGCTGACACCGCTGACACTAACATTGTTGACACTGCTGACACTATCACCAATACATTGCGAACACCACTAAAAATTTTCGTGTCAGCGCTTACGCTGATGTCGGCTGACGTCGACATCGGAGATTGCTGACGCTCATGTTGGCTGACACTGATGTCGGCTGACGCCGACGTCGAAGATGCTTTTTTTCCGTGTCAGAAGAACTGACGTTGACTAGGGGTGGGCACAAATCCCGCAAATCCCGGACCCGTCCCGGTCCCGGTGGGATTTGAAAAAAAAAATAGTTAATCCCGTCCCGGTCCCGTCCCGCAAAAATTATGCGGAACGGGACGCGGGACGAGGATTCCTTATCCCGCAAATCCCGTCCCGTCCCGCATATATTTTTATATATATATATATTACTCTTTTGTATATATTACATGTATACAGTATATATAGCATATATATATTGTATACTTAATTTGTGTGTATACACACTGTAAACACATTATGTGGATACTTAATATGTGTATACAGTGTATAAACTACGGAGTACATGATATTAATTAGTGTATTTATCAATGTCACAGTGTGTATATATGTATTATGTGTAATTATATATATATGATGTGTCTAGGTTGTATGTATATAAGAAAAATCGTAAAATATTGTAAATACATATATGTTTCGGCTTTGAAAACCGTAAAATATATAAGAATTTTGGATTTATCAATTAGTGTATTTATCAATGTCACGGTGTGTATATATGTATTATGTGTAATTATATATATATGATGTGTCTAGGTTGTATGTATATAAGAAAAATCGTAAAATATTGTAAATACATATATGTTTCGGCTTTGAAAACCGTAAAATATATAAGAATTTTGGATTTTTTTTATAATGTTTTTTATTTGAGGGACAAGGCCCGTCCCGTCCCGTCCCGTGAGGGACAAGGCCCGCGCGGGATTGAAAAAAAAGTAGTGAATCCCTTCCCGGTCCCGTCCCGCAAAAATTACGCGGGACGGGACGCGGGACGACCCCCGTCCCGTCCCGTCCCGTCCCGCGCCCACCCCTAACGTTGACATTGCTGATACTGACATCGGAGATGCTAACACTTACGTTGTCGACGTCAACATCGGAGATGCTGACGCTGACATCGAAGATGTCGGCTAGCGCCGACATCGATGTTGTGGATGCTGCTGACTCCGACGTTAGGGATGCTTTTTTTCGTGTCAACGCTTCTTTTTTTCGTGTTAGCACTGACACCGACATCCGAGATGCTGACATTGACGTTGATGTTGTTGATGTCAACATCGGAGATGTTGACGCTGGCATCAGAGATGTCGGCTGACTCCGACATCGATGCTATTGACGTCAACGTCGATGATGCTTTTTTTTGTGTCAACGCTTCTTCTTTTCGTGTTAGCACTGACGCTGACATTGCTGAGGCCGACATCCGAGATGTCGACGCTGCTGACGCCGACATCGGAGATGTTGACACTAACGTTGATTGCTCTATCTTCAGAACTTGTGTTAGAACCTCTTGAGGCCACATATATGACTTGTGTGGATTGCATAAACATGATTGAGGCAATTTCTGTTAGCCTATTATTCCCTTCCTACCCATTTATTGTATCTTTTGGTTGAAGCTCGTTGAGTCTAATAGCCTATTCATTTGTAGCTCCACAAGATTATCCTTAAACCTATTTTAGTCTCGTTTACCCATTCGGGAAGTAGGATGAAATAGATTTATCTATAGTTTTGTGGACAAGAAGGAATATGTGCTTTGAGTGATTATGTATTGAGTAAAGGGTAGTGAGCTTAAGATGGAAGATCCTTGTGATGAAGAAATCTAAAAAATGAATGAAGAAAAAGAAAAAAAAAGGAAGAAAAGAAAAAAAAAGAATAAATTCTTCTTCATCGCTAGGAAATGTTTGTGAAAAGGGAATGTTTATCAAAAGTTGAGAGTTTTGAGCTTATTTGATTATGTGATGTGGTTGTGAGAAATTCGGTATATGTGTTGAAAAAAAAGATGAATTGTGGTGGAAGTTTAGGAAGTCATTCTGTTTCCCGGATTTTAGCACCACATGGCCAAAGAATCCATACCTTTTGTTTCTTACCTTGGCCCCATTACAACCCATGAAAGACCTCATGATTTATGTTTATGTGCATAGTCCAAGTGGTAGAAAGTTAGGACGCTAATGCAAGCCTATGGTAGATGAGTCTTCAAGATTTGAGCCCGAGCGAAACTTTTATACCTTAGACACATGAGGGAGAGTGTTCCAAAAAATAAGTCCTATGTGACGTCTTGGAATTGATGTTTCAATTTGTCTCTTGTATAATTTGCTTGTTCTTGTTTTGAACCCGATGTCTAGATCTAAATGGGCAGACACATTGCTTGGATAGAAGCTGAAATCTTTCTTGTAAATATTTACACTTATTCTTCCTTAAGGACAAGTAAGTTTAAGCATGGGGTGATTTGATAACATCTATTTTAGTCATATTTTAGGTATACATTTGCATATTAGTTTAGCTCATTTTCATGCATATTTATCATATTTTATCCTTTATTTAGTTTATTTTGCATTTCGGAGTCTACACCTTGTTTTGATTTGTTTCAGGCATTTGGATGCTAATATTGAGGAGAATCAAGCTTTAATACGGACCGGCAAGCATAATGGATCGGACCCGATGAGCTAAATTGTCAAGTGCGGAAGTTGCTAAATCTTGAGGCTGTTTTGCGGAGTTAAATCTATAATTGGGTGTTGGATTAGTTTTTAATTATTAAATTTTATGGGTTGAAACTATAATTTTTATAAAAGTCTATATATATTCCGTACTGTTTAGAATTCAAGGGGGTTTTGCGGGAGACTTTGCCGGCGTACAAGGCTTCGGCCGCTTCTCAATTTTAGATTTAGTTTTCGTTGTTTTGTTTTGACGGTATACACTTTGGATCGAAGACGAAATTCTGGTTTGCATTCTATTTTATTTCAGCGATTTATCTTTGTCTATGATTTATTTCGTTGATTATCATATTATGCTTGCTTGAAACTTCGTTCTAGGGTTAGGGTGATCCAAACGATGATTTGGTAGTGTTAAAATTGATATTCATTTGTCTGATTATTGTTAGATTTAATCCTATTGCGCCAGCCCTAATTGATGAAAATTGGTTAGAACTGATTTAGGGTTTGAAATCAAAAGACTAAAACCCTAAGTTAGAATTTAGATGGTGAATTTAGGCCGAAAAGCTATTGGATCCATCGGAACCAAAGGATTAAACCTGAAGTTTGATTTATCGAAAGATAATCGAATCTCTTGAGAATTTATACATTGTCATAGATATTTTAGATGATTTTGATATCGATCGAGACCGAAAGGCGACGTTGATATGATTATCATCTAGAATTCTACGAACTTAAAGGGTCAAAATTGGTTTCTTGAGTCCGATAGGAGATCGTTAACAAATTTAGACACATTCGCTTGATACCGAAAGGAGATTTGCGATTACCTTAGACAATCTACCTTCAACAAATTCAGACAAGGTGGCACGAATATTGATTTTAATTTGCTAAAGCGTCGTTGTGGTATCCCTACCCTAGATTTACCTCGTATCCGTTGTTTTAATACCAATTATGTATAATTGTTTCCTTTTTAGTTGGTTACTTTCTCCATTTCATATAAACATTTATTCTCTCATATTTTCTTGGCTTAGATAAATCTGTTTGAATTAGCAATCGATACCACATAGTCCTTGTGGATACGACACTTGATTACTACAACTGAACCCGTACACTTGCGGGGTAGGTTTTTAGCCTATCAACACCGCTGACACTAACATCGGAGATGCTGACGTCGATGTCGAAGATGCTTTTTTCCATGTCAGCAACACTGACATTTACATTGTTGATGCCGACATCGAAGATGCTGACATTGATGCTAACGTTGCTGACACTGCTAACGATGACATCGGAGATGCTGACACTGATGTTGATGTTGCTGACGTCAACATCTCCGATGTTGACGCTGACATCGGAGATGGCGGCTGACGCCGATATCGACGTTGCGGACGCTGTTGACGCCGACGTCGAAGATGCTTTTTTTAGTGTCAACGCTTTTTTTTTCGTGTTAGCACTAACGCTGACATTGCTGACGCCAACATCCGAGATGCTGACATTGATGACGCCGACATCGGAGATGCTGACACTAACATTGATATTGCTCATATCGGAGATTCTAACACTGACGTTCATGTTGGTGACGTCAACATCGGAGATGCTGATGCTTCTGGCGCTGACATCGGAGATGCGGACACTGACGTTGATGGTGTTGACGTCAACATCAGAGATGTTGACGCTGCTGACGCTGACATCAAAGATGTCGGCTGACGCCGACTTCGATGCTTCGGACGCTACTGACACCGACGTCGAAGATGCTTTTTTTAGTGTCAACGCTTTTTTTTGTCAACACTAACATTGACGTTGCTGACGCCGACATCGAAGATGTTGACACTGACGTTGATGTTGCTGAAATACCCCAAATTATTTTTGGGCTATTTCTTATTTTTATTTAATTAAATAAATCTATATTAGATTAACTCATTGTATATATCTTGTGAATTTGGTCATTTAATAAATTCGCCTAAGATATATGGTATGAATTAGAATAATTAAATTATTCTAAAGTGAAATAATATATGATTTAATATAATTATATAAATCCTCTAAATACTCTTATTATTTCATTTATAGAGTTAAATTAAATAATATTCATCTCGCTAAAGGAGTGGAACCTATCTTCTATCTCAATCTTTATCCGTTTCTTTTATTATTTTTCTTAAATTATATCCTCTACCCTTAATCCCTATTTTAATTGATTATTAATCCTAGATACACGTTAAATCCTAGGTTTCACACCTCACAAACACAAGCCTCCCCGTCTCCTATTCATCTTCCTCCTCACGCCCCTCATCCCGCATCACCATCCCCCTGTTCAATCACTCACACCTCTCCCGTGATCTGTGACCCATCCCCGCTTTCAACCCACCAACGCCAGCAACCGAGCCGAACCACCACAGTCACAGCCTCGCCAGAGAACGCCCAGGGCCGAGCCTTCGCTCGCTGCGTTCGCCCTGTTGCCGCGGAAGGTCCACCACCGCCTAGGCTCTTGCCTTGCCGCTGCCATCGCCTCCACAATCCACCACCGCCGATTGCCCACGAACAGCAAGGCCGAGCCGCGCTGCCTTCGTCTTCAATTGTCGCCGCCATCGCTGCTCGAGCATCCGCCTCCGATTGTTGCAGCCATCACCGCTCGAGCCGCCGCCTTCAATCACCGCTTTGCTACCGCCGTCGCTGTCTAAGCCGCCGCCCCGATCGTCGCCTTCACCGGTAGCCCATCGACACCGGAGGAAGAACCGCGCCGTTGATAGAATTAATTCAATTTCAAATTGAGTTAAGTAAAGTTAACCGTATGAAATATCAATATTAAATATTCCTTTTTCGTTGGATTTATTAGGTGCTAAAATCTCGTCTTGTTGTCGTCAACCGACCATCGAAGGTTAAGGCAAGTGATTTCGTGATTCTTTTGACGTGCCTTTTAAATTCTTCTGTGTCGAATGCGGCCCTGTGGCCAATTTCCTTGCCAATTTCGATAAATTGCATACCCGTCTGCTTGATGTAATTTATCTTTTTAATCATAAATTGGCATGAGTTAAATTAATGGGCAATTATTAAAGTAATTATAGTTTTATACGTATTAAATGTGATTGGTCTGTTTATAACTCGAGATAAGTAAAGGTTGCCCATTTTCTTCTTCCTAAAGTGCATGATATTCTGCTTGTTCTTTCATGCAAACTAGTGGCATGTGATAGTAAGACCCTTTGAATTATCCATGCTTGCCCCTGTTTGATGTAATGCCGTTATTATGATCACCTAGTATAAATTGTTTATGTATGATAAGCTAGGCACTATGTGATGCTTAGTTATGATATGTTAAAATGCGCACCACGTGATGCAAGTGGCTTTATGCCTTTGGCAAGTTATGCAGTAGACTGACTTGCAGGTTGTGGTTCGTTAAGCCACCGCCTTACAAGGTTTCATGAAACACCATCCCGGAATGCATTCTCTGCGGGGTGATAAAACAACGATCTGATGTAGGTCGTGGTCCTTGTTAAAGGCCCGACCGGTACCACGTAGTATTATTCTTATCATCGTTATCATTATTGTGATTATTATCGACTGTTAAATAGGTGATCATTTCAGTTATTATACTTATCTGTATTGAGTATAATTCCTTTTCTTACCTTATAATCGATCGTTATGATCATCCGAGTCATGTCGTGAATTTGTACCCTTTTTATTCAGTTTCCTCTATTAAATATTCGTGTCTTTCCCTTAACCTATGACATACCTTTTGATGGTCACTGTAAGGTTAAAGTCTGAACATTTTCTCTATCATTTGCTAGTCTTAATTGTACTAACCATCCTATTTATTGGATGGCTGATGTCCTTCGTTCTCACGAAACACCAGACCATATTCTACAGGTTTAGTACGAGCAGCGGAGCAGGAGAGAGTTGAAGAGCGGACTATCATTTATGAATCTTTATACTACAAAGTTTTGAACCTTTGAGGTTTCCACAATGCTACTTTGGTTTAGCTATTTGTTTTGGAGTTATTTATACTTTATGGTTTTTGGTATCTTCTTGTTATTGTCATCGAATATTTTAAACTAAGGTATTTATTCGACTTCCGCTTATTTTATTTTATTTCGCTTAAATTATCATCTTGTTTATGGGAGCATGATTGCATGTCCCTATAAGCCTCAGGTGAATTCAAAGACATTAAAGTCCGCGGATTCACTCGCGCTGTAACGCTTCCTTGGGATTTGAAAAGGGGTGTTACAGAAGGTGGTATCAGAGCTGTAGGTTTTAAAACGTTTTCATTTGGATTTTAAAACGATTTCTAAAGTTAATTTTAAAAAGGCTTTTTATCAAAACTAAGTTTCTACTTACAAAAGTAAGCGGTTTTGGAAATGATTTCAAAGTATTTGTCCGATAGTCCCGCTCAAGCTCCTGCACCTGCCAAAGACTAATCATTGCTTCTTTATTCATGTTTCCTCTAAATCTCACTTTCTGGATTATCTTGCTCAAGTATTGATGACTCATCGCCCTCCTCAATATATGCCTAATGTTCGCAAGACCTCGACACTGCACGCCACGAGTTACCCCCATTGAATTGACCTCACCAACAACTCTAACACTGGGTCTGACTCAAGCACAGAGGTGGAGTTCGTGGGAAAAGCTACAGTGGAGCTATCCAAGGGGAAGAATGTCCTGGTCGACCCTCCCGAAGGAGCTGCAGCCATAGAATATGGCAAGAAGCTCATCCGCGAGTGGTACCAGGAACCTAATTTGGGAACTCCTCGATTGTACAGCGAGGAAAAGGCAGCAAGGGAAAAGAGAGCCATGCCGGCTCCCCTGGATGACAAGAGGAGAAAGTACCTCTAGAATCTCGTCCGAGTGTACGACATGGAACCATCTCAAAATCCCAGTGAGAAGAAGTCAAAGAAGTGATTCTTTTTGGAAACCCTAGCAGATGAGAAAGCATTCCAGGCTTTGCAAGAAAGGAGAGCAAGGTAGAGGCTCCGCGTGAGGAAGACTGGAGAAATATACAGGAATAAGGAACGAATTGTGAATGAGTTGGAAAAATGTTGTGATCAGGCTAGAGATGAGATCAAAAAGAGATGTGTGAGCATGCTGAGTCAGAGAAAGATGCATCATCACAAAAGCATAGCTCTGAATTGGACAAACTCGTCAAGCTATATGTCTTTGTAGAAGATGACGAGGATTAAGACCTCATCAGCAGCAACACATTCCACAGTAGTACTAGTAGAATACCCAGATTCCTGCAGGTTCACAGTCGACTGTGAACAAATGGAAGAATGTCGTCGAGCCATCTCAGCAAGGTCCGCGACTATATTAAATGTGTAGGATGGATGATAGTACTTCTCCTATTTCTCAAGGTATTATCTATCTCCGGGCCGAGCCAATTAATATTCTTTTTATCCAAGTACTTCTCATTCTTTTCTAGCCGAGCAAACTGTTGAAAGACTCGGATTAGAATCGGTGACTCTAGATGATTCCTTATTTTTGAAATTCCCTTATGAGGGATAGAGTTCGAGGTAGAAAAATGCTATTCCGCTTCCCCATCGCGATAAGTGGCGATGAGCACCTTGTCGATCTTGCTCTGTTTCCGATCTTTTCTTAGGATGTCATTCTCGGTATGGATTGGCTTACTCGCCATGTTGCAATCATTGATTGTGGACGGAGAATTGTGACCATTCTGTCGGACGGTAGGATTATGTGCAGATTTCGTGGGAGCATCCCCGATAAGGATGGTCGTGTTATTAGTGTAATGCAGGCAACCTGATTGTTACGTCAAGGTTGTGCCGGATTCTTATGCTATTTGCAGGATCAACAGTCTGACCCGATCCCTATCTCCGATATTGCTATAGTTTGGGAATTCCCTGATGTTTTCCCCGACGAGATTCCTAGTTTACCTCTAAAGCGGTTCAGTGAGTTCATCATTGACTTAGAGCCAGGAACCACTCTCATTCCCAAAGCCCCGTATCGCATGGCTCCAGTGGAGATGCAATAATTGAAGAGCCAGCTGGAAGAGTTGTTAGAGAAGGGTTATATTCGACCCATTGTTTCACCTTGGGGTGCTCCCGTGCTGGTTGTGAAGAAGAAAGATAGCTCATTCCGTCTATGTATTCATTATCGGGAGCTGAACAAGGTAACGATCAAGAACAAGTATCCACTACCACACATCGAAGATTTGTTGGATCAGCTTCAGGGAGCAAAGGTATTCTCCAAGATTGACCTTCGATCTGGTTATCATCAACTCCGAGTTCGTGATGAGGATATTTCAAAGACTACTTTCAAGACACGTTATGGGCACTATGAGTTCGTGGTGATGCCCTTTGGCTTAACAAATGCCCCAGCAGTCTTTATGGATCTGATGAACCGTTGTTTTCACTAATATTTGGATAAGTTCGTCGTAGTCTTCATCGACGAAATCTTAATCTCCTCGTCAAATGAGGAGGCTCACTCTGAGCACCTGAGAACTATTTTGATAACACTGCGAGAGCATCAGTTGTACGCAAAGCTGTCTATGTATGACTTTTGGATGAAGCAGGTGGCATTCCTAGGCCACATCATCTCAGAGGAAAGGGTGATGGTCGACCCCTAAAAGATAGCAGCTTTAAAGAAGTGGAATTTAACGAAGAACATCAAGAAGATCCAGATTTTTCTGGGACTAGCATGTTACTACAGGAGGTTCATGGAAGGGTTTTCCAAAAGGGTCCAAACACTGGCCTTACTTCTGCGTAAATCCCATAAATTCGTTTGGATTGACAAGTGCAAAGCGAGCTTCTATGAGCTCAAGAAGCGGTTAACCACAACACCTATACTGGCACCCCCTGAGGAGTTAGAGGATTATGTGATTTACAGTGATGCTTCCAAGAAAGGTATGGGGTGTGTATTGATGCAAGATGAGAAGGTGATAACCTATGCATCACGAAAGTTGAAGTAGTATGAGGAGAACTACCCAGTGCATGACCTAGAACTAGTTGTTGTGGTATTTGCTCTAAAAATCTGGCGTCATTATCCGTATGGGGTTCATTGCTAGATATACACTGACCACAAGAGTCTTAAGTATGTGCTCACCCAGAAGGAGTTAGACATGAGACAGAGACGCTGGTTAGAGTTGATCAAGGATTATGACATTGAGCTTCTCTATCATCCTGGTAAGGCTAATGTCATAGTCGATACTTTGATCCGCAAATCTCAGCACGAGGCTATGATTAGTTATTGGACAACAAGTCCTGTTCTGCAGAGGGATCGGATGAAGTTAGAGGTTGAAGTTTGATTTGAAAGGAATCGAGGACAGTTGTGTGTGATGGAGGTTCAGTCAGATCTGTTAGCAGAGATAAAGGCGAAGCAAACAGATGATGTTGTGTTACTGCAGATCACCATTGATTTCCTTAAAGGAAAAGCTTCAGGCTTTGTCGTGAGAGAGGATTGATCCTTATGGTTTGGGAATCGCATTTGCGTCCCCAATGTCCCTGAGATCCGACAGACCATCCTTCAGGAAGCTCATGCATCCAACTATTCAGTGCATCCTGGAGCTAGTAAGATGTATAAGGATCTGAGACAGAACTACTGGTGGTCTGGTATGAAGAATGAAGTGACCGAGTATGTGGCCAGATGCTTGGTATGCCAGCAGGTCAAGATTGAGCACCAGAGACCTGGTGGGAAGCTCCAACCACTTCCAGTACCCACATGGAAGTGGGAACAGATCTCGATGGATTTTGTTATGAGGCTGCCTAAGGGTCAGGGGCAGAAGGATGCCAGTTGGGTGATTGTTGATCGACTCACCAAATGTGCACACTTCATTGCTATTCGATCTAACTGGAAGCCGGTAAAGCTAGCAGAGTTGTACCTTCAGCACATAGTCCGTCTTCACGGTGTTCCGTCGTCCATTGTCTCTGATCGTGATGGACGATTCATCTCAGAGTTCTGGGCAAAGTTACATGAGAGACTTGGAACTCAGCTGAATTTCAGTACTTCTTTTCATCCTCAGACAGATGGTCAGTCAGAGAGGACCATCCAGACACTTGAGGATATGCTAAGAGCATGTGTCCTGGATAGGCCGACAGATTGGGAAAGCAGTTTGAGCCTAATTGAGTCACCCACAACAACAGCTGGCATGCATCCATAAAGATGGCTCCTTTTGAAGCCCTCTATGGACGGAAGTGTTGATCGCCAGTGTGTTGGGATGATGCGACTGATGCCATCCATATATGTCCAGAGCTGTTAGAGAAGATAGCTGAAGAAGTTGTGATGATCAGGCAACAAATGTTGACCGCTTAGAGTCGCCAAAAGTCTTATGCCGACCCTAGGCGTAGTGAGGTCAACTTTAAGGTGGGCGACAAGGTGTTCGTGAAAGTGCCATCCACGAAGGGAGTTTTCCGGTTCGAAAAGCGAGGAAAGTTGAACCCTCGATATGTCGGGTCATTTGAGATTCTGCAATGTGTAGGCAATGTGGCCTACCGCCTTGCTCTGCCTCCGTTAGCTCATCCAGTACATGACGTCTTCCATGTGTCATTGCTACAGAAGTATGTGCTTGACCCGACCCAAAATTTGAGCTATGAGAACATTGAGGTCTGCCCCATCAGAACCTATGAGAAAGAACCGGTGCAGATTCTAGAGCGACGAGAGAAGCAACTTCGCACCAAGGTAGTTCTGCTTGTCAAAGTGCTTTGGTCAAAGCACGGGATTGAAGAGATGACTTGGGAAACTGAAGAAGAAATGAGAAAACGCTTTCCTCAGTTGTTTTCTACTTAGCGCAAGTCGCATAGTGATTCCATTACCTCCTTTATTCGGACATTAATAAATAAGAAAAGCTTGTCAGAGACCTTTTGCCATAGTTCTTTTGGTTAATGTTTTGGATTCATCTTTACAACCTTACAGGTTCGAGTCAAAGTGGGGAATTGGTGTGCGAATTGGTAATATTGAATACCATATAAGCTATGAACACTTCCCTACTAATACTCCTCTCATGTTATACAATCAGCTCTAGTATGTTGATACTTCTGATTTCATACCAAGTTGGTCAACCCGTTTTTTTATAGACATCGAAAAAGAGTCGGGAAGTGCTCCCTATAGACTCTAGAAGGGATCTCCTGCTTGACTTGTTTATAAGCAGGAACAATACCCGCATGTGAAATCAGTGATTAACAATTGATATGTCATACGTAGGTATGTTCACTTTTCCTAAATCTTGATAGTATTAAACGATCATGGGTTATATATCTCATCTCTTCTTTCCATGATCGAGCAACCGAACTCTCATTGGTAAAAAGCTTGAGAATAGTATTTTTAAATATAGTATACACGATTTATGTTTATGAAGAAGATAAGGACGCATGTGCTGAAGAACCGGACAACGTTCATGTCGATAAACTAGAAGACGAAGACCAGCAACTCATCTCATATGAATAAGGCTGGCTAGTCTTGTCACAATGGTTGCCTTCAAAGCCACCCGAGCCATTTGGCAACCTGGAAAAAGGAAGCCAGATGGGGTTGAGACGAAAGCCAATGACAAGCTAGTTAACCCTGTTTCTTATGTGATGCGAGTTCACTTATCTCGAGAAACGAGAGTGAATATCAAAAGATATCTTTCAAAATTTTATTATCCTTGTTTTAGATACTAATAACTATAGGATTAAAATTTCAAGCTTTGCCATTGAGGAGTTCGGAAAGCAATGGGTTACTTTAGATGTAATTCTCATCACTCATGTATTTGATAAGTTCAGTAAGCGAAGCATGCTTAAATTCTACCTATTCAGTAACCATTATTGATACACCTAAATTTACTTTGATCAATTTATATCCTCTCATCTATTTCGAGGATACTATCCCATCTTCAATTCATTTCTCGTTCTTTTCTAAGTTTCGGGACGAAACTTATTTTTAGTTGGGAGGTATGAAATACCCCAAATTATTTTTGGGCTATTTCTTATTTTTATTTAATTAAATAAATCTATATTAGATTAACTCATAGTATATATCTTGTGAATTTGGTCATTTAATAAATTCGCCTAAGATATATGGTATGAATTAGAATAATTAAACTATTCTAAAGTGAAATAATATATGATTTAATATAATTATATAAATCCTCTAAATACTCTTATTATTTCATTTATAGAGTTAAATTAAATAATATTCATCTCGCTAAAGGAGTGGAACCTATCTTCTATCTCAATCTTTATCTGTTTCTTTTATTATTTTTCTTAAATTATATCCTCTACCCTTAATCCCTATTTTAATTGATTATTAATCCTAGATACACCTTAAATCCTAGGTTTCACACCTCACAAACACAAGCCTCCCCGTCTCCTATTCATCTTCCTCCTCACGCCCCTCATCCCGCATCACCATCCCCCTGTTCAATCACTCACACCTCTCCCGTGATCTGTGACCCATCCCCGCTTTCAACCCACCAACGCCAGCAACCGAGCCGAACCACCACAGTCACAGCCTCGCCAGAGAACGCCCAGGGTCGAGCCTTCGCTCGCTGCGTTCGCTCTGTTGCCGCGGAAGGTCCACCACCGCCTAGGCTCTTGCCTTGCCGCTGCCATCGCCACCACAATCCACCACCGCCGATTGCCCACGAACAGCAAGGCCGAGCCGCGCTGCCTTCGTCTTCAATTGCCGTCGCCATCGCTGGTCGAGCATCCGCCTCCGATTGTTGCAGCCACCACCGCTCGAGCCGCCGCCTCCAATCACCGCTTTGCTACCGTCGTCGCTGCCTGAGCCGCCGCCCCGATCGTCGCCTTCACCGGTAGCCCATCGACGCCGGAGGAAGAACCGCGCCGAGCCGTCCCTTCACCCTGTTCGTTCTTCACTGTATGTAGTATGTACAAGCCGATTGAATCAAATCGGGATTTCTAATTTCTTTTGTAGAAATTGCATAAACCATCCATAGTTTATGCCTTATTAATATTTCGGCCTTAATTAATTTTAAATTAATTCAGCCACCCATAGTTCTTAATCTGATTCGATTCTTGCCCGTTTCAGCAACACCAAGCAATCTCAAAGCACCCACGCCGGATGCCACTCCTCGAGGAATTCATATTGGTAACTTTATAGAATTAATTCAATTTCAAATTGAGTTAAGTAAAGTTAATCATATGAAATATCAATATTAAATATTCCTTTTTCGTTGGATTTGTTGTCGTCAACCGACCATCGAAGGTTAAGGCAAGTGATTTCGTGATTCGTTTGACGTGCCTTTTAAATTCTTCTGTGTCGAATGCGGCCATGTGGCCAATTTCCTTGCCAATTTCGATAAATTGCATACCCGTCTGCTTGATGTAATTTATCTTTTTAATCATAAATTGGCATGAGTTAAATTAATGGGCAATTATTAAAGTAATTATAGTGTTATACGTATTAAATGTGATTGGTCTGTTTATAACTCGAGATAAGTAAAGGTTGCCCATTTTCTTCTTCCTAAAGTGCATGATATTCTGCTTGTTCTTTCATGCAAACTAGTGACATGTGATAGTAAGACCCTTTGAATTATCCATGCTTGCCCCTGTTTGATGTAATGTCGTTATTATGATCACCTAGTATAAATTGTTTATGTATGATAAGATAGGCACCATTTGATGCTTAGTTATGATATGTTAAAATGCGCACCACGTGATGCAAGTGGCTTTATGCCTTTGGCAAGTTATGAGTAGACTGACTTGCAGGTTGTGGTTCGTTAAGCCACCGCCTTACAAGGTTTCATGAAACACCATCCCGGAATGCATTCTCTGCGGGGTGATAAAACAACGATCTGATGTAGGTCGTGGTCCTTGTTAAAGGCCTGACCGGTACCACGTAGTATTATTCTTATCATCGTTATCATTATTGTGATTATTATCGACTGTTAAATAGGTGATCATTTCAGTTATTATACTTATCTGTATCGAGTATAATTCCTTTTCTTACCTTATAATCGATCGTTATGATCATCCGAGTCATGTCGTGAATTTGTACCCTTTTTATTCAGTTTCCTCTATTAAATATTCGTGTCTTTCCCTTAACCTATTACATACCGTTTTATGGTCACTGTAAGGTTAAAGTCTGAACATTTTCTCTATCATTTGCTAGTCTTAATTGTACTAACCATCCTATTTATTGGATGGCTGGTGTCCTTCGTTCTCACGAAACACCAGACCATATTCTACAGGTTTAGTACGAGCAGCAGAGCAGGAGAGAGTTGAAGAGCGGACTATCATTTATGAATCTTTATACTACAAAGTTTTGAACCTTCGAGGTTTCCACAATGCTACTTTGGTTTAGCTATTTGTTTTGGAGTTATTTATACTTTATGGTTTTGGGTATCTTCTTGTTATTGTCATCGAATATTTTAAACTAAGGTATTTATTCGACTTCCGCTTATTTTATTTTATTTCGCTTAAATTATCATCTTGTTTATGGGAGCATGATTGCATGTCCCTATAAGCCTCAGGTGAATTCAAAGACATTAAAGTCTGCGGATTCACTAGCGCTGTGACGCTCCCTTGGGATTTAAAATGGGGTGTTACAGTTGCTGACGTCAACATCGGAGATACAGACGTTGCTAACGCTGACATCGAAGATGTCGGCGTCATGCTGCCGACGCTAATATATCTTATTATTGAACATTTTGTAATGCATTTATATTTTAAAATTGAACTAATATATATTATTATTGAACATTTAATAGAAAATTTTTTAAATTACTAGAATTATTATAAACTTTAGCCTATGCAGGATTCGAACCCACGTATTTGCGCATAAGCACATCGCTCTACCATTGAGCTAAAAGGCTTTTAATTATATTCTAACATAACATTCAGATTTATTTATTTATTTTTAAAAAAAAATTATGTGTCAGCACTTTCAGTTATGCAAATATAACCCGATGTTATGCAAATATAACCCAATGTTATGCAAATATAATATTATGTTATGCAAGCTTAAACAACCTTATGGAAAGAATATGCACATGCATTTATATTTTAAAATTGCATTAATATATCTTATTATTGAACATTTTGCAATGTATTTATATTTTAAAATTGCACTAATATATCTTATTATTGAACATTTAATAGAAAATTTTATAAATTACTAGAATTATTATAAACTTTAGCCTATGCGGGATTCGAACCCACGTATTTGTGCATAAGCACATCGCTCTACCATTGAGCTAAAAGACTTTTAATTATATTATAACATAACATTTAGATAAACAATATAAACCTACAACAAACTGATGTAGAAAAAAAGATCGCTCTACAGAAAAGACATGAAGTTGAACAAGCTCTAATTCGCAAACAAATTTGAAGAAATTATCGAACCTTATACATATATCTTTTCTTTTATTTATCTATCTTCAAATCAGCATAGTTACACAAACTATACAATATATCAATAGCTTCTAGCATGAGCAATACCATGTGAACAATAAATGCCAAATCCAAATAAAACATAGCATAACTAGCAAGGGAATTCATACTTAATAGGGAGAATGGGATAAATATAGCATAACTAGCAAAACAGATCACAAATCATTGCTATGTTCTCACAGAACCAAAAAAAAAAAGAGGAAGTTAATTAAAAAAAGTGAAAAACAAGAAGTTTATGTTGTGCAAATATAACTTTATGATATGCACATATAACAATCTGTTATGCAAATATAACAATCTGTTATGCAAATTCAAACCGATGACACCGGATGTCAGCAAGATTGTTATTCCCTCTTAATTTTAAGCAAATAATGTGAAAAATTATATTCTTCCAGCAATAAGTCTAGTAAAGAGTTATGCAAGTCTAAATCTCAAAAAGATGACTCATCAATTAGGAATATTACGAAAAATAACAAGGAAGCATCTCCTCCATTCTTGCATAATTCTCCAACAAAGATTAAAGTACTAAATGAATTTTATACAAATGTCAAATCAATTTAATTACACATTCGAATTCAGCATGTTATATTTGCACAAGTGACCATGTCAGCATAATACATTCCAACAAAAAAAAAGAACTTATACATTCTAACAAAAAAAAAAGAACCTATACATCAACTTGAATTGCACAAAAAGATGTCATGTTAGCATACAATTAGAAATAAAAAAGAACTTATACATCAACTTGAATTGCACAAAAAGAGATCATGTCAGCACACGTATCTTTTCTTTCTGTTTATCTATTTTCAAATTAGCATAGTTAACAAATTCTATAGTATATCAGTAGCTTTTAGCAAGACCAATAATATGTGAATAATAAATGCCAAATCAATATAAAACATAGCATAAATAGCAAGAGAATTCATACTTCATAGGGAGAATGGGATAAATATAGCATAACTAGCAAAACGGATCACAAAACTTTGCTATGTTCTCACATAACCAAAAAAAGAAAAAAGAAAAAAGAGGAAGGTAATTAAAAAAAGTGAAAAATAAGAAGTTTATGTTGTGCAAATATAACAATTTGTTATGCAAATATAACTTTATGATATGCACATATAATAATCTGTTATGCAAATATAACAATCTATTATGCAAATTGAAACTGTTGACACCGGATGTCAGGAAGATTGTTATTCCCTCTTAATTTTAAGCAAATAATGTGAAAAATCATATTCCTCATAGCAATAAGTTTAGTAAAGAGCTATGCAAGTGTAAATCTCAAAAAGATGATTTATCAATCAAGAATATTACAAAAAATGACAAGGAAAAATAAAGAAAGCACACTTTAAAGTACTAAATGAATTTTTTACAAATGCCAAATCAAGTTAATTGCACATTGGAATTGAGCATGTTATATTTGCACAAGAGATCATGTCAGCACACAATTAGAAATAAAAAAAGAACCTATGAATCTACTTGAATTGCACAAAAAGAGACAATGTCAACACACAATTAGAAATAAAAAAGAACTTATACATTCTGAAAAAAAAAAACATATACATCAACTTGAATTGCACAAAAAGAGACCATGTCAGCACACAATTAGAAAAAAAAAACATGTCAACACACAATTAGAAATAAAAAAGAGGCATGCCAGCACACAATTAAACTTTGTAAAGCTACTAGCTAATATCTCTAGATAAGTCAGAAATCACAAGGCACTTCAATGTAAATATACAAACACATTATTAAATACGAAAAGTGGAACCAAACCCTAGTTGTTAAGCGATAAAAATAAAATAACAAAATTGTTGATATTGTCGAAAAAAACATAAAAACTCAATTTTAAGCCCTGAAATGTTCTCCGATGGCCGAAAAAGACCATAGGTCACAGCATAGCAGTGAGTTTGAACTATGGCGCGATTCCCTATCCGGAAAGGTATCATAATAGAGAATCCGACACCGGATGCTTGATATCACTTCTACCGAGACCGCATGCATTCCAGGCAAGCATCTCTAGTTTCAAATTAAGCTTGATGACATGGTTTTTATTAATTTAAAAACTCATGTCAGTACAAAAAAAAATTCAGCTTTCCACCTCAAATATGCTAAGATGTCAGCATTTATTTCCAGAAGATGTTAACATTTACAAGTTTCCAGAAGATGTTAACATTTACAAGTTTCCAGAAGATGTCAGCATTTACAAGTTTCCAGAAGATGTCAGCACATTCAAGCACATCTAATCATATATTGTTCACATGTCAGCACTCACAATTATGAGGGAAAAGAATCTGATATAGGTCAATGTCATCTTTTTGTAGTGTCAGCAGACTAACACAATGACCTTATAAAAAGAAAAAAAATGGAAATGGAAAAGCTTCATTTGAAATATTCCCAAGTTACTAGAAACATCCATTTCAGAAGATGTCAGCATTGAAGATGTCATCATTTACAAGCTTCACAACTACAACAACTACTGCTAGATATTTGCAACAATGAATAAGAAACAAAACAACCATTCTAGTGTATATGTGCAAAATAATGCAAGTTCTAGTAGTAACAACAATGGCTTCTTTTACACCTTTTTAATTAAAAACCAAATTCAGATCTAAATATGCAGACTTCAGATTCGAGCAAAGGCCTATATTCAGATCCCTAAATTTATATTCGAGCAAATTGCAAGTCCATCGACTTCAGATTCGAGCAAATCCCTAAATTCAGATCTAAATATGCAGATTCGAGCACAAAAAGAGAAGATGTCAACACAAATCCCTACATTCATATCTAAATTTGCAAATTCGAGAATATGTATCAACCCTTCCAATTAGCAGCAAATTCGAACAGGAGATGCAATTAGCAGCAAATTCGAGAATTGAAGGAATTGAAGGCACGTAAAATAGCAGCAAATGCATAGGCAATTAGCAGTAAAATTCATTAGATAGCAGCAAGGCACACAGAATTGAAGGAATTAGCAGAAAATTTGAAGATCTCTAATTTCACTTCTACCGAAACACAAATCGAAAGCAATGACAGCAAGAAACAGAAATCAAGCAAAGCAATGACAACAATCGAAATTCGAAAGTAATGACAACAACTCTCTGCATCAGTCGAAATTCAGAAGCAACGAATTGAAAGAGGGTTACTGTTGTGAGGAGGAAATCGAGTATGAAATATAACAAAATAGATCAAACCAGATTCAGGCCCACGCAAATAAATACAAGACTCCTCCAATGCAGTAATGGGAAGTCAGGATCGAATCCACGAGGAAGCGTGTCAGCAGATCTCAGGTAGCTGTAAATCTCACAGACAAAGCAGCAGAAAGACAGCAACACAGAAACAAAGGGGCAGAAACAGAAATAAAACATAAAAGAACAAACAAAAGCAAAGATCAAAACGAAAACAGAAAAGGCAAAGCAAAGCAGAAACAAAAGCGAGGACACATAAGCTACTCGATCTCGAGTAACAGTCCTCTATATCGACTAAGGAGGTCGACAACAGAAACTCAGAAACGAAAGCAGACAACTCGATGTAGACAAGTTCGTACTCGATATCGAGTAGAGGCTACTTTGTATCGACCAAAAACTCCTCTGTATCGACTAACAAGACAGAAAACTGTAAATCGCAGATTCGAACCCAAATTCAGAAATTTGACAGAAATAAACTCAATATATGAAAAACTTCCAAAGCTAGGGTTTCAACGTCACAACGATAACCATGCAAAGTAACACATAAAGGCATAAAAGATCATGCTTTCCATCAAATAACTTTCGTTATTAACGAATAGGCATATAGAGGCTTTCGCATAAACCCTAATTGTTACTAACCCTTTTCACATAATTAACCCAAGTTGCATTAAGATCACTTTCGCTTCAATAACACAAACAAGGATCACCTTCAACTCTCGCAAAAGAATCATGCTCATAGGGATAGAAGATGAATTGCATAACAAAATCTGACCTTTACCGCGTCATCTCACATGGCCACCATCGGGCTCACCCCAGCCCCAGAAGTGGGTGGACTACTCACGCCTCATTGCAATCGCAGACATTGATGTATAAAAAGAAACTTGCATTAAAACTATATTCAAAAGCCTTTACAATCCCGGCAATCAACTTTCGCTGAAAGCCAAAACCTTAAAAACCTTAGAACTCCTAAACTTCTCTACTGGAATTGAATTGTGTGTGAATTGGAATGAATCAAAAACCAGCCCCTAGGGCTTTATTTATAGCCTTCTATTCCTTGCTATTCAAGGATAGAATCTTTTATCTATATCTACTTAAAGCTTAAAGATAAATAAATTGCATAATGGAAATAAATCTAAAAGGAAAAAGATAAATCTAAACTAGGCAAGTCTTCATGTCTTGATAGATCTCCCTTCCATAGATAGACTTGATAGATTTTGGATAGAATCTTCCTCCTTTGGCGCCAAGGAATCCCAACTCTACTCGGACAGCTCTTCGTCGACGCGTTTCTAGGATCCAGTCTACTCGACATCGACAAGGGACTCGTCGACCTCGACTAGAATTGTTCGTCGACTGGACTTCTCGGCTAGATCTGCTCGACAGGCTCGGATCTGGGTTCCTGGCGCTCATCGATCTCGACTAGGACCTCCTCGAGATCGACTAAGGTGGTCGACGATGCTTGGACTGGTGATGTCGACTAGAGCTCCTCGGCATGGACTCGGACAGGGTGGCTCGTCGATCTCGACAAGGTCTAGTCGAGATCGAGTAGAGATGTGCTCGGCGTCCTCGTCCTCGGCTTCTCGATCAGCTTCTCTCCTCGACTCCGGGTGTGGTGTCTAGGCCTCGTCGATCTCGACTAAGTCTTGTCGAGATCGAGTAGACTTCCGGAGCTGGGTTGGTCTGGCTCTCGACACTGCTCCTAGTCGACAAGTCAGTGCTCGGACATGCTCGTCGAGATCGAGTAAGGTCTACTCGAGATCGAGTAACCTGGGTTCACAGCTCGATTCGACTGGTTCCGCTGCTTCTTTGACTTTGGACTTCTATAGTGGATTTCCGAGCTTTTCTGACCTTCCTTAGAATTGCTGTAAAATGCCTCGAATTCTGCGAATTAAACAGAAACTGGTGTAGATTCCATATTTTAGAAAATAAACATAAACTACATAGGTTCTGTACTATCTTAACCCAAATAAATGAAATGTATGCAGAAATCGATATAAACTTTGCTGTAAAACATGGCAGATTCAGCTCACAACAAACACCCCATACTTAAGCTTGCTTGTCCTCAAGCAATATTTTTAATTGTCATTCAGGGGAAGAATTCAAACTCTCAACATCTTAGATTCATTCTCATATATCCCTGCAATCAATTACCATCCTCGAAAAGGTACTAGTGTCACAGATTCATGCATGCGCAAATATACAAAAGCAACATCTACGCACAAAAGGAGGGTTATGCAAAAACAATTTTTATGTGACAAAGCATTAATAATCAAGAGGACTCTAATTTAAGCTCAAATAAGAAGTAGAATTGGTGAAAGGCTAAAAGGTGGGCAAATTTTGGCAATGTGGTGCTAATGATCCGGGGAAATGGAGTATTTCCAAACTGAATTTCCACATTCCTTCTCCATAAGATTCATCACCTTTCATATTGCTTTTCTCAATAATAATGCTTTTACCTCTCTAACCTCAGCACTGCCTTCTCGCGAGTCGCAAACATGGGTGTCATGAATGGCCCCGGATACTTAGTGCTTTGGACTCCTCACAATGTGTCCTATCTCTCCAAACTATTATCTCAGAGAGCAGGGTCAATCTACCTTTACCTCCTGAGGTGATTGGATTTTCTTTCACTCATTAAATTTTCCATATATTTCAAACAATTGCCTTCCAAACTCCAATAATGATAATAACAACACAAAACACCATATAACATCTCCATAATGTAACATCATTCTCAACATAATCCCCGGATAAGGTAAAGAATGGCAAATATTTAGAACATGTGGAGCAATATATGAAATAAGGTATAATATGGCTTTTGTGATGCATAAGCATAGGTAAGGCTAGGATTATAATCAATATGAGCATTATATGGAAATAAAAAGTCCTACATCATCTTATCATGCAACATGTCAAAAGCAATTTCAAATTTTACCTCCTTTCATGGTTTTCAAGAAATAATGCACTTCATTGTGACTTCCCTTTACTAGGCAATTTCATGCTATATCTCTAATGAATCCAATTTTGCATCGTTGAGTTCAATATAAACTTCCATGACATTAATCAAAATTTTCAATGGGGGTCATTTTTCTCAAATTTTGGAAATCATGCATATAAGCACATAAATCAATAATGAATTCCAAAATAGCCATGTAGCAATTCAAAGAAATAAATTCTAAATATGTACAAATAATGTCAAATATGGCAAATATGCATAAAGTAAGCCCTTCCCCCACCCCATACTTAAACATTATAGTGTCCTCACTGTATAAAAACAAGGGTAAAGAAAGAAACTCACAAGACAAGTGTGCAGGGCCTCTAAATTTCGAATGAAAGCACCTCCTGAGCCGAGTATAACTTGGTTCTATCCATGGACCTGAAAAGTGCAGAAGACATATACCCACAATAGAAAAACTAAAAGTGTTCAAAACCAAAAACAAGCAAAACAATGTCCAAAAAGTCCTAAAAAGTTTATGTACATGCTCTAGATTTTATAGTCGCTAGGCCGACTTTCCATGTATGCTCAAGGTGGCATCTGCAGGGCCCATGTAGCCTGGGCCTCAAATAAGACTCCATTCTTGTCCATCAGCTGTAATCCTCCAGAATGGATCTTGTTCACCACGAAAGGCCCCATCCGCTTTTTGTTGAATTTGTTAGGGAACCAATGATCCTTTGATTTAGAGACATAGAGCTTGTCTCCAACTTCATATTCCTTGGGCTCATCATTGGATATCCTACATAAGCGCACATACCAAGGCAAACCTCTCCCATGTATAGATAGATCTTTAATGGAAATAGGAGAAGAAAGATCCATACCTTGGCTTACCTTCGCAGAATCGGGGACCACAATGTTTGGTCGATCTCGACTAGGGCTAGTCGATCTCGACAAGGAAGCTGGTTCTGGTGGTGGCCTGCTCGAGGATGCAGAAGCTGGCGATGTCGAGGGCTGGTCGACATCGAGTAGACTACTCGATCTCGAGTAGGGTCCTGTTCCTGGTGGCTGCAGCGTCGAGGAGGAAGGATCTGGTGGAGCCGGGTGGTGGTCGATCTCGACTAGCCTGGTCGAGATCGAGGAGCCTGGTTCGTCTGGTGGTTTCTGTGTCGAGGAAGACGGTGCTGGGAAAACAGGGTCGTGCTCGACATCGACTAGTCTGGTCGAGATCGAGGACGATTTTGGCTCCGGTGTCGTCAGTGTCGAGGAAGGCAAAGTCGAGTCAGCAGAGGGGTAGTCGACATTGAGTAGCGTGGTCGATGTCGAGGAGGATTCTGGCTCTTCGGTGTTGCTGCTCGACGATGCTGGTGCTGGTGGAGGTTTCTGTTTTTGGTCGAGGTCGACTAGGGTTCTCGATGTCGAGGAGCCTTGGTCGATCTTGACCCCATACTTGGTTCCTGTCAAGGCATCCGAAAAATAATTAATCCATAACGACTTACCTTGGTCTGTGTCGATTGGATTCTCCGTGTTTGCCTTTAGGATTGCCATGATCTCCTCCACCTGGGCCTCCATGTCTCTCTTTTCCAGCTCCTTAGGGGTCATATTTCTGACCTTGGGTTCCCCGCAGGTGATGTAGCCAGCTGAGATAGATTTGACCTCTTCCATTGGACCTGTATGCCTTTCAGTTTTATTAAAGGAATACTCAATTACCTCATCGCTGATGTTGAAGGTGAGCACTCCTTTCCTTACGCTTATGTTGGCATCCACCGTCGCCAAAAAGGGTCTTCCTAAAATAATTGGACAAGCAGGATCTTCTTGCATATCAACAACTAGAAAATCAGCAGGGACGAAGAATTTACCTACTTGTACTGGCACATTATCCACCATGCCTGTTGGGATGACCACAATGTTGTTGGCCATGTAAAGTCTAGCATCCACAGGCTCTAGGGCACCTATCTTAATCTTGGACCAAATTGTTAAAGGCATTATACTCACACTAGCTCCAAGATCACATAAGGCATTAATTTTGTATGGACCGAACCCAATAATTATAGCAAACTTACCTGGATCCGGCCTCTTCTCCAGTATGTCCAAATGGCTGCACTCCTCTGTGATTTCAGCCATCGATCACTTTTTGCTCAGAATCTCCTTCAGGAACTTGACATAAGAGGGCATTTCATTGAGAGCTTCTGTGAAGGGTATGGTGACGTTGAGTTTCTGAAGCATCTTGATGAAGCGCTGAAATTTCTTTTCTGCTGGGTCCTTTGGAGATTTTGTGGGGAAAGGCAGCTTCTTTTTCTGATTCGGAGCTAGAACAGATGTCGGAGGTGCTGTAGGCTGCTCTGTGTCGACTGGGGACTCCTCGACATCGACTAAGTCCTTGTCGACCTCGACCAGGTTGGGCGTTGTCGAGTTGTTGTTCAGTGCAGACGACGGTTTCTGGAGTTTCTCCTCGAGATCGACGAGGCCCTCCTCGAGATCGACTACCGTGTTGTCGATGTCGACTTGCTGTTCTTCGTTGTTCTGCTGCTTTCCGACCTCTGGCTCTTGCAGTTGATGGCCGCTTCTTAGTTTTACAGCAGCGATGTGTCCAGTCTTTCCCTTAGGATTTGGTTCTGAAGATCCAGGGAGCGCACCTGACTGTCTGGGGATTCCCGCTGCTAGCTGACCAATCTGTGTATCAACTGATTTTCTCCATATATCAATTTCCCCAAGCCTAGAGTTGACACCTTGCATCTGAGTATAGACGGAGTTGAAGGATTGCCTAGTTTCTGAGTGGTTCCTCCGTATTTCCTCCAGGATTGTCTGTATATCATCCTTTTTCTGGTCCCTTTTCCGGATGTCCTGGAGCTCTGTAGGGCGGGGGGTTCCTAGGGACACCTTGGTTCCATTGTGGTTGCTGAAACCTTTGGTCCCCCATGTAGCGATTGGGACCCCCTGCGTAAGCTACCTCCTCTTGGTGTTCTGCCAGCCTGACTTGCTCGGTGTGTGGGCACTCAGTAGTGGTGTGCCTCTGAGATCCGCATTCAATACAAGGCTGGTTGACGGAGAGATACTTTACTTGCTTAAGGAGCTTCTTATTCTGGTCTCTGTAGTACTGCTCCCTTACATCAGGATCAATCTCTTTAGGAGGATCATAGAGGGGCATGGATGGTGCTGGCCTGGCGTATGGGTTCTCTTCATAGGTTGCAGTAGACCATACTTGTTGTCATAGTTGGTGAGCTTCTCTAGCACACCCCATGCGTCACTTGGCGGCATTGTCAGATACTCATAGCGAGTATAATGGTTGATTCTGTCCTTAGTGACTTGATCAAGAGAGTTGAAGAAGATCTCCTGAATGACGTAGGGTGGCTGTCCATGAGTAGGGCAAGATCGCAGAAGTTCCTTGTAGCGTTCCCATGCCTTTGCCAGCGGTTCCCCTTGCTTCTGTTTGAAGGCGGTGATTTTCTGGCGGAGATGTGCTGTTTTGGCGGGTGGGAAGAGTTTGTTCAGAAACTCTTGCTCTACTTGGGCCCAGGTTGTGAGTGATCTTGCTTTCAGCCCTTCAAGCCATTTCAGTGCAGGCCCAGCGAGAGACCAGCGAAAAGATTTCATCTTGACGTATTCCAGGGTTGTACCTTCAGCAAGAGTACGACACATGTCAGAAAAGTTTGTAATATGTTCAAGAGGACACTCATTAAATCTACCATAAAAGGCATTATTTTTAAGCTCTATAAGAAATTGAGTGCGAATTTCAAAAGAGTTGTCAGGGATTAGAATCGCCGATTCAGGCACGACGAGAGTTGGGTGCATGTAGTCCTCTGCCGTGGTTGGATATTGGGCAAGCTCAACCTGTGCTTGTTCCCTTGCTGCTTTCTCAGCGGCGATAGCAGCATCTTTAGCGGCCAATTCCCTGGTAAGCCTAGCGATCAGCTGTTCATGTGTCTCCGCAGTTGCCATGGCTCTTTGCAGTTTAGCTCTGATGTGTAGAAGGCGCTCTGGTTCGTCTAAGCCGTCGAACTCAGGTGGTTGACCAGAATGGCGCATACACCTGTAAATCAACTCAAAGAAAAAGTGAGAACTGACTACCTAAGGCGCGATTGATCGCTTCCCCGGCAACGGCGCCAATTTGTTGTGAGGAGAAAATCGAGTATGAAATATAACAAAATAGATCAAACCAGATTCAGGCCCACGCAAATAAATACAAGACTCCTCCAATGCAGTAATGGGAAGTCAGGATCGAATCCACGAGGAAGCATGTCAGCAGATCTCAGGTAGCTGTAAATCTCACAGACAAAGCAGCAGAAAGACAGCAACACAGAAACAAAGGGGCAGAAACAGAAATAAAACAGAAAAGAACAAACAAAAGCAAAGATCAAAACGAAAACAGAAAAGGCAAAGTAAAGCAGAAACAAAAGTGAGGACACAGAAGCTACTCAATCTCGAGTAACAGTCCTCTATATCGACTAAGGAGGTCGACAACAGAAACTCATAAACGAAAGCAGACAACTCGATGTAGACAAGTTCGTACTCAATATCGAGTAGAGGCTACTCTGTATCGACCAAAAACTCCTCTGTATCGACTAACAAGACAGAAAACTGTAAATCGCAGATTCGAACCCAAATTCAGAAATTTGACAGAAATAAACTCAATATATGAAAAACTTCCAAAGCCAGGGTTTCAACGCCACAACGATAACCATGCAAAGTAACACATAAAGGCATAAAAGATCATGCTTTCCATCAAATAACTTTCGTTATTAACGAATAGGCATATAGAGGCTTTCGCATAAACCCTAATTGTTACTAACCCTTTTCACATAATTAACCCAAGTTGCATTAAGATCACTTTCGCTTCAATAACACAAACAAGGATCACCTTCAACTCTCGCAAAAGAATCATGCTCATAGGGATAGAAGATGAATTGCATAACAAAATCTGACCTTTACCGCGTCATCTCACATGGCCACCGTCGGGCTCACCTCAGCCCCAGAAGTGGGTGGACTACTCACGCCTCATTGCAATCGCAGACATTGATGTATAAAAAGAAACTTGCATTAAAACTATATTCAAAAGCCTTTACAATCCCGGCAATCAACTTTCGCTGAAAGCCAAAACCTTAAAAACCTTAGAACTCCTAAACTTCTCTACTGGAATTGAATTGTGTGTGAATTGGAATGAATCAAAAACCAGCCCCTAGGGCTTTATTTATAGCCTTCTATTCCTTGCTATTCAAGGATAGAATCTTTTATCTATATCTACTTAAAGCTTAAAGATAAATAAATTGCATAATGGAAATAAATCTAAAAGGAAAAAGATAAATCTAAACTAGGTAAGTCTTCATGTCTTGATAGATCTCCCTTCCATAGATAGACTTGATAGATTTTGTATAGAATCTTCCTCCTTCGGCGCCAAGGAATCCCAACTCTACTCGGACAGCTCTTCGTCGACGCGTTTCTGGGATCCAGTCTACTCGACATCGACAAGGGACTCGTCGACCTCGACTAGAATTGTTCGTCGACTGGACTTCTCGGCTAGATCTGCTCGACAGGCTCGGATCTGGGTTCCTGGCGCTCGTCGATCTCGACTAGGACCTCCTCGAGATCGACTAAGGTGGTCGACGATGCTTGGACTGGTGATGTCGACTAGAGCTCCTCGGCATGGACTCGGACAGGGTGGCTCGTCGATCTCGACAAGGTCTAGTCGAGATCGAGTAGAGATGTGCTCGGCGTCCTCGTCCTCGGCTTCTCGATCAGCTTCTCTCCTCGACTCCGGGTGTGGTGTCTAGGCCTCGTCGATCTCGACTAAGTCTTGTCGAGATCGAGTAGACTTCCGGAGCTGGGTTGGTCTGGCTCTCGACACTGCTCCTAGTCGACAAGTCAGTGCTCGGACATGCTCGTCGAGATCGAGTAAGGTCTACTCGAGATCGAGTAACCTGGGTTCACAGCTCGATTCGACTAGTTCCGCTGCTTCTTTGACTTTGGACTTCTGTAGTGGATTTCCGAGCTTTTCTGACCTTCCTTAGAATTGCTGTAAAATGCCTCGAATTCTGCGAATTAAACAGAAACTGGTGTAGATTCCATATTTTGGAAAATAAACATAAACTACATAGGTTCTGTACTATCTTAACCCAAATAAATGAAATGTATGCAGAAATCGATATAAACTTTGCTGTAAAACATGGCAGATTCAGCTCACAACAGTTACCATGGGACCAAAGCCGACAACTGAATTGAAAGAAATCTGAGACAGGGAAACCGTTACTCGTCGCCATTGATGCACAGATAGTCAGGACTGTACAAAATCACCATGGATTGTACAAGTCAGAGGACTAACCATGTGATGTGAGGAAGAGAGGCTCACTGTTTTCAGTCATCAATCAGCGAAGGTGGACGGCGTTCTTCGCCTCTGTGGCCAGCGTTCTTCAATCGTCAATCAGCGAGATGGAGAGGATCGGATCGATGAGGGTTACCATGGGAAGTTCTTCGCCTCTGAGATCTGAATCAACCTCTGACGCTCCCTCGGCCTACCTCTGCCTTCAATCCCTACCGCCGGCACGGAGAGAGAGGGAGACCATCGTCGTCGCCATTGATGGAGGAGCGAGGATGAGGATGAATCGAGAGGGATGAGATTAAAAAATTAGGGATTCTGGCTTCAAATTTCTTTTTTATTTTATTTCATATTTTAATTTTAATTTAGGGGATGTACATTCCACCAATTTTTACAAAAACTAGGACACTCCTCAAATTAGAGCGAAAATTTATGGCTTCAGCACAAATTTTCTCTAAACTATTTTAGATCAGATATAATATATAATTACAAGCACTAGAACTTATGAACAACGTCTTTAACTTTAGAATTTTAAATTTATCGCAAAATTACCAAATCATGATTTTTTTTAATTTAAAAAAGAAAAAATTGACCAACCTGAAATGACCTAAAACCTGGTCAAAGCCGGATTTGAGTAAACTCGGAAATACCCGGAACCCGTATTACCCGGGACCCGAAGTGACTTGACCCAAACCCGATCTGAATGACCCATTTAACAAGTCTAGTGTCAAGGTAAATGATAAATTGATAAATGTATTAATATATGCACTGATAAGGTATATGCCTACAAGACAATCATATGTTTGTCAAACACACGTATCAAGAGACTATGAAAGTGGCAAACTGAGCAGCAACCATTTGGAATAATATAATTTCCAATAAAAACTAGTTTATGTTCCATCCCGTATACGGATAATACATTAATACAATATTATAAATAATTTATATAAATTACAATAGATATAAATAATATAAATATAAATAATTTTTTCCACCAAAACATAATATAGATACAAATAAAATTAGTTCGATAGATTATAATCTAAATATCTTTTATTTAGATTCTCTCAAAATATTAACAAAATTCACATTTATAAGGTAAAAGGTTTTTTTTTCTAATCTAACATTAATTGAATTTCATGTAATTTAATAGATAACTGATTTTTTAAAAAACATTATTTTTATTAAATATATATGATATATTTATTATATTAGTGTACTAAAATAGTTATGCACGGATGGATTGTGGCTACATAATACTTTTATAAATCATTTTAGGCTCAAACAATAATATAAATATAAATAAAATAACAATTGTTAAATAATTATTTTTTATATAAATAATTTTTTTATATAAATAATGTAAGTATGGCTATGAAATATTTTTATTTATATTTTTGTCAATCAACTAAAATATGTAGATATAGATAAATAGATTGTGGCTTATATAACTTTTTATAAATTATGACAACATATTATTTTATTAATTTTTATTGTAGAATCAATTACAACGTGCCACGTAGGAATTTTTTTAAAAAAATCTTTCTAAATTACTCCTCTTCATCAATGCAAACAATGTCATCTAATCCCAGCCTACTTTCTATTCGTAATGTATGCTTAGCGGTTTTCACCTGCTGAATCGTTGGCCTCTCGAGAATTAGACTTGCCTAATCTCGAATGTTAACTTAATCCAAAAAAATGTCATCTAATCCCAAGAATTTTTTTATTTTTTTTCTTGCGACCGGTCGGTCTAGCTGGGGTCGAGGCGGTATGTATTGAGGCGACTCCGATATCCGAAAATTTCCTAGGAGGCCGGTTCGTCTTCACTGCCTATGGACTTCTGATGTACCGCCGGCCAATAGTGTCATTGCTTTGTAGTGCTAGCGTCGGGTCGTAGTTTATATTGTCCCCAGTGTATTAGAGTTAGGTTCATTTGTTCGCCTGGATCTGTTAGCTTGCCATCGTTTATTTTGCACCTTTCTATTTTAGGTTGTATATATGTTTGACGGTTCATTGTTTGTCGACTTTGTCACCCACTCGAGGTGCAGACTTATCTGACCCTCGAATTCTTACCTTACCAAAAAAAAAACGGAATTGCTATGTACACGGTCAATTTTTTGCGAATTACACGGTAGAGGATAGCAATTGCGGAGTGCGAGTGCGCGAGATGGTGGGGCCCACCGACCGCGTATGCGTTCTACGCGGATGCAAATGTTTCGTCATCCCCGATTCCCTGTAATCCTCCTCTACACAGTAACGATGTGGCCGGGCTTCCTCTCCGGCGCCCACTTCCGCCCAACTCCTCACCACTGGGTTCTCCCTCCGCCCTTCCAAGTCCTCCCACCCGAGAGGCTCGATGACAGCGAAGGAGATGATGTTCTTGGAGGTGATGAGCTCGATCCCGTGGCATTGGCGACGCTTCTCCTTCTCGATAAGGTCGTGGATCTCCGGGTTCACTTCGACCAGCAAGGTGTTCCCCTAGTCGGAGACGGAATCCATGGCCGACGAAGAAGAAGGATTCTGCATTTGACGCACGGATCCAAAAACTCGAGTGAACCCAGATCCAAAAAAATCGATTCCAAATGAAATCGACCAAATACCCATCCCAGATCTATTGTCTTCCTCGCCTCTAGCCGACTACCATTGGAGGCCCAGCTTTTGAAGCATGGATTCTGCGGATCCTGCAAAGAGAGGGAGAGCTCGGAGTTTAGCCCCAGAGAGAACGGCTTTAAGGTTGAAATCAATGTTGATGGCTTATTGGTAGTCGCAGAGAGAGGGATAGGAGAGAGACTGAGATTAACAATTCGCCATGACGCCATGGAGAATATGCGGAAGACAAGGAAGCGGTTGAACTGCACCGCCATTTTTGCTCTCTGTGCTCTATTTTCAATCGCCCTCTTTATCTTCTCTTGAGGGACTAAATTTTTTTTAATAATAAAAAACCGCAACTGCGGACTACGGATCTGCAGTTTGTTTTTGTATTTTTTTTTTAAAAATCGCAACCGCGCATTGCGAGTGCGCGGTTGCAAACTATGTAAACGGCAAAAACTTCACCGTGTAAATAGTAGAACCCAAAAAAAATAATGTCATCTAATCCTAAGGAAAGCCATCCGCTAAACAAGACATATGGATCTCCCCTTAGGCAATAATGGGAAGGGAAAAAAACCTACTAAAACAGAATATTCTATAAAATATTCTCTTTTGACCAATATATGATTTTGTAGGTTCTTCGTAGGCCAATTTTGGCAAGCTAAACTACCTGTAAATATTAATGTAAATTTTCACTTACACATCTCATTTCCATCAATTTATCATATATTTATCCTTTCGATGTATAATTTTAATGAATCTATAATAAAAAAAAAAAGATGAATGTTATCATGTAAAAATATTATTTATGTAATAATAATTCAAATATGTCAAATATTATAGAGAAAATTGTTTGTACATTCTATCTAACAAGTCTAAATAAGTGAACTATCCACACATCATTCCAAATTGGGGAAAAGTCCATCTTTTTTTTTTCGAATGATCCATCTCTTTCTTCATCAGATTTTTCGCCTTCTCTCCCTACTCCTCTACTCTCTCCTTCCCATTGGCGAATCCATTCTTGCTATGGCGCCTGTTCTCTTTTTGTTGATGCCATCTCTATAGATGTAGAGTAGATCAAAGATCGATCGCTTGGTGTGGGCAAAGACATGTCCCAAATCTTCTTCGGCCATCTTCGGCGCCGCCCTCGCATCCATCGCCCGCCCCATCTCTTTCCAAGCTCTGATTAAATTCCTCCCATGTTTATTAGATTTGAAGGATATAGTAGTTGGGATGGCAATCCACTTTGCCAAGAGCAACAATTGTGATATTCAATGCACAGTTATTAGAATTAGGCACGATTGGAATCAACCTCTTCTCCACGGAACAACCTCTACAAGTTGGCGGTGATTTTGTTAAACACTTGGTAATGGGTACCCTTTTCGAACATGTTCTTTGTCTTTTCATGCAGGGACGGATCAAGGGGTGGGCTGGTGTGTGCTGCAGCCTACCTCATTTTTCAGTAACATATATAGTATGGGTATGCTAAGTAGTCACATATTTTCACTGCTGGTGGAGTTGGTGAAGAGTGTAGACAGGATAAAAAGGAGGTGCAGGTTCGAAACTTGCTGCTACTCCCAACCGCCTCTTGATGGCTTCAAATTCAATGATGGGTTAATTTATTAATCATTCTTTTTCTTTTTTTTTCCCTGATGGCTTCAAATTCAATGTTGGATTAATTTATTAGTTCTTGAGGGGCTGTATGACCCTTTAAAAGACATTGCAAGGTAACTGCAAGGTACTTCATTTTTTTTTCTCAAAAACAATTTTTCTACAAAAATTAATTTCTTCCTCTACCATTAAAATTATATGCAAATTCAGCCTACCAAAGATTGTAATCCCGGTTCCGTGCCTGTTTCCATGGTATTAGATGAGTTTCCCTTTGAGTTTATGTTGTAAACAGGTCCGTCAATACCAGAAGCTTTTGGATTTTAGATGTGCTTCTCAAATTTGGAATCTTTCATATCTGTATGCTCACCATAGAGGGTTGCTCAACGGGACGGGCCCGAACCGAACCGAACCGTCTTAGACGGGTCGGGCCAAAACCGACGGCTTGATTTTTTGTGAGGGGCGGCCCGAGGCCCGAACCGAAAACCGAAATTCGGATATGATTTTTTCGGTTTTTGGCCCGAAAAAACCGAGGGTGCTCAGGGACTGGGAGGAGGAATTCAGTCCCTGAACAATTGGTACTGATTAGATATGAGGAGGAATGATGATTATATTCATTGAGGCCATCGTAGAATGACTTCTCAGTGGCCACAAGAGCCCCATCATCTGGCAATGCGGCGAGTGAATTTTCTGAATCTTCTTCTTCCATGAGAACCTCATGGATGTAATTGAGACAAGTTCCAAAGTAATCGGGCTTATTAGTGGAGTAGTAAAAGTCTGATGTGTGACTTCATAGCAAGTAAGGAGGAGGTCTTCGCCGTCTCGCCTCCGCCTTCGTCGCCGGATGAACTCTCAGATCGAGAAGGAAATTGAACCCTAAGAAGAAATTAGAGGATAAAGATGTGCTACGAGACCAAATGCAACAAGTGCGGGAAGAAACCCTAGAGAGAGGACGTCGTAATGAAACTGAGACAGAGAAGCATTGATTCACCGCCAGTAGAAATGGCGCATCGGTACGCCGGCAAGAGCGGAGAGAGTAGAGGAACAGGTAGGCCTGAACTCGTGGCTCCAAGGCGTGGTATCAAAATCGGAAACAGCAGTGAACAGGGATCTGGATCTGAAGCACAGAAATTGGGACTAAGGGAGGTGGCTGCGAGAGAGGAGGCTGGAGGCTGAGAGAGAGGGAGCTCGGGTGAATGGTGATGTTTGAAAAGTTGAAAGACACGGGACAGGGTCACGGGCCTCCTAAAGCAGCAGCAAAGGAAAGTTAGGAAACTAGGGTTTTGTTTTTTTTTTTTAATAAAAAACAGTTTTTTCAGGTCAAAACCGAAAATTTCGGTTCGGTTCCGGTTATTGGCCCGAAACCGAAATTCAGTTTTTTAAGAACCGAAGACCGAACCAATATATACCGGGCCTGCCCAAAACCGAGAATTTCGGTTCGGTTATGGGTCGGTTTTCGGGTCGGGCCACATTCTGAGCAACCCTACCATGGGATCGTATAGGAAAAAAAAAGGAAAGGTAAGGGGGGAGGGGGGGTGATTTGGTTGAGGTACGGGAGAGGGGATTGAGGGGACACATGAGTAGGGTGGGCCGGTGGGGGAATTTGTTTGGGGTATTTCAATTGAAATTAGGTGGTAGACTCTTTGCTAATATGGACAATTTGATGCATAGTTTGGTAAAAAAAAAGACGGAAAATATGGACATATGGATAAACGCCCAAGTACAATAGTCATATCAAAGAACTCTTGAATATCTTTACAATACTATAACATTTATTTTTAATTAAATATCATAATTATATAATATATAGATTTATAATTCTATTGTTTATAGAATTATATAAATATTAAACAACTAAAAATAAATAGTTTTTTAAAAAATCACATTTGCCTTCCAAAAGAAGGGGACTGTAACAACCCGAATATAAATATTCGGGTTATGCTTCGAATGTGGGATACCTTCGTTCGGATCTTGCAATTCAAGTATGGGTTGAAGTTTCAAATCAAATAGTTAGATGGAAAGGAGGGATTTCGGAACCCTGAAACTCGAGAAAGGTCCATTGTGGACCAACCTGTCCTAAGAGTCTAATTCGTGAGAAATCGTTTTAGTTCAAAACATGCAACCATAAATACGATACAAAGTCGTCACGGCATGGCCGGCTTAAAACCACAACGATATAGATAAAGTGCTATGTCTCAAAGTATGGTAGAGTCTAGTCAGTCTCTCAGTCATATATCGCCATAAAAAAACCCCACCGTGAAGCATAGAGCAGTCAGAAATCTGCAAGCAAACCTTTATAGAAGAATGGGGAAAGGAATCAGATTGAGCCACGCACACGGGACCGGATGTCCCTACTGCGATCACATAGTACACGCTATACCTAATAAAGATGCTTCTAATGCAGTATGAGAATTAAATACACAAGGCATGCTGACAATTTATAAATAAAAGAAATGCAGTAAATGGGTCCTAACAGAATGCCAAGTGGCATGGCCCGACTCTCTCTCACAAAACCCTCGCCTCAACCAGGCAGGGTAAGTGTACAAGATCGCACATATCTAACATCGAGGTTAGAGTACATGTGTATGAATAAAATCGTATGTACAACATCGTCCATATACTTAACATCGAGATTGGAGTACATATATATTAATAGAATCATATGTACATCATAATCCATACCCAAATCGAGGTTGTAGTACATATAGAGAGATCATCCATAGTGCTAGATATAAGAATGGGAGATCATGCTCACACTCTCAATGACTCTATCAGGACAAACCCGATGGGGCTAGACTGTCCTATAACCCTAGCAAAGACTCTAAGGACTCACAGATAACGGCCGTTCTGTTCCAAACGCACTGAGTAAATAGATGCTCAATCAATTAGTGCAACCTAAACAGGATACTACATGATCATGCTTTTATGCACATGCAAACACCTAGTATACCATATGACTACATGCATGAGAGTCCAATATGAGTAAGCTCCCTATGGAACTTACCTGGAATAGCAGAACAACAAAGGCAATAACATGCAATAAGCAAGCTAAATCACATCACAAATCAACTAAAAGTTTAATGAGCAACAATTATAAGTCTAAAGCACAAAGAGGCCCATAATTTACCGCTATACAGAAGCTAACTAAAAGCAAGGAACTCATTTATCATCATCATCATCATCTCATAATATAACATCTCGCATCTCGTCTCAATATATCATCTCAACATATCTTAACTCATATATCATTCTACCATCTTATCATGCATCATATAGGATTTCAATTCTCATCATAATATTTCACATTATGCTTTAAAATCATCAATTTGAAATTTCAACATAAATCATGCTTCATCATATATTCATATCATATCATAGCAATATCAATATATTATAATTTATAGTCACACAAGTTATCAAGTTAGGCAAAGTAAGTCATTTTCCCAAGATTTTCCAAAACCCCTGTAAAATCTCAAGGAAGTCAACTTGATAATCAAACAATTATTTCAAAACCATACTTTGCAAATCTATTTATAAAACATTAAATCTTTAGTCAACCTGCAAAATTATACTATTAAAATAATCCCGACAGGTTAGAATGTTCCAAAACCTTATTTTGATTAGTTAAGTCAACTTCCGACCTTGAAAAAAAGTTTTCCTCAGATGTCCCTTTTTAAATCTTGCTTCCAAATAATATTTAGTCATATATTTAACCTAATTATATAAGTAGTACTTTCAAATAGAATCTCAACAATTTACTTATCATAAATATCAACTCAATACTCACATTATAAAAAATAACATATAATAAACATTACTAACATTTTATCATCAAATAAAAATATGTGATCAATTAAATAACAATTTAAATCAGAACAACTAAATAATAACTAATAACTAATTAAATAAAATCGGATAACCAAATAACCTCTCATTTATTTTAACCAAACCCTTAAAAGAAAGCCCAACACCAACCAAATAGGCCCATCTTTGTCTTAAAATTTTCGGATCCAACCCAAAGAATCAGACCACCTTTTTAAAACCCCCAAACCGGACAAGTTATTAAAATAAATCGAACCGAACCCGAGAAGAAAGAAAAGAAAATGAAACCCGAACCCGGTCACTGCTCACCTTCTTCAATCCGACCCCAGACCCTCTGTTGTCACTCGCTCGACCTCAGTCTTGCCCAATGGTGCTCTTCCCAACCCGAACCCCAAAGGAAAGCAAGTTTCTAGGGCTAGAGTAACGAAATCGAAGGAGAGGGCTCACCGAGGGAGTCTTCGGGGGCGTCGTCGGGGATGACAGCTAACGACGAGGAAGGGCTGCTGGTGTGGCTCTGATCGAAAACGGGGAGGTGGTGCTGGTGTTTGTTGGCGGGAATAGTGGAGGAAACAATGGTGGTTGACTTGGTGTAAAAAATTATACGTTTTTCTTCCCCGTGGATGCGCCAATGTCCACACGTCACAAGCTCTATCGCAATAAAAGAGGGGTTGCATTCCATCCTCAATCCGCCCACATACATCGCAGCCCGCCTCCTCTACCACTGTACATCGCAACAGGTTCAATTTGAATTGGAGAATCTCCCTACACGCTCTCCACATAAACACGTACGTACACCCTCACCTTTGGCATCACATTGATCTTCCAAACATTCCTCCAAATGCGGTCCACCAAAGAGCTACCCGGACATCTCATTGCATATTCAAAGAGGAAGAAGAAACTATACACAGAAGTGACTAATCTTAATGAGGCAAATGGCAACCTGAAATCTAATCTTAATTGTTATGACGACAACGATAAAAGCGAAGAAAGACACATGGATTTACGTGGGTCCAGCAACAGTGTGTTACCTACGTTCATGGGCAGAGTTTTGTATTAGAGGAGACGAAAACAATTAGGTTTACAAGGGGTCGGCGTTCCATGAGTATATGAAGAGACTCAAGAAACCCTAAACGGCCAATGAACTGAAAGCCCAAAACAGACAGACGATAGGCCCGTTTACAATAAATATCGCATACCGTAAAGACGGGGTGGCGCTGCCCCCCGTTAGGGGCGCGTCACCCCACTGGACCCCCCGATGCGTCGTCTGACGTCAACTGTAACGACCTGGGATTTTTGATTCTCGGGTTACGTTTCGAGGGATGAAACCCCTTGTTAAGATATTGCGCCCCGAGTATAGATTGAAGGTTTGAAACTCTACTCTAACGTTTTCAAGTGGGATTTCATACACAAAATTCGAAGGGATCGTTGGAATCCCCGGAGAAGTCCCATGTAACTGTCGTAAGTCTAAGCGTGGAAAACCAGTACTCATGCAAATAGCGGAATCAAGGTGTAACACAAGAGGGTTCCACAACAAAGGCGAGTCAAAACCAAATCAATAAGCGTATTTATCAAAATTGCAGTGGGGTTAGACCATTTCTTCACAATCGCCTAAGAGAGTTCACACATCACGGAAGCAAGGAACAATTATGCTGCAAAACAAACCTAAAAAAATATGTGTGCGGGGCGGTGTCAAATCGAAGCCCTACGCAATATAATCCCAAACAAGCAGACACATACACACTAGTTCTAATAAAGATGTTTCTAGATGCAAGGCGAAATATTAACACACTAACATGCATAAATATAATAAGGCCTTAACACCGAATACCAAGTGGTATATCCCTCTCCAACCTCCACCCCCTTCCGCATAATCATATAGCTCAAAAGTCCATTATAACTCATTATAGTTCATAATGTAAAAGTCAAGTGACAACATAATTCTAACATCTCATCATGCTATTAGTCATTCATACATGTCATTAGTTCACACAAATCATGCTATTAGCCAATCAATCATATCAACATGCTAGTTATTCATCGATCACATAATTCTCAAGTTAGTCCCGGAATCGCTTCAAAATTCGAATCAACTAGTTAGAAATTTCGATCCTTGAAAACACTTGTCAAATTCCTTTTTGAAAACCAAGTTCCAATCCTCAAGATAAGCATTCCAAAATGAACCTGACAAGGTTAGGATATTCCTTAAAAATTCTCTTTTAATTTATTAAATCAATTTCCATATATCAAATCAACTCCAATAATTTATTTTAAATTTCCATTTTTCCAAGGCCATTATTTATTTATTTTCAAATATTGTTAATAATTATTTTATCAAAATGACCAAATCATTTTTTTGTTTTATTTTATAAAACTAGCCCCTTTGAAATCACAAAAATCGCCCCCTTATTTTGTAGAAATCCCAAAACTGACCTCACTTTATAAGAACAAGCACAAAATCTCAATTTTGGATTTTCTGAAAAAATTAGGCCCAAAAATCTGGCCCAGCAAAAATAGGCCCATTCCCCCCTTCTTTAAAATATTATTTTGGAAGAGAACCAAACCGGACCCCCTTTTTAAATACCTGAAACGGACGAGGGAAAGAAAGAAAAGGAAGGACCTGACCACATACATCGCAACCCGCCTCCTCTATCACTCTACATGGCAACAGGTTCAATTTGAATGGGAGAATCTCCCTACACGCCCTCCACACAAACACGAACGTACACCCTCACGGCCTCACCTTTGGCAGCACATTGATCTTCCAAACTTTCCTCCAAATGTGGTCCACCAAAGAGCTGCCCGGACATATCATTGCATATTCAAAGAGGAAGAAGACGATACACAAAAGTGACTAATCTTAATTAGGCAAATGGAAACCTGAAATCTAATCTTAATTGTTATAACCGGAACGATAAAAGCGAAGAAAGACACAGAGATTTACGTGGTTCGACAACAGTGTGTTACCTACGTCCACGGGCAGAGAATCAGTTTTGTATTAGAGGAGACGAAAACAATTAAGATTAAAAAGGGTCGGCATTTCATGAGTATACGAAGAGACTCAAGAAACCCTAAATAGACAATAGACTGAAAGCCCAAAACAGACAAACGATAGACCCGTTTACAATAAACATCGCATACCGTAAAGGCGGGGCGACGCTACCCCCTAGCAGCCCGCCAGGGCCACGTCGCCCCCTAGACCCCCGATGCGTCGTCGGTTAACGGTGATTCAAGGCACATTAACATTAATGACCCAACTACTAATGTGACAGCAACATTAATTTTACAAAATATTATCGCACACAGTAATGTGACAACAACATTTTACAGCACCAGGAGGCAAATGGCAACCTGAAACCAAATTTTATTGACAGCTAAGGGGGAGGTAGGTAACTGCCCAAGAAATAGCACCAAATTATAGCTTTCTGTTAGTGGGCTTCAGCACATTTACAATGTGTCTGGTTTACTTTTTTCTTCTTTATTTTTTTTTGTCAATTGGTTTGCTTTTTTTTTTTCTTGTGGCCAAAATCCCAAATTGGTATGGCCGAAAAAACAAATCGGTATATTAAAATACCCCCTCGGAACAAATTGGTATATTTAAAGTTCGAAGGAACAAATTAGTATTCACCCACAATTTAGCTGGTTCAAAAAATTAATTTGGGTTCTCCATATACTTAAATCGGTTCATTGAAAAAAAAGGGCTTGAACGAAACTCACAAATTGAAGAATGGTGGAGGATTGGAGAGGAACCAGTAAATAGGGCGAAGAGTGACAAAGCAAAGAGGGCGAGTATCGAATAGCAAAGAGGCCGGGCGAAGAGTGAAGAGGCAAATAGTAGAGAGTCGAAGAAAGAAATCGTCCAATGGTGAGTTTTCTTCTTCAATTTCGAAATCTCAATTGATGAATTGCAATCATCCCTCCTCCAATTTTACATGCAAACTGAGGCAAAAAAGATTAAGAGGTGACGAAGAGTGAAGACTGAAGAGTGATGTGCGCTCAAATAACCATGTTTTTTGCTTACATCTATATCGATTTCTGTTTGCATTTCATATCTCGGGGTTAGAATAATGCAGGAATTGTGTAGTTTATGATTATTTGCCAATTATGGAGGTCTACACTAGTTCTTGTTTAATTTTATAGAAATCGAGACACTTTACAAGTAGTTCGGAGAAGGGAAGGAAACTATGAAAGTGCTCAAGGTTGACTACAGAAAGCCCAAGGTCAAGTAGAAGCTGAGCCAGAGCACATTGAGCAGAAGAGGAGAAGAAAGTCACTCGACAGGTCTAGTCGACGTCGACCAAACTAGTCGATGTCGAGTACAATGTGGTCGACAACACCTTCAGAGATTGAGTTCGAGTACGAGAGGAGCCAAGAACATGAAGTCTACTCGATGTCGAGTACTTTACTCTATGTCGAGTAAATCTTAGGAGCCTAGTCCGAGTCGAGATCGAGGACAAATCCGAGTGAGAGCTTGCTTACCCATGAAGGCACGAGACATCGATCATGAAGAGAAGACTTATCCACTTTAGTAATTCCCAATTTTACCTTAAGAGAATTTTACTTGTTTTAATTATTATATTAGGAACCTTTTATCAAAAGTAGGAAAATCTTTTATCCTAGGAAAGAGAGAGAGTTGTTATTTCCTTGATTAGCGAGGATTGAACACTATAAATAAAGCCCTAGGTGTTGTACAATTAGATGCGCAGCGGAAGTTTTAGAAACTATTTTATATATCTAATCGCAAGATCTTCATGCATAAAATCGATAGATCAAATCATTGTTCATAGGAGATACCTGTTGATGAGTTAACCGGATCTTATCGGATATGAACGGAAAGATTAGAGCCCCACGCATTGCTCCTCTACTTGGTCCACAAGAGCCCGGTCTAGATCTCCTTTGCCTTCGACTGCTAGGACGAAGATCGAAAGATGAATAATCAAATTGCTCTTGATTGATGATGGTGGAATTCAGCCCTCCCTAACCAATTGGCAAAACTCACGTTCCTCTCTTTTGGGATGTGTTAAATTCGGTCAAGTCTCCCTAAGCCCATCTTTATAAGCTCATATTTAAACCCTATTTAATTAATTATTTATTTCACAAATAAATCTTATCTCATTATTATTAATATATATCTAATATACACTAATAATAAAATCATCTATGTTTTGATCAAGTTTGTCAACTCTCCAAGTGTGTGACCGCATAGGACCCGTTTATAATAGCCATGGGTTTTACCCGTTTAAGCCCATTAATCGTAGTTGGCTTCTAGCAAAGCATTACGACTCCTAAAATAATCGGATTGGATATCTCTATCAATTGTCCTATTCCATAATTAGTCATTGCATATTAAATTAAAGGACACAATTCCTTCAATCTCCCACTTGTCCTTAAACAAGTATGCAATTTCAGATGCCCGTGTCTCTTAATATCATATTTGATGATATGATGACATTCATATCTATTATCAAATATATATTCCTTGAACTTCGAGTTCGAACTTTCAATTAAACGGATGATTACAAATAATCCATCCGAGCATGGCCATGCATTTTCAGTTCTTGCTCTTCAAGTGGCCGACACCATTCCTTTTCAATGCATCACAGTATGCATGAAGAAGGAGGACATCTACAGTCTTGTATGACTATGGCTCCCACTCAACTTTTGGCAATTCCAACTACGACCTTTATAACTCCCTGTTACGGAAAGCGTTTAGCCGTGTCAAAGAAATACCAATCATCAAGAGAGACCATAACACACTCATGTATGAGGAATCTACTAATCATGGTTTAACTTAAAACTCCGCAATCCCTTTTGTAGAGTCTTAAGGTGGGTCTGTCCTATATGTATCATCCATACATATATATGTAATTGACTAGACATCTCCATGTCCCTATAGCCCATGAAACTTGGCGCTATCAATCAACTTACAATATAGTCATTAATAAAATCTCCTATATCCAATTTGATGATTTCAGACTACGGACTTGCAATAATTCGTAACTGCATTTGACTTAATGGGGTTTCATTTACCAGAACACTTAAGATAAGCCCATTTGTGAACTAGGAATTATTTGGACATTTTATTTATCATTGTTCAAGACAATATATAAATAAGGATGAAATATCACATATATCAAGTCGAACATAAACTTAGTGTGTAACACTCTCAACATAAAATGCTTGGGCTAGGCATAAGCTTCGTCAATGGATTTGTAATATTGTCATATGTATGCACCTTACACATCTTAATGTCAAATAAGGTGATACATCCTCATAAGTTGTATGATCAACTTATCATCACCCTTAAGAAATCATCCTTGGTTCTTAGTTGCACACTAGTGTGCCTCTCATGGAATCGATTGGTATTTGCTACACCTGTTCAAAGCAAATGCAACATTAGGTTGTGTACACACCATGACATAGGTAAAACCCTTTCTTGGAATCTTGCATGTTGAATCCATTAAGAATCTTATCTATATATAAGTTCATTGATTCAATCTAAGCAATCTCTTAGATCTATCTCTATAGATCTTCATTCCACATATGTACACTACCTCTCCAATGTCTTTCATTGAGAAACATTTATTTAGTCATTCCTTAATGGACTCTAGCATCAGAATGTCATTCCCAATAAGTAGTATGTCATCCACATGCAATACTAGGAAGACCACTTTACCCCCACTAAACTTCTTGTATACACAAGGGTCCTCTTCGCATCCGACGAAATCAAACTCTTTGATCTTTTCATCAAACCAAAAGTTCCAACTCCTGGATACTTGCTTAAGTTAATATATATAGACCTCTTAAGCTTGCATACCTTCCTAGCATCACTTGTATCTTCAAAACTCTCGGGTTGACATCCATTTGTCAAATCTTATAATCATAATAGGCGGCAATAGCAAGGATTATCCTAATGGATCTTATCATGACAACTGGTGAAAAGGTCTCATCGTAGTCTATATCATGAATCTGTTTAAAACCTTTGGCAACTAATCTTGCCTTGTATACAAATACCTTTCCATCCTTATCAGCCTTGAGTTTGAAAACCCATTTGCTCCCTATGGGTTTTACCCCATCTGGCAAATCTATCAAGTCCCAAACTTGATTTTCAACCATCGAATGCATTTCGGATCTCATGACCTCAAGCCTTTTCTTGGAGTCTAGACTCGTCATTGCTTGTTTATAGGTGTTAGGTTCATCATGTTCTAATAAAAGAACATCAAAGTTTACATTCAAGATGAAATCATCATAACGTCTTGGTTGTACCCTTTGCCTCTTTGATCTACGAGTGGGTTCAACTGGTTCAACAACTAGAGCTGGAACAGTTTCCACAACTATTTGTGGATCCTCCTGTTCCGGTTCTTGGATGATTTGGGGCCCTTGGCCTTTCAAAACCATCAACTTGTCCTCGACATCATCTAACTCATCTCGTTGTTGAGTTTGTTGCTCTTCATCATAAACTGGTACAAGATGAATATTTCTCCCACTTGACTTATTAGAAATGAACTCTCTTTCCAAAAAGACATTATCCCTTGCAACAAACACCTTTTGCTCAGCAGGATTGTAGAAGTAATATCCAAAACTACCATTTGGATACCCTATAAAATAACATTTATCTGATTTAGGGGCAAGCTTATCCGTTTGTAAACGCTTTACATAAGCTTCACATCCCCATATCTTCATAAAAGACAATTTTGGAACCTTTCCAGTCCATATCTCATATGGAGTTTTGTCTACGGCTCTAGACGGAGTCCTGTTTAGTGTAAGTACGACAGTTGTGTGGGCATATCCACAGAAGGATACCGGAAGGTCTGCAAAACTCATCATAGATCGGACCATGTCTAACAGGATCCTGTTTCTCCTTTCAGATACACCGTTAAGCTGTGGTGTTCCTGGAGTAGACAATTGTATTAATATCCCACAATTTTTCAAATGATGATCAAATTCATGGCTCAAGTACTCACCACCACGATCTGATCGAAGTGATTTTATTTTCTTGCCAGTTTGAGTCTCTACCTCATTTTGAAATTCCTTGAACTTTTCAAAGGATTCCGATTTATGTGACATAAGATAAATATATCCATGTATACTCATGTCATCAGTAAATGTGATGAAGTATTTATAACCACCTCTAGCTTCCATACTTATTGGCCCACATACATCAGTATGTATAATGGCCAATAGCTCAGTAGCCCTTTCATTTTTTCCTTTGAAAGGTGACCTTGTCATCTTGCCCATCAAACATGACTCACATGTATCAATGGATTCACAATCCACGTCTTTTAGAAGTCCATCTTTATGGAGCTTCTTTATGCGGTCTAAACTGATGTGACCCAAACGACAGTGCCATAGGTAGGCTTCACTCAACTTACTTGATTTTTGCCTTTTTGTATTTATGTTATAAGATTCTATTGTAAGGTCGAATACAAATATTCCATTAATATCTTGAGGACGAGCATAGAAGATATCATTCTTGTGAATAATTATACCTTCATCTGTAGTGCTAAAATTAAAACCTTCAAAATAAATTACCGCAACCGAAACAAGGTTCTTTGTAATGCTAGGAACATAATAACAATTATTTAGTTCTAAGATTAAACCAGAAGGAAGAGATAAACTAAAATCTTCTACGACAAGTGCAGTAACGCTTGCTCCATTTCCAACGCGTAGCTCTCTCTCCCCTTTCTTCACTTGTCTCCTATTTCTTAGTCCTTGCACATTTGAAATAATGTGAGCACCACATGTGGTATCTAATACCCAAGTAGGACCATTATCTAATCTGCAAACATTGGTTGACAGTAATTCAATAACATAAATACCTGAAGTGTTGGAACTCAAAGTCCCATTCTTCTTGTATTCCTGGTACTTGGGACAGTTTCTCTTTCAGTGTCCCTTCGCCTTGCAATGGAAACAATCATGGTCTGCAACCACTCTTAGCTTCTCACCTCCCTTAGGTTTTGCAACTTTCTTGCATTTCTCTTAGGGATTGTTCCTATTCTTAGCTACCTTCTTAAACCCTTTCCCTTTATTGACATTAAGAACTTCTTTCTTGTTGTTAGTAGGAGTATTCTGCTCAGTAGCTTTGAGCATACCATGGAGTTCGTTCAGGTTCTTCTTGAGACCATGCATATGATAGTTCATCATGAATGAGGCAAATCCATCATGCAATAAGTGCAATACGATATATGTGGCCAACTCTTGGTCATTTGGGGTGCCTAGTGTCTCCATATGGCTAAAAAGCCCAATCATGTTAAACACATGAGGACCTACTGACTTCCCTTTCACAAGCTTGCTATCCAATATAGCCTTGTGAGTTTCGTATTGTTCAATCCTTGCCTGTTCCTGAAATAACACTTTCAGGTTGGTGATGATTGTGTAAGCATCCTGATGTTCAAACCTCTTTTGAAGATCAGGTTCCATGCCTGCTAGCATCAGACAAGTGACAGGAAAAGACTCACTCCTAAGCTTTACTTCATTAGCCTTCTCCTCATCTGATGAGGTATCAGTAATGACAGGGATAGGGGTTGATAGGACATCTTCACGCCCTTCAGACCTGAGGACGATTCTCAGATTCCTTTCCCAATCGAGAAAATTCGTTCCATTCAATTTCTTTTTCTCAACTATTGAGCGCAGGGTGAATTTCAAGTTATCGTTCGACATAATGCCTATATAAAAAAAAGGAAATGACATACAAATCAATTTATGTTCAAAATGCAAATTACTTAGGATTAAACACGGTTAAATAAGTAAATGCGCATTTTATTCAAATTGTTATTGTTCCTGGTGAATAAAATGATTCCAAGATCCCATTACACACAAGACCCAACGTACTTTTGCACTGCCTTGAGTCTTGTATGCTCAAGGTAAGTAACAATTACTAATTATAACTCCTTATAATTCTTGGTTGATTATCCACATCCAATGTAAAATCATCTTAAGCCTCAAGATCCAAAACTTTGCCTTTTGGTCTCTCGTTGGGTACAACCATATCAAAGCTTATGAACCCCTTGTATAGATTCACCCTCATTAGCCCAAGATTATGGAAAGACACCCTCACTTTTGTGAAGCCCATCCAACCAAAAATCCAGAACTTAATGGGTTATGATATGAAAAGAAATTGCCCCAATTTACCTTAGCAACTTAAGTCTTTTATTTGTCTTTATTTATAAGTGAAAAAATATCATAAATAAAAAACAACATAAAACTTAAAATAAGGCATTCAAAATGCAATGAAATTGTGATCCTAGTATGACCCCTACGATGCATAAAATAAAGATCTAATCTTCATGGGTCTCCATCCTCGCACCCTTCATGGATCTCCATCCTTGAACTTCTTATGTCTTCTTGTCTTAATTACAATATTTTCTAATAATCTAATTACTGAAAATAAATTACAAAAATACATAACGATACGCAGATCGTATACAAAAAAACATAACGATACGCAGATCGTATTTATGGGCCATACTAGTCACCTTATGTATGCAAGCAATATATCATAATATAAAACAAGCATAATAAATCCATGAACATTCTTGATATTTTAATTCAAAAACTAGCAATAATATATATGGAATTAATTTTATGGTAACTATTACCTTGTATAATTGGACAGAAAATTTTTATTAGGGATAAGATATTTACCATATCTAATTAAAGTAATTTAAGATTTTACACTAAAATCATAAATATCTTCCATAACCCTAATCCACCTCACTTAACTCCCACTTAAATTTTGTAACAATTACAAACTTTTAAGATGATAAATTTTGATAAATTAATACATGAATCAGATTCATTTCAATTTTAGGGATCAAAATTATAAAATTCTGAATTTCTTAAATTCAAAATTAATTTCAACATGAAATCACTAATTAAAACACATTATGATCAAACGTGTGCAAAAATCACTAATTTCAACATGTAACAATTACAGACTCATTCCGATTGAACATGTAACAATCACTAATTTCAACACGTTCGATCGAACGTATGGTTGATTACTAATTAATTAGAACAGGTTGGTGGACGGTGGTTATCGAACTCACTTTCCGATCATTACCGATTGCCGATTACAATAATCCCCAATCACATACAATTGCCGATTCAATTACGTACATAATTAATTATTGGAAGCGGTGAGTTTATATATCCAATTCGTCAAAATTATAATTTTAATTAAACAAATTATTCCATATATCTATTATATTGCTAAATTGAATCAAAACTAACAAGAAAATCAATCGATCATATCAATTTATGCAAGAGGCTCTGATGCCACTGTAGGAAAATTAGATGTGCAGCGGAAGTTTTAGAAACTATTTTCTATATCTAATCGCAAGATCTTCATGCATAAAATCGATAGATCAAATCATTGCTCATAGGAGATATTTGTTGATGCGTGAACCTGATCTTATCGGATATGAACGGAAAGATTAGAGCCCCGCGCGTTGCTCCTCTACTTGGTCCACAAGAGCCCGGTCTAGATATCCTTTACCTTCGACTGCTAGGACAAAGATCGAAAGGTGAACAATCAAATTGCTCTTGATTGATGATGGTGGAATTCAGCCCTCCCCAACCAATTGGCAAAACTCACGTTCCTCTCTTTTTGGGATGTGTTAAATTCGGTCAAGTCTCCCTAAGCCCATCTTTATAAGCTCATATTTAAACCCTATTTAATTAATTATTTATTTCACAAATAAATCTTATCCCATTATTATTAATATATATCTAATATACACTAATAATAAAATCATCTATCTTTTGATCAAGTCCGTCAACTCTCCAAGTGTGTGACTGCATAGGACCCGTTTATAATAGCCATGGGTTTTACCCATTTAAGCCCATTAATCATAGTTGGCTTCTAGCAAAGCATTACAACTCCTAAAATAATCGGATTGAATATCTCTATCAATTGTCCTATTCCATAATTAGTCATTGCACATTAAATTAAAGGACACAATTCCTTCACTAGAGGCTAAGTTTTAGGATCATTCTATTCTCAAGCAATTGAGCAAACACTAGTTAGGCAATTTAGAGAGGTTTTGGAGAGCTTTGTCCGAGTAGAGTTTGAGAGCGGAAGTGATCTGGATTTTTTCGGTTGTAAGTTTTCTTTTGATTTAATGCAAGTTAGTTCTTTTATAATAATGATGTTTGTTACCATGATAAAGAGCGAGTAGTCGCCCAACTTCTATGGTCGGGGTGAGCTCGACGGTAGCCATGTAAGGTAATGCATTAAAGGTACAACTTTTATTGCGATTTCATCTTCTATCCCTGATTTGCATGATTCTTCTATGACAGTCGAAGATGATCCTTATTTGTGTTATTGAAGCGAAAGTGATCTTAATGCAAAATTGGATTAATTATGTGAAAAGGGTTAGTAACAATTATGGTTTATGCGAAAGCCTCTATCTTCTTAATTGTTAATGACGAAAGTTATTTGATGAAAATGCATGATCTTTTGTATCTTTGGCATGATTCTTACATGGTTATCGTTGTGGCATTGATACCCCGACTTTGGAAGCTTTTATTATATTGAATGAAATCCATCAATTTCATGTTTATTTCTGTCGTCTATTTCATTGCAAAGGTTATGTTATTATGCACTAACGACATCGAGTAACCTGGTTGACGTCGAGTACTTTCTGCTCGACATCGGCTCTGTTTGTCTTCTGTTGTGCAGCTGTAGGTGAAATCGACTGCATTAGTCGATATCGAGTACTTTTACTCGACGTCGAGTAGCTTCTGGTCAATTTCGAGAGGATTCGAAACCTGAAAGGCGAGTGCTGACACGCTTCCTCGTGGATACGATCCTGAATACCCTAGCACTACAACAGGAGGGATTCTTGTATTTTTATTTGCTTGGACAGAGAGTTGGTTTGATATTATATTTTATATTTATTGTGATAACTAGTTTCCCTCCTACGTCTAACTTTGGCGCCGTTGCCGGGAAAGCAATCAATCTCGCCCTTTTTAGTTCCTTTTTACTCTTTTCTTTTTCTTTTTGTTTTACAGGTGCAGGCGAAGAACTGATCGCACACCCCTCGATCCTATTCTCGAGCCTGAACACTTTTTCCATCTTCATTAAAGGCTAAGGAGAAGACTCATGTTGACTCATGCTAACAGCGAGAACGAGGTAAAGCTCACACTAGCATAGGAGCTTGAGCAACTCTGCAGACAGATAGAGGAGTTCACCACCAAGCAGACAGAATAAGCCCAACGAGAGGTGGAATATCAACGGAATCAACATAGGTGGGAGGTAAGGATAGATCGCGAAGTCCATGCCAGAAGAGAACTCGAGGAACAGCTTCAGCACGTTCTTCCAAATGCAAAGGAGTATCTGCATCCTACTCTGGAAGTTCCAGAATCACCGATCATTCTCCCCCGCGTCAATTTTGAAATTCGTACTTCTTTTATTTCTGAAATTAGGAGGAACCAATTTCAGGGGAAACCCAATGAATGCCCTTTAGAGCATATCACTGTTTTTCTATATTTATGTGAAGCTATTGCAAATGATGTCAATCTAGAATACTTAAAACTAAAGGCTTTTTTGTTGGTCTCTTGCAGGGAAAGCTCAACATTGGCTCGAAGGTTTGGCTCACAATCTATTCACACGTGGAACGACCTAAGGGATTTGTTTCTTAACAAGTTCTTTTCTCCATCCAAAACAACGCAACTTAGACAGCAGATCACGACTTTCGAGCAGAAGCTAGGGGAAACACTCACACAGGTCTGGGACCGCTATAAGAGACTGCTGAAATCCTGTCCTACGCATGGACAACAACCATATGTAATCCAGGAGATCATCTTCAATTTCTTGGATGCGCCAACTAAGGAGCGGATCAACGACTATACAGCTTATAGGTATCTCGAGTATAGACCACGACGTGCTTGGGAAACCTTTGAGACGTTGACAAACTATGACAATACCTATGGGACTGTTGCGGCCTCCGACGAAAGGTATGAAAGGCTTGCCCCATCCATGTCACTCTATGAGCCACCAAAGGATGTTGATCCAGACGTCAGGGACCAGTTCCACAATGACCAGGTACGCCGTCTAACTAAACAAGTTAAATTTCTATCTAAAAACCAACCTTGTTTGGAGTGTGGGTCTGTGAAGCACAACACTACTGCGTGCCCACATGCCGACCAAGTACAACTTATAGAGACCCACGAAGAAGCACGCTATGCAGGGGGAAATTACTCAGGGCAACATTAGCAACAGAACTGGAGCTATTATCGCCAGCCCCAATACCAAAGAGACCCACGCCTTATAGAGCTCCTGGTCACCCTGACAGAGAAGGTAAGAAAGATGACCTGCAGGTTATTCTTGAAGAGATACGGAGGAATCACACTGAAAGCAAGCAATCCATCAATTCAATCCACACTCAATTGCATGGCATCAACTCCAGACTTGGGGAAATAGACATCTGCCGGAAGACTTTGGAGACCCAGATTGGTCAACTGGCTACATCCGTCCCCAAATAATCAGGTATGCTCCCTGGATCTTCTGAACCAAACCCTAAATCGAAATCTGCAGGTCAGGTGGCTGCCATGAATCTAAGGAGTGGACGTCAGCTGCAAACGCTCGAGCAGAACATGAAGAGAGAAGCTACTAGAGAATACTCGACGTCGACCAACCTAATCAACGTCGACTAGGATCTACTCGATGTCGACCAGTCCATACTCGACGTCGACCAGAAGAATGCTGAACTTGCCCAAAAGTAGAGTACTCCAGTCGACGTCGAGCAGACACCACTCGACGTCGACCACACTTTAGAACTGCCGAAAAAGAAAACGCTTACATTCCCAACAAAATCTTTGAAGGACCCAACGGAGAAAAAATTCCAGCGTTTCGTGAAGATGCTTCAAAGGCTCAACGTCACTATTCCCTTTACAGAAGCTCTTCATGAGATGCCTTCATATGTGAAGTTCCTCAAAGATATCCTGAGCAAGAAGCGATCGATGGTTGAGATCGAAGAGGAATGCAATAAGATGGATCTTCCAGAGAAAAGGCCAGATCCAAGTAAGTTTTCTAAAACTATTGGATTTGGTCAATACAAATTCAATGCTTTATGTGATTTCGGAGACAGCGTTAGCATTATGCCCTTATCAATCTGGTCCAAAGTCAAGATAGGAGCTTTAGAGCCTGTGGATGCCCGTCTCTATATGATGAACAACACTGTGGTCATCCCAACATGGATAGTGGACGATGTACCAGTGCAAGTAGGTAAGTTCTTTGTCCCTACTGATTTCTTAGTTATTGATATGGCAGAGATCCCTCTGAATCAGCCATAGAAGCTTTAGTTTCGTGTTAAAAAGGTCAATCTAGCAACAGCGAGAATATTTGATTTCATTATTGATTATCGATTACAGTAACTGTGTGTTACAAGGTTGGCGATGGTGCAACAAGAAAAAGGCCAAAATACCAATTTGATCCTCACTGTTGTTAGATCCCTCTGAATCAACCATAGAAGCTTTAATTTCGAGTCGCTTATTTTGGATTTGCTTTTGTGGATTTCGTCTTTCCAACATTGTCGTTTTAAATACCAATTTGGTATTTTGGCCTTTTTCTTGCTGCACCATCGCTAATCTCATAACACACAGTTTCTGTAATCGATAATCAATAATGAAATCAAATCTTCATTACCCCAAATTTGTCTGCAACATCTAATTCGTTTAATGAACTTTGAAATCAACTCTTCTTTCGTAGTCAACATCTAATTTGATGTATTTTATAAAATAATTTTATACATATAGGTAAAACATCAATCAATTAATCAATTAATAATACTAAAGGAGAAGTCGATTACGCCATGTTGCACCTTCTCCTTTAATATAAATTTGTTTGTTAACCAACTAAATATTTTTCTATATTTAAATAAATTATTATTTATTATAAATAAAATTACTTTTTAAAATAAGTAATTAATTAATTTTTTTTCCTTTTTCTAAATCTTAACCGATTGATTTTCTTTTTAAATTACTTTTTTCAATAAAAACATATAATGGTTTTTGAAAAGAAACCATTGCCTCAAAATGTTCCCTCAACCGGTGGCCTCGACATTTCCATGGTCGACGACGCCTCCCTGATTCTGGCGGTGGTGGGCTACGGCGGCGCCGATGAGTATAACTTTAACCCTTAACCTGACAACTACCTTAACCGGCGCCGCCCTGACTTCTTTCGTTGGGAGACCTTCTGCGCCGCCTTCCTCTCAACCGCTAGCCCTCGTGGCTCAGCAGTGACCTGCTACGCCATACTCTCCCTCTTAAAACTCACCATCTCGTCGGCTTAGTGGTCGTCCTCCTGTTGTGGCGGAGCCAACTCCGACGGCCTGCACCTCCACAACTACACTGGCAGCTATGGGCGGCTCCTCCCGTTCTTCCTCCTGAGTTGTTCCCTAGCATTGACAGTCTCCACCTGCCACACCAAGAACATCAACGGGAGGGATCTCGATCGGCTTGGTGTCCTGCGGATTATGCTGCAGTGACTCAGGTCCCTTGATCCTCCTCTCGGAGCCACCTGCCGCCACTCCTCCTCTAGATCCAGATGTCAACTTTCAAATAACACAAATCCACATCTAGCATGCATGCCCACATGCGTCTCCTCCACTACCGTGTGATGGTCTGGTGGTTGTTGCTGCCTCCCCTCGCCGGTTCTCTCTCTCTTCTCCCAATCCTTTTAGATTTGATTATCAACCCTTTTATCCATACCAAAACATCCTCTACAAACCAAAATTAACCCTAATCTTTTATTTAATTATGATACAAATCCAAAACTTCAACCCACATTTTTAATCTTATCTCACAACCTGGTCACCAGATTCCACCTTTCTCCATGAAATTCTAAAATTCCCAATCAACCAACTCTTCCAGTCCCCACATTCGATCCTACCACCAATTACGTTTTCCGTCATCTCTGACCCACTAGATGTTTGTTGGAGCTTGCCCGTCACCGTAGTCGGAACCAGAACCATAGCCGTCAAAGCCATCTAAGATAAATCAACGGATGCTTTAGCTTGCATGCAAGCTGTCGAAGCCACCGAACCAGATCTCAAGAAACCAGAGTTCTAATTTTCTAGATGCCTTAATTTTAAATTTATGTAATTGTAATCTTAGATTTTTTTTCTTTTTTTTTCTTTTGACTGACGACCCTTGCGTAGGGTCTTTCAAGCCATCTTTTTATGGCTTCAAGATCGCTTTGTTGATCTAATTCTTGCCTACTTTAAAAAAAAATCATGAGATAAGTATCGATTAGATCTATTTAACAAATCATTTTGGTATAATTTGATTATATATGTACTGTAAACAATTATTCTCATTTCAATTATAACAATGAAGGATGTGTGTGTGGGGTATAATCTATAGGCAAAATTGCAAGAATATACCAAAAAGTTACCAAAGTTGCAAAAGTAGCACTGATATTGACAAAATTGTATGGAGTGAGGGAATTGTTATTTTTGCAATTTGTGTGGGTACCCACTTAACCGGTCGTAGGTCAAAAACAAATGGAAAAAAAAACAGAAAACACAAGAGGTGCAGAGGAGGAGCACTCCATCGGCCGGAAAATCGGAGAGGGGTGGAGTTCATCGGGCGCAAGATCGGGCCGGAACAACGACGATAACAGCGTAGGTCTGCAAAGCAACAGAGGAAATGCCAATGGAGGAGAAGACGCGACTACAGTCGCCACCACCAGGCACCACCGATCGAAGATAGACCGAGGAGCAGGAAACGCCAATGGAGGAGAAGACGACTACAATAGCCACCACCAGGCACCACCGGTCGAAGAGAGACCGAGGAGTAGGGGTAGCCACCGAGACCTCCGACATGAGTACAAGCCACTTGAAGCCAGCCAAGTCGGCGGGTAAAGGGCGACGATTGACAACCCCGTGAAGACATCGAACTCGGATTCACAAATGAGGAGGTTGTACACAAAATTGGGTAGAGCAAAGGTTGATTCAAGGAGATAAACCCACAATCAAACAAAGCCCTAACACAATTTTGGCATTCGATTACAATCCGAATAAGGGGTCACAGATTTAGGGTTTCACGATCAACAAACTTTACCGGAGAACGTGTATTGCGGAACTACGGAGACAAGGGAGAGGTCGGAGTCAGATTAAGGCGACCGAAGCCGGATTTTGGCAGCCGAAGCCGGATTATGGCAGCCGAAGCCGGGGTCGGGGCTCTTTCACCCAAGAAGAAAGAGAGAGCTTTGTTCCGTCACTGCTTTCTCCGAAGGTAATGATAATTTATTATGTGTTAGTAAGAACGTTTTATGTGCCAATAATGGTTTTGGTCATGCCAGTAAAGGTGCATCATATGCCAAGTAATACGGGAACCAGTGTTAGGTGTATTCCATGGCAAGACAATTTTATATGTGCCGCTCTAGACATTTTTTGGGCCAATACCGTTAATTATTGTGTCAACAAAGGTATATCCCTTGCCAATTCGCTGTGTGTGGGCTATTCTTCTTCTTCTTCTTTTTCAAAATCCTCAGGTTTTTCTTCCCTTCCTCGACCTCTTCTTCCTTTTCCAAACATGGATTCTCTCTCTCTCTCTCTCTCTCTCTCTCTCTCTCTCTCTCTCTCTCTCTCTCTCTCTCTCTCTCTCTCTCTGTGTGTGTGTGTGCAAATCTTACCACGCTCGAAAGATGGACCTTCAGTTTCTTCTTCGTCACCGGTTTTCACTTCCTCAACGCTTGCTCTACCCGAATATCCAAACGGGAGTTTTGTTTCCTTGTAGTTGATTTGATAGGGCTTATGGTTACCTTGAAAGAGCAGTTGGAGAAACCTGCTATTTTTGCAATTTTTTGGGGTACATTTCTACTTTTGCAAAATTTTGAGGGGGAGTGCTATTTTTTCAAAGAGGCAACATTTTTTTGTATATTCAATGTCATTTACTCTAATCTATATATAGTCAAGTAATAATAAGTCAGGTAATAAATTAGTTTATTACATGTATGAATAAAAATAATTAGTTTATTTTAGTTTAGTTGTGAAAGATAATATATCTTGGAATTTATAATATATTATTGAATTAATGTAACTATAGTAAAAAAAACTCATTAGTTAAACGGGTGTTAATATAAAATTTATTTCAATTTTAAAAGGAATTTAGATAAAGTGATAAGAATCCTTGATAATTGTATTTTAACTTATATAAATGTTTTAAATATGTATAAAATTATTATATAAAACGCACCCGCACAACTGTGCGGGCACTAATCTAGTTTATATAAGTTAAAATAGAATTATTATGGATTCTTATAACTTAGGATTTGGTTCAAACTACTGTAAATATGATAATAAAAGGAGAAGATATCATTTTATATGAATTCTTTTTAGAATCTAAATAAATTTCGTGTTAACACCCTTTCAACTAATGATTTTCATTTAATATAGTTGCATTAATTTGATAATTTATTATAAATTTCAAAATCTATTATCTTTTAAAACTAAACTAAACTAAAATAATTATTTTTATTTATAAATCTAATAAAGTAAGTTATTACCTAATTGCCTCAAAATGTTCGATATATTTTTAATCAATTACTAAAATAAACTTATTATTAAACATTTTTATCAAGTTTTTATCCCTGTCTATACGGTAATTAAAGGATGAATAGTAAAACATTAATTTATCAATTTCATTATTATAGATTATTTACTTCACTTGGAAGTCTCTAGATCATGGCTTATTCATGACGTCAAGAACGCATTCTTACATGGTCACCTTCATGAGACACTATATATGTTTCAACCACCTGGTTTTGTTGACCATATGCGTCCCAAGCATGTCTACCTCTTTAAGAAGTCTCTGTATGGCCTCAAGCAAGCTCCGCGTGCCTGGTATCAATGGTTTGCCTCCTTTTTGCTTCAGATTGGATTACACAACAGTCGGTCCGACTCCTTGCTGTTCATCTTCCGCTGAGGCACTCAAACAGCCTATTTTCTAGTCTATGTGGATGATATCATCTTGACTGCATCTTCGGATTCTCTTCGAGCTTACATTATTGGCTTAATTGGTAGAGAGTTTGCACTTTTCTATTTAGGCCTTCTATTGTTCTTCCTTGGAGTTGCTGCTACCCGGACCTCTTCAGGCCTCTTTCTGTCTCAAGATAAGTATGCCCGCAAAATTGTTGAACGTGCTGGCATGTCCTCCTGCAATCCGGCTGTCACCCCCGTCGATTCTGGCACTATGCTAAGTGTTATGCATGTAAACCCGTCTCTGATCCTACTTTGTATCACATTCTCACAAGGGCCCTTCACTCGCCCTGACATATCCTACGTTGTTTAGCAGGTCTATCTGTTCTTAAAACGAATGATCCCAGAGAAGGTCACTTTGCTGCTCTTAAAACGAATCATTAGGTACATTCATGGAACTCATTCCTTGGGCATCACCATTCAGCGGGCCTCCGATCCCTCCATTGTCACATACACAAAAGCCGATTCGGCAGGTTGTCCTAACACTCGTCGATATACGTCAGGCTATTGTGTCTTCCTGGATGACACGTTGATCTATTGGTCTGCCAAGTGTCAGTCTGTCATCTCCAGATCTAGGGTTGAGGCCACGTGGGGCCACCAGTGCAGTCGCTGAGAGTACCTTGCTGTGCAACCTTCTGCTCAAGTTACATTGCCCCCTCTCTCGTGCTTTGCTCGTCTACACAGACAATGTGTCGACCACATATCTCGCCACCAATCCGGTGTAGCATCATCACACCAAACACATTGAGATATGCATTCCCTTCGTCCGTGAGAAGGTCGCGCTTGGTCATGTTCGCGTTCTACACGTATCATCCGCTTACCAGTATGCTGACATTTTCACCAAGGGTTTGCCATGCACACCAACTTTTTCTAGAATTTAGAGACATTCTCACTGTCTGTCATCCTCACGTTTCGACTGCGGGGGTGTAATAGCATATATATATATATGTATATATATATATATATGGGGGACGGTTCAAGTGAGAAGATCTCGGTCCGGTGAGAAGGAAAGAAGAAATATGATTGGTTGATATAACAAATTAAAAAAAAAGGAGCGCGTGGGCGCGTGACTTCTATTTACCCTCTTTCTCTCCCACCTCTCTCGATCAGACTACAACAATGGCGGATGAATACAATCACAAGGATAGAGCTTTCACCCGTCTATCCCTAGCAATCCCCTCCCCGCGTCTGCCGCCGGAGACTTTGTCGACGTCCATTAGCCCCAGACCCATGGCGATGGTCTCCAACTTCTTCGCCGACAACTTCGCTGATGCCGATTTCCGCTGCTCCTTCTCGCAACTGCTCGTCGGCGTGATCACATCCCCTCGGCTTCGGCGATCGTCGGCCATGGCTCTTCCAGTTCAGGCCACGGCTCAAGTTCCGTCGAGCCCCTCCCCAATCAGAAGTTCCGTCAATTCCCGGATGTGCTCAAGTTCCGTCAGCCCTCCCCAATTAGAAATTGTGATGGTGTTGATCGGTTGGGAGAGAATTGATGGGGGAAATTATTTGGGATTTGATATTTGAATTATGGATTGGGTTCAAATGCGCTTTCAAACCTATGTTCCTGGACGTTTTAAGTGGTTATAGTTTTGTTTCCTAGATTTGCATGGATTTGAAGTTTGTTTCTTAGTTGATAGCTTCTCAGTTTCGTTCTCATTTGATAGCTTTCCAAAATTGCAGTAGTTGTGCTTAAAAAAAAAATTGCAGTAGTTCAATCAATTTCTTCTTTCTCGTTGTTTCCATGTTCATGATGATTCTAATACTACAAACTATTTCAATGTTCATGATGATTCTAAGTGGTTCAGAGTATCAGGATAATAAACAAACCCTAAACCACTTAATTTAAAACCTCGAACCATGCACTTCGTATAAAAACTAATTTTTGGAATTTGTTTTTATACCAAGTAGTTTGGGGTTTTAATTTCAAGCGGTTTAGGGTTTTATACTAACTGATTCAGGATTTTTAAACAAGCGGTTCATGATTTTTATACAAAGTTTTTTAGGGTTTTAATACTAAGTGGTTCAGAGTTTTACTACCAAGTGGTTCATGGTATTTATTCCAAGTGGTTCAGAGTTTATATACTAAGTGGTTCAGGGTTTTAATATCACGTGGTTCAGAGTTTTTATATCAAGTGGTTCAGAATTTTTATACCAAGTGGTTCATCAAATAAATAGAGAATAGTGGTTTTAATATCAAGCGGTTTAGAGTATTTATACCAAGTGGTTTAGCGTTTTAAAAACAAGTGGTTCGGGGTTTTTATACCAAGTGATTCAGGGTTTATATACCAAGTGGTTCAGAGTTTTGTACCAAGTGGTTCAGGGATTCAAACCAAGTGGTTCAGAATTTTAATGCCAATTGGTTCAGGGTTTTAATATCAAGTGGTTCAGCATATATAAATAGAAGTGGTTCACAAAGTAAATAGTGTTGGTTCTTGAACCGTTGTATTTTAAAAATTAAGCATTAAAATAAAATAAAAGAAGAATGAAAATTTAATGAACCACTCCTTGATAACTTAATAAACCGTTTCTTTATAACTTAATGAACCACTCCTCTATGACTTCATGAACTACTTCTTTATAGCTTAATGAATCACTTCGTTATAGCTTCATGAACCACACTTCCTTATAACTTCATGAACCACTTCTTTATACGTTCTTGAATCACTTCTTTATAATATTGGTTCATGAAATAAATAGTATTGGTTCATGAACCATTTTATTTTAAAAAAAAAATGAATAAATAATTTAAAAATAAACATTAAAAGAAAATAAAAGAGTAGTGGTTCATGAAATAAAGAGTATTGGTTCATGACATAAATTAAGAGTATTGGTTCATGAAAGAAATTAAGAGTATTGGTTCATGAAATAAGCATTAAAAGAAAATAAAAGAGTAGTGATTCATGAAATAAATAGTAGTGGTTCATGAAATAAAGAGTAGTGGTTCGTCAAATAAAGAGTAGTGGTTCACCAAATAAATAGTATTGGTTCATGAACTATTTTATTTTAAAAAGAAAATAAATAAAAAATTATAAAATAAAAAATAAAAACAAAATAAAAGAAGAATGAAAATTTTTACAATTATTAATTAAAAAGTAGTGGTTCAAGGTTTTTATATCAAGTGGTTCAGGATTTTTATACTAAGTGGTTCAGGGTTTTAATATCAAAGTGGTTTAGGGCTTTAAACCAAGTGGTTCATGGTTTATATACCAAGTGGTTCAGGGTTTTAGACCAAGTGGTTCAGGACTTTAATACCAAGTGGTTCAGGGTTTTTAACACGAATTGGTTCGGGGTTTTTATACCAAGTGGTTCAGGGGTTTTATACTAAGTTGTTCAGGGTTTTTATACCAACTTGTTCAGGGTTTTAAACCAAGTGGTTCAATGCTTTAATACCAAGTGATTCAGGGTTTTAATACGAAGTGGCTAAGGGTTTTTATATCAAGTGGTTCATTAAATATATTAGTTCAAATAAAGAGTAGTGGTTCATCAAATAAATAGTATTAGTTCATAAAATAAATAGTATTGATTAATGAACCATTTTATTTAAAAAACAATTAATTAATTAATTAAAAATAAACATTAAAATAAAATAAAAGAAGAATGAAAATTTTACAATTATTAAATAGTAGTGGTTCACGAAATAAAAAATTGTGGTTCATTAAATAAATAGTATTGGTTCATGAAATAAATAATTAAAAACAAATAAATAATTAAAAACAAACATTAAAAAAATAAAATAAAAATGAAAATTTTACAAATATTAAATCATAGTGGTTCATGAAATAAATTATAGTGGTTCTTGAAATTAAAATTATTTTAAATTAATATATTTACTATATTTTTTTTAAAATAAAATTTGTAATTATAAAAATGTGAAATTTTTAAGGGTGATCTTGATATTTAATTTATAAATTGATAAAAAAAAATATGGAATAGTAAAAAAACGAAAAAGGAAGAGGATACAAAGTATAGAAATAAATGCATTAAAGTACGAGGGAATTAAACTATATGACCCTTGCCCCGAAATGGTTTGCTAGCCTAACCCCCTATCCACAACATTTGCAAAGGTTACACCCCCCCACCAAAAAAAGGCATAATTGCCGGTTGGATTTAACCGGGACAGAGGAGATTTAACCGGGACAGAGAGAGAAGGTAAAAGGAGGAGAGAGAGAGGAAGCGGGGTGGAGAGAGAGAGGAAAGGGGAAGTTATTGTGGAGAGAGAGAGTGGAAGTGGGGGAAGTTATTGTGGGAGAGAGAGTGGATGAGTGAGAGTGGAAGCGGTTTCAATTGAAAACTGTCGACCTTAACTGCTCTCACGGCTTACAAAAGAGGAAGAGAGAGAGAGAGGGCAACAGTTCCACATGCAAGGCTGAGGAAAAGAAGAAGAGAAGGAAGAAGAAGAGGAAGGAGACGACAGAGCGAGAGAGGAAAAGAAGAAGCAAAGGCGAGGAAGAGGACGACAGTGCAGAAGAGGAGACGAGACTTCGAAGTAAGTAAACCCTCACAATGCCGATTAAATACGTTTTGCTTCGATTGGTAGGGGAGGAACAGATTTGAAGAAACAAAACTGGTTTGGATTGTGTGAAAATGGGAAGAAGGGGTCGAATGGGTTGACAGTACGCAATATCGCCCTGTCATGTAGGAAGTAACCGGCGTCAAGTTAAAAACAATTGGTGGAAAGTTTGGGTACTGGGGTTTGCGCGTCTGGGAGAGAAGGGGATTTTTGGGAACGGGGAAATTGGGCAACTGTGTTGTTGAATCCAACTTATCAGGAGAAGGGGAGTGTAGATCCGTTCAGTTTAGGTGGGAATTGGGCGAAATGGGGCTTATGACTGTAGATGCGGCGCATTAGGGGGGAATTTGGGGGAAATTGGTTGAAATGCGGCGCATTAGGGTTAGAGAAAATTGTAGAAAGGGTGAAAAGTTTATGTGGAATCGAAATTATCTGGAATAGGATTACTTGTGTGCAAATGGAGATGGACAGATTGAATACGTATGCTGTCATGTTTTCACAACCATGTGTCATGTGTATATGTGTATGTGTCATGTGTAATTGTGTTTCTGTCATGGTACATTTGATATTGATATGAAGGGAACCGTGGGTTGGGGGAGAAGAATTGATGTGTAGAATACTGAATTTGGGTCTTCCACTGTGCAGGATATCTGGTGAATATTAAAAATGTCGCAGCGAAGTATGAAGAAGATTGTAGACCGTACAGCTCAAACATCCGGCGCGGTAATATGGCTTTCGTTCGAGTAATGTAAGTTGTGATTGTTGTGCTGCAGTGTGGCTGACATGTTGAAGTCTGTGCAGGCTGTGTACGCCGTAGAGGAAGAAAGACACTTCAAAGCAAAAATTAACCAACACTCCCGGATGGCGCTCCTGGTTAACATTGACAACCGGTTGAGCGAGTCCCATTGGAAGCGCCTGACCGACAGCCCGTTGGGGGGCATTGCAAGACTGGGCACAAGGGTCCAGTTCTCGGGACAGCTTGTACACTATGTTCTCCAACGACAATTGAAGTCGAAGAAGGAGAATGAAACATGGTACAAGATCCATGAAGCGGTCGTTAGGTTCTCAATAGCTGAGTTTGCCATTGTCACCGGTCTCAACTGTGGCTATGGCGAAGAGCCCGAGGACGACGACGGGTTCGAGAAGGCAGTGTATGATTTCTTTGGAGTTTCAAAGATGAGGATGTCTGAGTTCGAGGTAGAGTTCCGTGTGGCGATGGCATCTGAGAAATCGTCCACCAGAAAGTTGAAATTTGTCCTGCTGATGCTGGTCGAGGGAGTATTGTTCGGGAAGGAACCCAAAAACTACATTCATGGGTGGGTGGTCGACCTTGTCGGCGACGTTGACAAGTTCCTGGCGTTTCCGTGGGGTCGGCTTTGCTACGAGCGAACGAACGAGTTCCTACACCGTGCAATCGAGAGGAAGCTCCAACGGGATGAGGGCAGCTCCAATGCACGCCCGACCTATTGCCTGATGGGTTTCCCTCTCGCCTTCCAGGTTCGTACAAAGATATGACTGGACGCCCTATACTGGTTTACTAGGCGTCTAACATTTATTGACTGGACATTAACTGATTATTTACTGGACAATATGTAATTGCAGCTATGGGTGTACGAAGCCCTCACTCCAATGGCCGACCAATTCGCGAATGTCATAGACGAGAAGCTGTACCCCAGGTGTCTGCGATACGAGTTTAGAGACCTGATCCTCGAGTATGCCTCAATCGAAACCCGACTGCAGGAGGCGAAGGAGCTGGGGCACTTCAATGACCCTGCAGCCGTGAGTCCTCTTCTGCTCCCCGATGATGTGGAGAGAGCAACCGGTTTATACCGCGATGCCCGAAACACTCACGACAAGCGGGACAACTTCTTCGACGACATAGCCCGGGCGTTCTTATCAGCAAATGTCAAACCCTCAGCAAAGAAACAACCAAAGGGAGCAAGTGGGTCAACACAAGAATCAGGGGAGGGCACGCAGACACAAGCTACCCTATTAGAGATAGAGTCACGGTTAGTGGCAAAGATGGACGAGTTGCTGAGGAGTATATCCGCGGAGGTAAATTCGAAGATGGCGACGCTTGAGGAGGCGATTGAAAACATGAGGAGGGCACTGCGGTGGAAGGGGACCAGGGAGTCGGAGGAGCGAGAGAAAGTTCTGGGAAAGGAGGTAAGGTTCTCCTGGTATTAGATCACAATCGTCATGTCATCTCCTGTAAATGTCATGTTGTTAGTAATGTATGTCATGTTAGTATCAATACATGTCATGCCAATTCCAGTATATGTCATGTTAATAAGAGGTTATGTGGTTAGGTTTAGGGATCAGTGAAGGACAAGTATAACGACAAGGAGGAGGAGGACAAGGACAAGGAAGTTCTTGGAAAGGAGGTAAGGTTCTCCCGGTATCAGATCATAATCGTCATGTCAATTCATATAGATGTCATGTTTATCATTATATATGTCATGTTAATTTACGCAGAGGTCATGTGTTGAGGTTCATGGATCAGGGAAGGACAAGGATAAGGGCAAGGATAAGGACAAGGACGAGGGCAAGGACAAGAGAAAGGAGGACAAGTTGAAGGCCAAGGCCAAGTTGAAGGAGGACAAGTTGAAGGACAAGGACAAGGTTTGCGCATGAGACTGTCATGTGAATATATAAATGATGTCATGTTATTTGTGTTTACTTTCATGTCATGCGCAATGGGCTTCAAGTTTCAGGAGGAGTTGGTGGCACCCGGTTCTGATGTTGAGGCCGAGGCTGAGGTGCCCCTCATACGGCCGAGAAGAAGCACCCGTCAACATCCTGATACGTTGTCCCAGGCGGAGGAAACGCAGCCAGCGAAGAAGCCGCGTGTAGGAAAGAAGCCAATGGATGCCGTCGAGCTAGGCATGGCGACCAGGGCAGATGCTAATGCGTTCGCTGCGTGGATGAAGGACGGAAGTGACCCCGTCCGGTCGGTGGAAGGCACCCTACTGGCGAAGCAGTTCTTTGGGACACTTCAATCACCGACCAACTGGGTGTCATCCGAGGTTAGTTACGTTCCCACATTGTGGTTCGAGTCATCACCTTCTTCCTCATATGGTCTTCCAAAATAAAGATTTTTCCTTGCGTCCAGCATATTGAGCAAGCTTGCGCCCTACTGCGGAAGGACATCAACGCCGGTGACAAGTACGAAGGGGTCGCCGTTCTGGATTTCTTGTGGGGGTATCTCCTGCAGAAGAAACTGGCGGACGCGAAGGGGGACCTTGAGGTGGTGAAGGGGAACGACACGATGACCCAATACTTCGACGGCAAGTTGCCGGAGAAGTTTCCGACGGGTTGGGCCGATGTCGACCGCGTGTTGGCACCTTGGAATATGAAGAACGAGCACTGGGTGGCCCTTGACATCAACTTCGCGGAGTGGACATTGGACGTGTACGATTGCGACACAAGCCACGTCGCTGACCGCCATATGCCGGGCCTCCTGAAGGCGGTTACCCACCTCCTCCCCATTTTGAGGAACGGCCACCCTGAACTTCGAGTCAAATGGGTCGGCAAAGTCCCGGAACCTTTGGCGCACAAAAGGGTGAAGGGGATTCCCCAAAACAAACAATCGTAAGTCATTATCGGCTCTTCATTTAGAAAACATTGGCACAGGTTGTGTGAGCAATTTTCGTTATTTTGATGTAGGGGCGACTGCGGTCCATATGCCATCCGTTTCCTGCAGCTCCTCGCGACCGGTGACACCAAGTTCTATGGCCTGGACGATTCATTCATTGCGGCGTACCGCCATGCCCTTTGTGTTGCCATGTTTCACGGACGTCTTACAACCCCATCCGATCCTTAAAAAAACTCCCCCATTGGTTTTATAAACATTGTTGGTTTGTGTAGACTTGTTAGTTGGTTTAGACATTTGGTTATGCACTTATGTTTGTTGATTTTAGACATTTGGATATGTACTTATTGCTGGATTGTTGTATTCGTTGGTTTTTTAATTATTACATGTCATGTCAATATGAAGCAACTGTCATGTCAATATGAAACTATTGTCATGCCAAAATCCGATAGTGTCATGTCAAAAGGGGGTAATGTCATATGGCATCCCGTTAACATAATAGAACAAACTAGAACTAGAACAAACTAGAACAAAACCCCCCATACGAAGTTGCAGATAGCCAACATAATTCTTTGCGAAAGGCGTCTAACCAAAATGGGCGTACTATCTACTTCATTCCGAAAGGCCCCGCAGATGGAAGTTCCTATGCCCCCGCTACGTGCGGCGGCGCTTCTGCAATTTAAATTTCCCATTAGCGGGACGCGCCCACTCTATTGGTTCAAGTTTCACAGTCGTCGGAAACGCTTCGGTCTTCCCTTCTCCGCGTTGGTATGCTTCCTCTACTTCCCTTACCGCTCGCTCCGCGTCGTGATCCCACGGGCTGACTACATCCTCGACGTCACTGCTCACAGAAATTACCTACTTCCCACGGTCATAAGCAACTGCGTTGTACAACGCATCACTTGGTTCTAACTGGACACGTGGATTATCTAACTGGACAAGTGAGCTCTCTAACTGGACACTCTTAGTTTCTAACTGGACAACTCTTCTTGCTCGATCGACACCTTGTGCTACCACAACTTCCAATTCCTCATCCCCTGCCAAGAGGGTTTTAGTTTGTAACTGTGTGTGATCTTCTAGGGTCAAGTGTGGCCCACCCCCGAGTGGATGGGCCATTGTGGATCCTTCCGTAGTGGTGAAATCGCCGCCAACCTTGCGTATCAGGGAGACATGGAGGTCGATAGGCCAGAATCGTTCACCGGAAAGACCATTTACGAACTTGTAGGCCTACAAGTCTTCATCATCCCCAATGGAAAAAGGTCTGCACCCTTCCTTCTTCGGCTTTACATATGTGAGCTCAACGTCATGCCTCCTCCCATCGACATTAAACTTGGCCATCAGTTGTTTCTTTAGCGAGACGTAGTCAATACTTTCGTCTACCAGTACGGCCTTTTGACTCCTCGACGACTTCACGACCCAAATGCCCTCTTCACAATCCCACCATCCGCCAAACAATACAGTGATACACACGGACGAGTTCTCCCCTGTTCCATTAGTTAGTGGGGGGGTGGGGGGACATTCAGTTTTACAGGGAGAAGAACACATTGTGAGGAGAGATGTATCGCATAACCTAAATGGAAGGATGACTTACTCATTTCCGCCAAGAAGTCGTTGTCTGTCCAGTTAACCCCAGTAGGTGTCAAGCGCGTGAATGGGTTTATGGACTCCCCCTCCTCCCTCCTCTCCCTCTTATTCTCTTAAGGGGTAAATGACAGGGCGGGAGATTTAATCTCACTCCCGCCATCTCTCTGTCCCGCCCTCTCTCTCTCTCTCTCTCTCTCTCACACACACACACACACACACACACTCTCTCTCTCTCTCTCTCTCTCTCTCTCTCTCTCTCTCTCTCTCTCTCTCTCTCTCTCTCTCTCTCTCTCTCTCTCTCTCTCCTGTCTTATCAAATGTCTTTACCTACCCTCTGCGAGATCCCCCCTGGTCTCTCTGAAGTTATTGTTGGGTCAAAATTTTATTCATTTCTTTCAACATAATATATTGTTTGAAAATGTATTTTGTGGTTTTAAATTAATATGGGTGTACTCCTCTCTCTATGGTTTTGCATTTTTTTAGTATTAATGGTGAGTGGGAAACCAAATTTTATACAAAGGTCAAAATTTTACTAAAACCACTGCTAAATTTGTATAGTGGAAAACTGTTTGTTATCCAGTAGCTATTAATTAACCGGCTAGTTGTTTTAAAGGGGTGTCATGTAGCGTCTACCGACAAGAAGTAAACCCACTTTATCTTTTGTCATGTCAGAATTGACACGTGTCATGTGTAGATGAGTCCACTGTCATGTTCATTGTAGACAACAACAAAATACGGCCATTCAATCCAATTTGCTTTTTGTTTCTTTTTTTCCTCCCTCAACGGTCACATTGGCACAGTATTGCTATTTCCCACAAACACCCCACTTATATGATAGCCATTCACCATCCATACTCCCCACAAATCGGTGAAGTTAAGTCCCCATTTCCATTTAACAACCTCTCCAACAACCCTTCAACGAAATGGCATCCTCTTACCCCAGCTCCTCATCTGGCCTCCCTCCCCGACCTGTCCCCATCGTTATATCATCCGACGAATCAGACGATGGAGGTTTGTCGATCACTTCATTTGTGTAGATTTCAGTTGTGCTACTTGTATCATTATACTACCTTATTTGTTTCATGTTATGCAGGACCAATGTCGCCGCCGTCATACCGACGAAATCAAAGAGTAGAGATTGTCGGCGGTGAGTCTGGGATGCTCGGGTCGTTCTACGAGGCGACCCTTGTGCGCAAACTGGACCCTAACCACTGGGAGGTCGAATATGTGACCCTCCTACACAACAACAGAAGAGAGCTGCTGAGGGAGGTCCTCCCGGTTCAACGAATTCGTCCACGGCCGCCTCGTATTTCTTACGACGCCTACATGCCCGAAGACCGTGTCGACTGCCGCGACAACGATGGGTTTTGGGTCGGGAGGGTCCTTGGTGTGTCCGGTTATGGGAGTAACCGAACTTTCACGGTCTACTTCCCACTCAGCGACGAGACGTCTGACCATCGTGCCCGCAATATGCGCCCACACTTCGATTGGGATGGATACAGATTCACCACGCAGCCACAATTTGAAGGCTTGTTACCTTAAGTTTGGTTTTCACTGTCTTCTATGTTGAGGACCTCTCCTACTATCTTTTAAATGTTTGCTCCTGTGTCGTATTTGATCAATGCAAGTGATTCTGTCTCCGCCATTTTGTGTCCAGTATATTTTAATGTCTGTCATGTCGTATTTATTTCGTGTCCAGTAAAAACTATGGGATTACCAGTCGGCCCACGAATTTACCTCCACCCACTTTATTGTTATTATATGGTTTTTCTCTTCACCTTACCATGTCATTATAAGTATGTTTATGCCACCTCACTGTCAATCTTATCCATTCGATTCCAATATGGGTCAAGCATGCTAGTGACGGCCGCAGATAACGAGATCATGGCATCCAAGTATGGGTAAATATTATAATTGGCACACATAAAACAATATGTTATTATAGAGAATATGCTTATCCCATAAATCTTCTCCATTCGATTATGGTAGTTAATGACCTGTGTTTTTCGTAGTTACAATCGTGTCCAGTTAAAGCCAATAGCTGACATGTTTATCGAATACGGATGTCCAGTTACACCTTACTGCTTACACGTGATCCGTAAAATAAACCCCATACCCTTCCTTCTTCAATTGGTTTTATCTTAAACAATATGTCATTTAGTTGAAACAATATTTTTCCCCCTCGCTGACACTCTCACTGATCTATCTGTCCTCTCAGCCTGCACTTTTATCACCACCCCTCTCTCTCTCTCTCTCTCTCTCTCTCTCTCTCTCTCCCTCTCTCTCCGTCTCTCTGTCTCTCTCTTCTGTCCTCTGCCACTGCAGCAGCTACTTCTTCCCTCCTCTCTCATTGGTCCTTGCTTTTGCAGGAGTAAAGATGCCCCCCTCCCACCGAGAGTGGAGTCCAGCTGTACCCCACAGGGTGACCGGCCACCGGCTCCCCTTGTCAAGCGGATATCCGCTTTCAGGCAAACTTTTTCCGGATTGGGTTACTCTTGCAAACCTTCCGGATATGGAGGTCATTTTAGCAAATTTACCTTAAAGTACAAAGAAAATTTAATTGTCATATTGGTAGGGAGCCGTAGTCGGAGGAGAAAGTTGTCCCGAGTTCGATACAGCGTGCCACACTTTAAATTTTCGGAAATTTCGGCTGGTAACCCTGAGGTTTAGCATATTTCGCATGGTAAACAAAGGTTTCGGATATTTCACCTGGTAACCCTAGGGTTTCGAAATGTTTTGCCTCGCGCCCACAAGTTTGAATTTGTCCAATAATTGTGTTTTAAATTTATAGGAGGGTGAGTATTGTAATATTAATAACTTTTGTGGAGACACTTCATAAAAACTAACAATTTGAACCATTCTTCAGCGATTCCCGAACAGGAGACGAACAGCGACTCGCGATACAGCAGGAGGGAGACGAGCGATTGCAGAGGGAGGGCAGGGACCGGCAGCGAGTAACTCCAGAGGGTCGGAGACCGGCGGCGAGTGGCGCGGCGGCGGGCTGGCGGTGACCGAAGCTGGGCGCATGCGGCAACTGGTAACTCCGGGCTAAGGGGTCTTTTCTTCTTTCGAAAATTTTTGGTAGGTTTTTGCCCAAATTTCAAAATCACATCTATCAAATTACTTCTTATTGAGTGGGATTAGTGATCTAGGTGTGAAATCCAACTCCAATCAGGGCTTGAAGCTTCCAATTTCGAATCATAAATTTTAGGGATTTGGGAACCGAAATTTTGTGGTTTTTTGGTTTAGGTTTTTTTTTCATGCCACATTGCCCGTAATGCATAAGCCAAATCTTAACTAGTGACCATGTGTATGGAAATATGGAATGCTGCAAAGTAGCAGACATTGATGCAAATATTCAATAACTTACACTGGATGGGTTTTTCTGCTTTCCACCTCCACATGAATGTAAAAGGGTGTGATTTGGAGGGGAAGAATGGAAGATGCGGACTGGAATTGCTGCTTGATTTGGAGCAAAGCAAACTTCTCGTTTTGAATGCAACATTCGGATTCCAAACTAGACTGTTGTGGAATATGAAACTGGTAACTACCTGTTGTAGGAAGAAATCGAGTATGAAATATAACAAAATAAATCAAACCAGATTCTGCCCACGCAAATAATTACAAGACCTCCTCCTGATGCAGTAGTGGGAAGTCAGGATCGATCCACGAGGAAGCGTGTCAGCGGATCCTAGGTAGCGAATAAATCTCACAGTCAGAAGTCGACAACAGGGTCCTCGATCTCGACTAGGGTAGTCGACAGAAGATCGGACAGTCGAACAACGCGCAGCAGCAACACAGGGTGTGGTCGATATCGACAAGGCCCTACTCGATATCGAGTAGCCTTCGTCTAGGTCGAGTGGGTCTGGTCGAGTTCCTGCACACAGTAAGCTACGGCGACTCTGGGTCGAAGATCAGTAGTCGAGATCGACCAGGGCTTGGTCGAGGTCGACGAGGGCAGAAACTTAAAACGAAAACGAAAGAAAGTAAAAACAAATGCTTTGGGGGATTCGACTAAACTTAATGTAAAAAGACTTCCAAGATTAGGGTTTGCAACGACAATAACCAAGCATGCATAAGGTAGAATCAAACATATAATCATGTAATTTGCATTTAAAGGATTAAACTTTCGCCTTTTCCAACAATTAGACAACTCTCTCAAGAAACCCTAATTGTCTCTACCGATTTTATGTTTATAATCCAAGTGGTTAACATGGATCTCCATTAGATGGGCAATAAACACATAAACAAGTAGGAAAATGCTCAAAACATGATAAGAGTCAGATCTTTACCTCAAATATGCATGGCTATCGTCGGGCTCGCCCCAACCCTAGAAGTGGGTTGACTACTCGCGCTTCATCATAATTAAAGACATCAATAATAAAAGGAAATAAACTTGCATTAATAAAATAAAATAGAGCTTACAACCAAAGGAAGTCAATTCCGCTCTCGCTTCACAAAACTCCTCTTGGTCACTCACTCTCTCTCTCTCCTACTACTTCTCCTACTGAAATTGAATTGTGTGTGAATTGGAATCAATGAAAAACCAGCCCCTAGGGCTTTATTTATAGGCTTTTAATCCTCTCTATCCAAGGATAGAAGATTTATATCTAAAACTAAAACTATATCTAAAAGCTTAATGATAAATAAAAGACATAACATAATTAAATCCAAAATAGGAATTATATCTAAAAGGTTTTCAATGGATAGAACTCTCTTCTTCATGGTAGATCTTGATAGATTTTCGGATAGAGTCAGCAATCTTCGCGCCCAAGCAATCCCAAGTCGAGTAGGATTCGTCGAACCGAGTAACGCGTCTTCTGGAAGTCTACTCGATCTCGAGCAGGGTCTTGTCGATCTCGAGTAGGGTTGACTGGCTCGGCTTCGTCGTCTCGGCTAGCTGGTGCTCGACAGACTCGGACATGGCTCCTGGTGCTCGTCGATGTCGAGTAGCTCTCGTCGACCTCGAGTAGACTGGCTATGTCGACTGGGTCTTCTCGGGTGGCTCTACTCGACAGGCTCGGATCTGGACTCGAGTCTCGTCGATCTCGACTAGGTCTCGTCTAGGTCGAGTAGGGTGTGGTCTTCTCTGGTCGAGTAGCTTCTCCTCGGCATGGACTCGGGCAGGCGCTGGGTGGCTCGTCGATCTCGACAAGGTCTCGTCGAGGTCGAGTAGGGTTGCCGGCCTCTTGGTCAGGTCGGGTAGCCTTCTCCTCGAGTCTGAGTCCTGGCTCCCTTCTTTGTCGACCTCGAGTAGCTGTACTCGATGTCGAGTAGGGTTCGGGTTCTTCGTCTTCTGTTTCTCGACTCAGGCTCCTCGATGATGGCTGGTGCCTAGGCAAGTCTTGTCGAGATCGACTAAGCTTAGTCGATATCGAGTGGTCTTGTGTTCTGATTCTCGCTCCTTGGTTTTCTTCCGAAATGATTCCATATTCTGCGATATTAAACAAAAACTTATGTAGATCTCCATTTCTGACAATTAAGCATATACTACATAAATTCGACATATTCCCAACCCGAAATATGCAAAATGTAAGGAATATGAAACTAAAGTATGAATAAAGACATGGCTAATGAAGCTCACAACAAACACCCCATACTTAAGCTTGCTTGTCCTCAAGCAATACTTTTATTTGTCATTCAGGGGAAGAAATCAAAACTCTCAACATATCAGATTCATTCTCATATATCCCTTGCAGTCAATTACCATCCTCGAAAAGGTACTAGTGTCACAGATTCATGCATGTGCAAATATACAAAAGCAACATCTACTCACAAAAGGAGGGTTATGCAAAAACAATTCATGTGACAAAGCATTAATAATCAAGAGGACTTTAATTTAAGCTCAAATAAGGAGCAGATTAGTGAAAGGCTAAAGTTGGGCAATTTTTGACAATGTGGTGCTTTTGATCCGGGGAAATGGAGTATTTCCAAATTGAATTTCCACATTCCTTCTCCATAAGATTCATCACCTTTCATATTGCTTTTTTTCAATAATAATGCTTTTACCTCTCTAACCTCAGCACTGCCTTCTCGCGAGTCGCAAACATGGGTGTCATGAATGGCCCCGGATACTTAGTGCTTTGGACTCCTCACCTGGTGTCCCATCTCGCTAAACTATTATCTCAGCGAGCAGGGTCGATCTTTGATCGGATTTTCTTTCACTCTTTAAATTTTCCATATATTTCAAACAATTTCGCCAAACTCCAATAATGATAACAACAACATATCACAAACACCATATAACATCTCCATAATGTAACATCATTCTCAACATAATCCCCGGATAGGAAATAAGGTAAAGAATGGGCAATATTTAGAACATGTGGAGCAATATATGAAATAAGGCATAATATGGCTTTTGTGATATGCATAAGCATAGGTATGGCTAGGATTATAAACAATGAGCATTATATGGAAATATAAAGTCCTCCATCATTTTATCATGCAACATGTCAAAAGCAATATCAAATTTTACCTCCTTTCATGGTTTTCAATAAAATATGCATTTCATTGTGACTTCCCTTTACTAGGCAATTTTATGCTATATCTCTAATGAATCCAATTTTGCATCGTCGAGTTCAATATAAGCTTCCATGACATTATTCAAATTTTCAATGGGGGTCATTTTTCAAACTTTTGGAAATCATGCATATAAGCACATAAATTAATAATGAATTCCAAAATAACCATGTAGCAATTCAAAGTAATAACTTCTAAATATGCACATTTATGTCAAATATGATCAAATATAGCAAATATGCATAAAGTAAGCCCTTCCCCCACCCCATACTTAAAATTTACAGTGTCCTCACTGTGTAAAAACACGTAAAAACAAGAGTAAAGGAAGGAACTCACAGGATAAAGCATCGAGGAAGGCGAAATTGGGCAGGTCGAGTAGCTAGCTTGTCGATATCGAGTACTCCTTACTCGATATCGAGTAGACTTCTCAGCGTCTGGTGAAATTTGAAGTCGAGGAGGTTCTGGTCTTGTCGATGTCGAGTACGTCTACTCGATATCGAGTAACTTCTGGGCTTCTCCTCCTTGTCGTCGTCGACTTGGCCTTCGTCGATTCTGACTGGTTTTCAGGGACTTCTTCTTTCCACCTTTCGCGATCCTTATATTCTTGCCGACCTAAAAGTGTTAGATTGCCCAAAAGAACAAGACTATCCACATGAAGTATTCTAAAAGACCTAAAACCAAAACCAAAAATAAAAACCAAAAACCAAAAAAGTTCAAAAAGGTCCCAAAAGTTCATAAAGTTCTATATACATGCTCTAGATTTTAGAGTCGCTAGGCCGACTTTTCTCCATTTAGCTCAAGGATCATTATTGTGGGGCCCACTCATGCTTGGCCCTTCTCCTGGATCATCTAGGTCCTGATGGTAGTATGCAAGCTCAGCTGACAGGTGGTTACTTGCATCATGTCCTTTCTCTTTCTTCTTCTTCTTTTCAGCCCTTAGTTTCCGCAGATTCTCTCGCCATGGTGTCTCATCTCCCCTTAAATCATTAATGATTTTCTTTATGGACTGAGGGGGAGTAGGATTCATACCTGAACTTACCTTTTCGGACCCAAAACAGAAATCTTTGGGCTTGGGGCTAGTCGAGATCGAGTTGGTCTTGTCGATCTCGAGTACAGGGACCCCATACTTAGGATCTAGGCAAGTTCCTGGCTCATCAGTGTTTGTCGACATCGACTGAGGCTCGTCGATATCGAGTAGAGGGCTCGTCGAGGTCGAGTTGGTCTTGTCGACCTTGAGTAGAGTTCTGGTGCTCTCCTCCGCTGTTTGCTGAGTCCCGTGGTTGCTGATGCTTTTCACCTCCAACCATGAAATTTCCTCCTTTGTAGGGCCAAAAGAGAAATCTAAAACCTCATCGCCTATGGTGAAGGTGAGCGAGCGATTCTTGACACTAATTCTGGCATCTGCAGTAGCTAAGAATGGTCTACCAAGAATAATAGGGCTAGTAGGATCTTCAGCACAGTCTATGATAAGGAAATCAGCTGGAACAAAGAATTTACCAACCTGGACTAGGACATTCTCAACTATACCTGTAGGGATGACCACTGTATTGTTCGCCATGTATAATTTGGCATCCACAGGTTCTATACATCCTATCTTAACCTTCCGCCAGATTGACAGAGGCATGATGCTCACACTTGCTCCTAAATCGCATAGAGAATCATATTTATATTGTCCAAAACCCACAGTAACAGAAAACTTACCAGGGTCAGGCCTCTTTTCAGGGAAGTGGAGTACTTTGCATTCGCCTGCGACCTCTGAGATGGATCGCTTCTTGCTCAGGATTTCCTTCAGAAACTTGACATATCCAGGCATCTCTTGCAGGGCTTCTGTAAAAGGAATAGAAAAGTTCAGTTCTTGCAGCATATTAACAAATCTGGTAAACCTACCTGCAGTGGGATCTTTCTGTGCTTTTGAAGGGAAAGACAGTGGCTTTTTCTGCTTCGGAGCCAGATCAGCTGTCGGAGATGCTGCAGAGTCGTCGACCTCGACCACGGGCTCCTCGACATCGAGTAGGGTGGTCGACCTGGAGTTGCTGGTCTGCGCAGCGGAGTCCTAGCTCAACTTCTGGTCTGTGTCGAGTAGCTGCTTGTCGATGTCGAGTACAGCCTCCTCGAGATCGAGTTGGCTCTGCTCTGACTCGAGTTGCTGCTCTGCGTTGCTTTGCTATTTTCCGACCTCTGGCTCGTGTAGTTGACGCCCACTCCTGAGTTTGATAGCTGCGACGTGTCCGGTCTTCCCTTTAGGAATTGGTTCTGTTTGCCCAGGGAGCTGTCCGGACGGTCGTGGGATTTGTGCAGCGATTTGACCCATCTGGGTCTCTATTCCCCTTTTCCAGATGTCCAGCTCCCCTAATTTGGTGGTGATGTTCTGGAACTGGTTGTTGATGGTGCCCTGATTTCGACGCATCTCCTCAATGATCAGCTGCAGATCATCCTTCTTTTGATCCCTTTCTGGATGTCCTGGAGCTCTGTAGGGTGGGGGGTTCCTAGGAGGACCTTGGTTCCACTGAGGCTGATAGAACCTTTGATCTCCCATATAGCGATTTGGACCCCCAGCGTAGGCTGCTTCCTCATGTGTCTCTGCCATTCTGACTTGTTCAGTGTGTGGGCACTCAGTAGTGGTGTGCCTCTGTGATCCGCATTCGATGCAAGGCTGGTTGACAGATAGATATTTGACCTGCTTGAGAAGCTTGCGATTCTGGTCCCTGTAGAACTGCTCCTTGACATCAGGGTCAATCTCCTTTGCTGGCTCATAGAGTGGCAAAGATGGTGCTGGTCTGGCATAGGCGTTATCATCATAGTTTGTAGAAGTCCCATACTTGTTGTCATATGCCGTGAGCTTATCTAGCACACCCCATGCGTCAATTGGTGGCATCGTCAGGTACTCATATCGAGTGTACTGATTGATCCTGTCCTTAGTGACTTGGTCAAGAGAGTTGAAGAAGATCTCCTGAATGACGTAGGGTGGCTATCCATGAGTAGGGCAAGATCGTAGTAGTTCCTTGTACCTTTCCCATGCCTTTGCTAGCGGCTCCCCAGGCTTTTGTTTGAAAGCTGTGATCTTTTGGCGGAGGAATGCTGTCTTGGCAGGAGGGAAGAATTTGTTGAGAAACTCTTGCTCTACTTGTGCCCATGTTGTAAGGGATCTTGGTTTCAGTCCTTCTAGCCACTTCAGTGTGGGTCCAGCGAGCGACCAGCGGAAAGCTTTCATCTTGACATATTCCAGAGTTGTACCTTCAGCAAGAGTACGGCACATGTCATGAAAATTGGTAATATGTTCAAGAGGGCACTCATTAAATCTTCCATGAAAAGCATTGTTTTTAAGTTCTATAAGAAACTGAGTGCGAATTTCAAAAGAGTTTTCAGGGAGTGCAACACAGGGTGTGGCCGATATCGACAAGGCCCTACTCGATATCGAGTAGCCTTCGTCTGGGTCGAGTGGGTCTGGTCGAGTTCCTGCACACAGTAAGCTACGGCGACTCTGGGTCGAAGATCAGTAGTCGAGATCAACCAGGGCTTGGTCGAGGTCGACGAGGGCAGAAACTTAAAACGAAAACGAAAGAAAGTAAAAACAAATGCTTTGGGGGATTCGACTAAACTTAATGTAAAAAGACTTCCAAGATTGGGGTTTGCAACGACAATAACCAAGCATGCATAAGGTAGAATCAAACATATAATCATGTAATTTGCATTTAAAGGATTAAGCTTTCGCCTTTTCCAACAATTAGACAACTCTCTCAAGAAACCCTAATTGTCTCTACCGATTTTATGTTTATAATCCAAGTGGTTAACATGGATCTCCATTAGATGGGCAATAAACACATAAACAAGTAGGAAAATGCTCAAAACATGATAAGAGTCAGATCTTTACCTCAAATATGCATGGCTATCGTCGGGCTCGCCCCAACCCTAGAAGTGGGTTGACTACTCGCGCTTCATCATAATTAAAGACATCAATAATAAAAGGAAATAAACTTGCATTAATAAAATAAAATAGAGCTTACAACCAAAGGAAGTCAATTCCGCTCTCGCTTCACAAAACTCCTCTTGGCCACTCACTCTCTCTCTCTCCTACTACTTCTCCTACTGAAATTGTATTGTGTGTGAATTGGAATCAATGAAAAACCAGCCCCTAGGGCTTTATTTATAGGCTTCTAATCCTCGCTATCCAAGGATAGAAGATTTATATCTAAAACTAAAACTATATCTAAAAGCTTAATGATAAATAAAAGACATAACATAATTAAATCCAAAATAGGAATTATATCTAAAAGGTCTTCAATGGATAGAACTCTCTTCTTCATGGTAGATCTTGATAGATTTTCGGATAGAGTCAGCAATCTTCGCGCCCAAGCAATCCCAAGTCGATTAGGATTCGTCGAACCGAGTAACGCGTCTTCTGGAAGTCTACTCGATCTCGAGCAGGGTCTTGTCGATCTCGAGTAGGGTTGACTGGCTCGGCTTCGTCGTCTCGGCTAGCTGGTGCTCGACAGACTCGGACATGGCTCCTGGTGCTCGTCGATGTCGAGTAGTTCTCGTCGACCTCGAGTAGACTGGCTATGTCGACTGGGTCTTCTCGGGTGGCTCTACTCGACAGGCTCGGATCTGGACTCGAGTCTCGTCGATCTCGACTAGGTCTCATCGAGGTCGAGTAGGGTGTGGTCTTCTCTGGTCGAGTAGCTTCTCCTCGGCATGGACTCGGGCAGGCGCTGGGAGGCTCGTCGATCTCGACAAGGTCTCGTCGAAGTCGAGTAGGGTTGCCGGCCTCTTGGTCAGGTCGGGTAGCCTTCTCCTCGAGTCTGAGTCCTGGCTCCCTTCTTTGCCGACATCGAGTAGTTGTACTCGATGTCGAGTAGGGTTCGGGTTCTTCGTCTTCTGTTTCTCGACTCAGGCTCCTCGATGATGGCTGGTGCCTAGGCAAGTCTTGTCGAGATCGACTAAGCTTAGTCGATATCGAGTGGCCTTGTGTTCTGATTCTCGCTCCTTGGTTTTCTTCCGAAATGATTCCATATTCTGCGATATTAAACAGAAACTTATGTAGATCTCCATTTCTGACAATTAAGCATATACTACATAAATTCGACATATTCCCAACCCGAAATATGCAAAATGTAAGGAATATGGAACTAAAGTATGAATAAAGACATGGCTAATTAAGCTCACAACACTACCCATGTCCATAATATAAACTTCATACTAAAAGAAACCCCCATGAATTTGAATGGTGGATCGACCCAATTAACTCAGAAAGAATTGAAAGACTTTCATATACAGGTCGAAATTAAATGTTCGATCCCTACATTGTTGAAAGACTCTTGTTAGTTTTTAGGAAGTGTCTCCACAAAAGTTATTAATATTAGAATACTCACCCTCTTATAAATTTAAAACACAATTATTGGACAAATTCAAACTTGTGGGCACGGGGCAAAACATTTCGAAACCCCAGGGTTACCAGGCGAAATATCCAAAACATTTGTTTACCACGCGAAATAGGCTAAACCATAGGGTTACCAGGCGAAATTTCCGTTAAATTTTCGTTAATTTTTAGTATCACATGCAAGGGGGTGCGAGTGGTGGACATTGGGAGCGGGAAAATGACGCGCGTGTAGAAGGCCGAAATTAATTTTTTCAGATTATTTTTATTTATATGGACTGTCAGGACGCTTCTTTCCTTCTCACTTTTGGATTTGTGTGTACCTAAATCCAATCCTATATATATACGTGTTGGCTATATACACCCCAAATCATGCACGTCCTTAAGGACGTGCATGGTTAAAAGGAGTTAATTAATTTTTTTTAAAAGTTAATTAGTCACAAGGCTTGCACGTCCTTAAGGACGTGCATTTTCAGCCTTTGGATTTGTGGTGTATATAACCACACCCTATATATATCAATGACAAAGACAAAACCTAAGGGTTAGATCCAATAATTTTATATGGCGTGGGAGGGGGGCTTTCGACGGGTGATGGCTGAATCTGACTCCCAGCTTGCCATTGGGCTCTTGAAGACGGGCGTTAACAAGGGTCATCCGCTTTCTAGCCTGGTTTTACAATGCCAAGGCTTTCTTAGTAGAGATTGGGAGATCCAATTCCGTCATATCTACCGTGAGGCGAATGTTATTGCTGACAGTCTTGCTGAACTTGATTTCTCTTTTCATTTAGGTTTTCATGTATTGCGTGCCTCGAGGCGAATGCTGTTGCTGACAGTCTTGCTGAACTTGCTTTCTCTTTTCATTTAGGTTTTCATGTATTGCGTGCCCCGCTAGAGGGGATTTCTTTTCTGCTTTATGACGATGTAAGGGGCAAGGCTACCCCCCACTTGCGTACTACTTAACCATTTTTGATTATTAATAAAAACTCCCTTGAGGGGACGGAGAACCCCGCCTCTCCTTTAACCAAAAAAAAATCCAATAATTTTATAGGGATGAGGAGCAAACAAGTATTCGATCAACGCCAAACATATGCTAATCAATGTGACGAAACATAAAAAATATATATAAAAAAAATTCACGTTTAATGTTATATCAAACCTGATGCTAAAATTTCCATAGAACCCTAAAAATCGGTTCCACCAATCCGGTGTTGGTACGGGCTACTAGTAACATCTAATCTGACACTAATTCCTAATGCCTAGACCGTAAACGTACAACTGATCATCCAAATTTTGGGAAAGCGGGTTCAATCTGACCCACCATGATCATCTCCTTCTTCCTCCGCATCTCCATTACCTTCCTATGACTGTTGGAGTGGAGCTGGGTTGAGAACGTCGGGCTACATGCGGGCCTATACTCTGGCAACAGCCTACCCGACTTGAACCGCACGCCGCACGCGTTACACAACGTCTTCGCACCCATCGGCCCAGCACGCCACAGCGGCGTCTTCTGGATCCCACAATGACTACATCTTCTCTTCTCCGGCAAAGGCACAAGCAGAGGCACAGGCCCAGGCCCAACCCGCCCCTTCTTCCTCCTCCTGCTCTTCTTGTTCCGGTCTTTGAACGCGAGTGGAGTGGTGGGCGACGTGGGGCGGTACGGCAATGACGTGGCGGACGAAGAAGGCGAGGAGGTGGTGGTTGACTCGGTCAGCGAGGACGACGATGGTGCCGCCTGTCTCCAAACCCTGCCGGAGGTGGGTAGGGCGGGGCGAAGGCGTTTGCTCCGTTGGGACCTGTGAGGAACGTTCGACGGTGGCGGCGACGAGCATTGAGGAATTGAGGCCCTCTCCGGCATGGGATTCACCGTCAAAGAGGCTCCTGCTGCGTGGTTAAATTGAGAAAACGACTCCTCCAAGAAATAGGATATCCATTCAAGACCTGGTTCCTCTTCCTGTACGTTGCACATTCAAAATCAGTTTCGCGTTTTTTTTTTCAAAAAAAAAATTGATTTTAATTTTAGGTTTGTTTTGGAATACCGGGAGTGTGAGGAGGAAACCCAGGTTACCTCCAGCGGCGGTGGAAAGCTGTTGAAGCGGCGGAGGGGAGGACGCAAAATCAGAGAATTCGCTGTAAAGTTGGTTGCTTTGTTGGTGCGAGAAGCTAGTTAGGAGGGTATCATCTTCTGTACTTTCGGCGTTCAGGTTAAGGAATTGGTCGACAGAAAAGTGGTCGGCTGCGGCACTGGCTGCAGATGAAGAGTCGCCGTTTTCAATGAAAACCTTGCCGGCGTGTTGCGACTGCAACCCAAATTCAGATGATTCCATTTCCTACCAGATCTCCAAAATCAAACCTTGGAAGCAAACCAGCGAGATATTACTGTAGCTAGTGATCGATTTCTGTGTTAATAAAGTATCGGCTAAATCTCTTTTTTTATGTTTTAAATGTGGAGAGGCAAGAGAAGGTGTTATTGCATGAATCTTCTGAAACTCATCTACTTTAAATACTGTTTTGTGCAGTTTTGATAACCTCCACCCACTTCTTTCAAATCTCTTTCCATCTCCCTATCTTTCAATTCTGTGTTTATCTTTACCAAAACTTAATTTTTAAGGTTCATTTAAACCGTTGTTTTATTAAATATGATCCGGTTTAGACTTTTAGATTCTTACTTTGGAAATTTTCAAATAACTACTTTCTCGGATTCATACTTCCGAATTTTTCAAATAACTAATTATATATATAAATTTTATTTATATAGAATAAATTTTTTATTGATTTAAATTAATTAATAAGGAAAATATAAAATCATCACACATGTTTCGTTTGGTGAATAAATGTTTTCTTCATAATGTAAAGATTTAGGTGGAGCCAAATTCTACTATATCACTACATGATTTCGGATGAGAATACACAACTCGCGGTCATCTAGGAGGAGGATTGAGAAAGTGGGTTATTCTACGTCAAACGGGCAATCCTATATACCACTATGTTAATCAAGCGGAAATCATGTGAGATGGAGACCGAGTTGAACTCCTGCATCGAGAATAGAATGTCCGAGATGATGATCTCAATCTACCATGGGCAACACCGGCACCCCTTGACTGCATTGACAATCGTCGGAATGTCGCCCTCCACCAGGATATTGTGGACTGCAAGCTCCCTTCCTCTTGAGACACCTAGTTGTCGGCCCTTTTCTTCCGCGATCAGCACCGACTATGCCCACAGGGGGCTCCACCACAAGCGATCACATCGCCAAGGTGATCATGGATGATGAAGCCTAACGCAGACAAACCGTCCAAACTTTTGGTTCCATCAAAATTGATTTTGAATATACCGGGTGGCAGTTTCTACCATCTTAAGTTCCTTCGTTTCCTTTGATTTGTTGTTTTCTTTTTTCTTCATCGTGTATAGTCTATCTCTTACTGGGTGTTCAGCTATGCAGGTGTGTACTATTTTTTGTACCAGTTCCATAGGGAGGATGTTGGAGACTTCTCTGATGTCCCATCTTTGGTTGTTATCAATGAATTTTTGGATCTTATTGTTTTCATTTATTTGCTGGTGTTGTAACTATCACCCAAGTAGCAGTTCTCTGTCTAGCCATCTATCCTTCGAAAAATTGATCATTTTACCATTTCCTATTTGCCATATTAGTCCTTTAGAGAAATCATTTTATAGTTCCATCAATTCCTTCCATTGTCATGAAGCATTTTCTTTCTTTTCGTAATTGAGAATGTGATCATCCTTAAGATATTTTTTTTATGACCCAAGGGTTTTAGGGTTCAACTAAAATCTTTCAAATTAGTTTCATCTGTAGTGCTTGGTTCATGTCCTTGGTTTTGTGAATTCCTATCCCTCATTGATCTTTGTTTTTACATATCTTTTCTCATCTAATCAAAGGTTTGTATGAGAGATTTTTATATATATCCCATAAAAATGTTGGAAGTATAAAATTTTACATAATGTAATAGGGCTTAGCTGCCAGATTTGATTTAATAATTAACTGTTGCTCTACCTTCTTGTGATAAGGCATTAGCTTGATGTGCACCTATTTGACCATGATTTACGTTTACTTTTATTTCGGTTCTTGTTTCTATTGTATACTTTTGGGTTGGGAAAGTATGAAATTTGTGTAGTTTGTGTTTATTTGCAAGATATAGAGGTCTACATAAGTTTTGGTTTAATTTAGCGGGAATTGAAAACTTTTCGGAGCAATTTGGAGAAGAAGGAACCGACTGATAATGCACTCGATGTCCAGTGCGAGTCACTCGACATCTAAGGGAGAAGAGCAGAATTTGGTTAAGTGTTGGACAAAGTAAGCTGCTAGAATTCCACTCGACGTCTACTGAGTTCGCTCAACGTCTAGTGAAGACAACCCACATTTAGAGCCAATTGAAGCTGACCCGAGATCGAGTAGAGTACTCGACGTCGACTGGACCTTAGTCGATGTCGAGTGAAACCCTAGTTGATGAATCCGAGCTGGAAGGAGATTGTTTGACCATGAAGAGAAGATCTTTTATCCTCCTTATAAACTCCATATCCTTATGGGTTAATGCTTGTTTACCCTAGGGAATTTTATTAGTTTATTTTATTTTATTTAGGAAGTTTTATATTTAGCAATTAGATAGATTTTATTCCCTTAGAAAGAAAATTAGGTTTACTTTAAATAAATCCTTTGGGGCTATTGTTTTAGGCCATTCCATAACACAAGCAATTGTGTTCCCTAGTTTAGAGAAAGAGAGAGGTGGTCGAGAGTAAGAGAGAGATTGGTTCGTTCGGTTGTACTCTTTCGTTTATTTTCAACTCAAAGTTTATTCCTTTATGTTTATGATGATATCCATGATGACAAGGCGTGAGTAGTCGTCCCACTTCTCGGGTCGAGGTGAGCCCGACGATAGCCATGTAAGTATGATTGAGTTTATGATTATTATGTGATTCTCATCTTCTATTCCATGCTTAATCCTCTGCGAAGTGGACGATTCCTTATTTGTGATTTTGAAGCGAAAGTGGCTCTATTATGAATTTGGATAGTAATTAAGTTTTTCTTGCGAAAGTCGGTTAACCCTAATTATGAAAAGGATAGAAACAAATAGGTTTTTACACGAGAGCCTCTATATTCCTATTTGATGATAACGAAAGTTATCTATTTGATGAAAAGCATATATCTTTCGATAATTCTAGTATGTTGCTTACATGGTTATTGTCGTGGTAATCCCTTGTCTTGGAAGCTTTTATATATATTGTTGCGAATCCCTCTTTTGATATTTCTGTTCACTATTTCGCATCCGTTCTTACATTCTTTGGTTGTCTTTGCCGACGCATTGGTTACTGATTTTTGACTCGAGATCGACTGACATCCAGTCGACATTGAGTGGACTGTTTCTACATCGACTCCCCTTTAGTCGATGTTCACTTGTTTGCTTTTGTTTTGCAATTTTGCACTAGAAATCGATAGCCACAACAGACATCGAATGAATCCCAGTCGACGTCGAGTGTCTTGTAGTCGACACAGAGAGCGGATTTTGAGACTATTCAAGCGAGCGCTGACATGCTTCCTCGTGGATCGATCCTGATTCCCTACTACTGCATCGGGAGGGAGTCTTGTATTTTATTTGCTTGGATAGGATTTGGTTGAGTTTATATTTATATTTATTCGACAGATTTCCCTCCTAACAAATTTTGGCACCGTTGTTGGGGAAGCCATCAATCTCGCCCATAGTAGTTTTTTCTAGCGTTCTCTTTTAATGATGTCTTATAGGTGCATGCCACGCACTGATCGCACACTGCAGTTGGAACCTTTAGTCGAACTGGAACGCTTCTTTCGTCTAAAGGAAAGGTTGAAAAGAATCATGTCTAACCAACAAGAAGCAAATCTGACCACGAAGCAAGAGCTTTAGATGCTCCGTAAGAAGGTGAAGGAGTTCACCACCAAGGAGGATGAATACACTCGAAATCAGCAAAGATGGGAGGCAAGGGCTATTCGTGACGCCCGAGCAAGGAGGGAACTCGAGGAGCAGCTGGCACAGATCCCTCATAATGCTAAAGAATACCTGCACCCTACACTGACAGTGCCAGAATCTTCTATCATACTTCCTCGTGTTTCAATTGAAATTAAAACTTCTTTTATTTCTGAGATTAGGAGACATGCTTTTAAGGGAAAGACTAACGAATGTCCTATGGCTCACAATACTACATATTTAGATTTGTGTGAAACTATTACCGGTGGGCAAAATTTAGAATATGTTAAACTAAAGGCATTTCGTTGGTCACTTGCAGGAAAGGCTTTGCAATGGTTGGAGAGTTTGACCCCACAATCCATCCGCACGTGGGATGAGCTCAAGGACTTGTTTCTAAAAAAGTTCTTTCCACCATCTAAGACGACGCAAATAAGACAAAAGATCATGTCTTACAAGCAAAGGCCAGGAGAGACGCTAACTCAGGTTTATGAAAGATACAAAGACCTGCTAAGATCATGCTCTACTCATGGGCAACCACTTTACGTCATCCAGGAGATCATCTACAATGCTCGGTATGTGGCTACAAAGGAACGCATCAACACCTACACCTCTTATAGGTACCTAGACCTCACACCACAGAGGGCCTAGGATACGAGTGAGAGGCTTGTAGAATTCGACAACACCTATGAGACTCATGTGGCTTCCGACATGAGGCCTGCCCTATCTATTATGAGCCATCTAAAGAGATTGATTCTGATGTGAGGGAGCAATTCACAAAGGATCAAGTACGGTGGTTACAGAAGCAAGTAAAGTTCCTCACCAACAACCAAGCTTGTTTGGAGTGTGGGTCACAAAGGCACAACACCACCGCATGCCCACATTTCGAGCAAGTCCAGCTTGTGGAGACACATGAGGAGGCACTCTATATTAGGGGTCCTAACCATTGAGGATATCAACAAAATTGGGGATACCAACAACCCTAGTATCAAAGGGACCTCCCGCCGTGTAGAGCACATCGACACCCGGAGAGAAAGGATGACATGAACCTCATATTTGATGAGATGAGGAGGAATCACATTGAGTATAGACAATCCAACAATTCCATCCACACTTAACTGCACGACATCAACTCGCGACTTAGAGAGATCAATGTATGGAGGAAGAACATAGAGACTCAAATAGGTCAATTGGCGGCACAAACTCCAAGACCATCCGGATTGCTCCCTGGGCAACTTGAGCCCAATCCTAAGGGGCAACAAGATGGTTGCTGTAGTACACTTGGGGAGTGGGCGTCAATTACAAACGGCCGAAAACAAGCCGGATGAAGAAGGGACTGGAATTCCAGTCGACGTCGAGCACCATCCAGTTGACGTCAACTCACCTTCACTCGATGTCGAGTCACCTGTACTCGATGCCTAGTCACCTGCACATCTCCACCAGAAATCGACTAATCTAGTCGATGTTGACTACCCCCCAATCGAAGTCAACTATTCTACTACATCTCCGATGGGTGAAAAGAAGAAGAAGACACTGCCCAACCCCTCCAAAACTTTAAAGGACCCCATCAACAAGAAATTTTAGCATTTTGTGAAGTTGCTTCAAGGGTTTAATGTCACCATACTCTTCACCGGAGCTCTTCATGATATGCCAGTAGACCCGAGCTAACGCGGGCGCGGACCGGACTTGGGACGGGCTTTAGCCTAAAATTTATCCCGGTGTTGCGGGCACGGGCCGGGCTAAGCCCGCTAAAAGGGTTGAAAACTTTGTCTGAACCTGTCCGCCATTGTGGGCACGAGTACCCATTAACGAGTACAGTAGTATAGGCGGCCTGTACTCGTTAAACAAGTAAAAAAAAAACTGTGTTGCTGTTGTTAGCTATTGTTTACACGTAATCAGGGAAATATAATTAAATAACAAAGTCTATAGTATTGCTCACACAAGTTGTTAATATATACTTCGTAATATATATATAATATATACTTCGTAATATATATATATATATATATATATAACAGAGAATTAGGAATTTAGGCATTTAGCCGGGAAACCTTAGTCCGTATGTAATATGTATATGTATAGTGTATATAGATATATTTTTTTTATAATTAATAATTTATATTATATATATATATATATATATATCAAATTGCGGGTACTCGTTACGGGCCTTGTGGCCCGTAACGGGTAGATTGATCTACCCAATCCCGTACCCGCTGCGGACGCGGGCCGGGCTTATTGGCTCCCATGGGCTTTTCCCTCTACCCAAGCCTGTCCAACTCTGCGGGCGGGCCGGGCCGGCCCGCGTTTGCCCAGGTCTACACTGAATGTATAATTCATAACCAATCCATGGCTTTTGCTCTAGGAATGAATAAACCTTGGTCTTCTACCTGGCGTCGCAGTATGTCGTTGACCACTCCTACTGAGACTTGGGTTATAGTGGCAGGACTTCCTGAAGGACATGAGGATTATCAGGACTACATAATCACGCATCTTTCCCTCCGTCTATGTCATAGGGTGTTGATCCCTGTGTTCTATGTAGACCTGGGCAAACGCGAGCCGGCCCGTCCGACCCGTCCCGCCCGCCCGCAGAGTTGGAAAGGCTTGGGTAGAGGGAAAAGGCTCGCAACGGGTACCTGCAATTTTATATATATATATATATATATATATATATATATATATATATATATATATATATAAAGATATAAAAATAATATATAATATAAATTATTAATTATAAAAAAAATATATCTATATACACTATACATATACATATTACATACGGACTTAATTAGTGGCTCGCATGGGCTTTTTCCTCTACCTAAACCTGTCCAACTCTGCGGGCGGGCTGGGCCGGCCCGCGTTTGCCCAAGTCTACACTGAATGTACAATTCATAAGCAATCCATGGCTTTTGCTCTAGGAATGAATAAACCTTTTGTCTTCTACCTAGCGTCGCAGTATGTCGTTGACCACTCCTACTGAGACTTGGGTTATAGTGGCAGGACTTCCTGAAGGACATGAGGATTATCAGGACTACATAATCACGCATCTTTGCCTCCGTCTATGTCATAGGGTGTTGAGCCCTGTGTTCTATGTAGACCTGGGCAAACGCGGGCCGGCCGCCCGGCCCGTCCCGCCCGCCCGCAGAGTTGGAAAGGCTTGGGTAGAGGGAAAAGGCTCGCAACGGATACCCACAATTTTATATATACATATAAAAATATAAAAATAATATATAATATAAATTATTAATTATAAAAAAATATATCTATATACACTATACATATACATATTACATACGGACTAAGGTTTACCGGCTAAATGCCTAAATTCCTAATTCTCTTTTAGACAAGTATATATATACAGTACGGAGTATATATTAACAACTTGTGTGAGAAATACTATGGACTTTGTTATTTAATATCTTTCCCTGATTACGTGTAAACAATAGCTAATAACAGGAACATAGTAAGTATTTGCACTTTTTTTTTACCTGTTTAACGAGTATAGTAGTATAGGGTAAAATTTAGCAAGTACTCGCGGGCCATCCGTGCCCGATGTAACGGCCCAGAATTATGATTTCCGGGTTACGTTTTAAGGGATAAAACCCCTTGTTCGAATCTTGCAATCCAGGTACGGGTCAAGGTTTCAAACTCATTTAAGATTAGTAGAAAGAAGGATTTCAAACCCTAAAAACCTCGAAGGGCCATTGGGTACCCTTTACCTGTCCTAAGACTATATCGAAAAATCCAATTCAACCGAAAGTAAAGCGGAAACAAAACTAGGATACAAATGCCACGACAAAGCCGGGTCAAACCAAATCATAAGCAAGTGATTACCATTTTACCAAGTTAGAATATTAGCTAGGTTCTTCGATTTGCCAAAGGGTTTCCCGTCACAGAAGCAAGGAGCAAACAAGATCTGCAGAAAATACCTTAAAAAAAAGAACGGGGAAAGGAGTCAGATCGAGCCACTCATGCGGGACCGGCAGTCCTCGCTGAGGCCACATAGTATGTGCTATACCTAATAAAGATGCTCTAATGCAGTACGAAAGTCAAACACACTAGCATGCTCCTAGTTATAATAATGTGTAAAAATACTGTAAAGGGCCCAAGACAATGCCAAGTGGCATATCCCTCTCCTACCTCCACCCCCTTCCGATAGGGCGGAGACTGGCCAGCTCATGAATGCATTCCATCATAATCGGGCGGCACGCGTGCCTAACCCGCTCCACAATAAAGCCCGCAAGCATCTGATAATATAAGGAAGTTCATGACTCGATTGACTCAGGGTACCCGATGAGGCTGGGCTACCCTATGACCCTAGCAAAGACTCTAGGACTATCACAGATAACGGCCGTTCTGTTTCAAACGCATAAAGTAAGCGGATGCTCATTCAATTAGTGCAACCTAAACAGGATACTACATGACATGCTTTTATGCATATGCAACACCTAACATAAAATGCAACAACAGGCATGAATGTCCAACCTGAGTAAGCCCCCTAGGGAACTTACCTGAAGATGCAGAACAACAAGATAACACAAGCAAGGGCCCAATGCAAGTCCAAAGCAATCCAAAAGCAATACACACCTATCATTAAGCCATTTCCATAAGCTACCGGTCCATCATTCATACTCACACAAAACTCAAGTTCTCAACATGTTCAAAACCAACCGATAGTAAAACCATTTCCAAGACCCTTCCGATACGATCGAAATCAACCAAACCATTTACTTCCAATCAACCCCATCGATAAAAGCATACCAACTATATTTCCAAACTTTCTTTTCAAAACCAACATCATCAAACCAAGACAAAGAATCCCGGCATTAAACATTTAAATCCTTAACCAATTTCCCAAAATTATATCATAAAATAATCCTGGCATTCCCTAGCTCAAAACCATTCTTAATGAATTCCGACGCTTTAGAAATATTTTTCGGAAACTGGTAAACCCCTTTAAATAATTTTCCAAACACTACTTAGCTTAAAATAAGATACCCAAAATTATATCATCCTTCCAAATCATATTTATAACTCAAAGCTAATAATAAATCAATCTAGAATTCCTATAATACTTTTCTAATTAGAGTTCAAATCTCTACTAAAACCACATTATAAATCATTATAAAATAATACATCCCCCAAATGATACCATTTTAAAACACATTAAATACATAATATTTTCAGAAAATATATGTGTTTTCTAAAAATCGGATTAAAATGATGATGTAAATCATATAATGTATAAATAATATTTCACAATGCCCTCACATTTCAATTAAGATAACAACAATAACAATAACAAAATAAAAGGCCCATCCCACCCATGGAAGAAACCGGTTAGAATAGGCCCAAAAGGAAGGAAAAGAGGAACCCAATCCGGATCCAAGGTCCGAAATCACTCTCAACCCAAATTCCCAATAATCCAAATCTGAAAAGAAAGAGATCCGGATAGAAGGATCCGGATCCGGTTAAATAGGCCCAACCCCAATCCTGATGAAAGAAGGAACTCGCCTCTCTCGGTACCCAGAACAGAGCTACAGGCGCCCATGCCGGAAAACGAGAGAGAAAAGGGGAAGAAGAGAGTGGGGAGGAGGAGGCTCGTTGGCGGTGGTGCTCCCAGAATCCGGCCACCCAGTCTAGACGGCGCCGACCCACACCCACAGGGAGGAAGGGAAAGAAGGAGGAGAAAGGAAGGAGGCTCACCGGAGTTTCGAGATTTCGCCGGCAAAATGTTCGATCAGAGCCCTCCGGCGCGTCGGAGCCGGAATCGGTGCGTTCTTGGCCTCAACAAAAGAGAGAGAGTTAAGGGCGGAGCTTTTCGATCTTTTGATAGAGAAAGAGGGAGAGAACCCTCACCGTGGTTTTCGATCGGGAAACAGGGAAGGAGGAGGAAGACAGCGCTGGGCGACGGCGGTGCCTCCGTGATCCTGGGCGTCGGAGGTGAGGAATCTGGGGCTTCTCTACTCCAAGGAGGAAGGAGGTGAAGGTGTTGCGACCTGGGCGACTTCGGCTTCGGACAGAACAGGGGCTCGGCTCCTTCGAGGGAAAACAGAGGCGAGAGGAGGGGTTGCGGTTTCGGCGGTGGCGGTGGAGAGGGAGGCCGATGGTGGTGACGGTGGGGTGGTGCAGGAGGCTGCAGAATGGTGATGCATTTGATTGAAATGGAGGAGGAAGAAGACTCCTTCCTCTCGGCAACCCAAAGAGATAAGGAGGTGTTTGTCCTCTTGTGTTTGTGTGGGTGTGAAAGGAGAACCCAAAGCCTGATTTTCAATGGGTCAAAAAATCTGATTTTTGTGAAGAGAGAATTGTTCTTGGTTTTCCAAGAATGGGGCAACCCATAAAGAAGGGGATAAGATTTACCCAAAAGGGGAGAGATGAGTTGGAATTGCTCAAACATGGAACAAGTGTAGAGATTTGGGTAACCATTAGTGATATGAGACGGAAAGAATTTTCCAATCCCGATGAGAAAGACGGATTCGATCGTTAAAGTTAAAAAATTGGGCCGGATTTTGATTTAAGAGTTTCGAGTTATATTTATTAAATTAAGAACGAGTTTTTCTTTTGAATTCCGCTTTAAAAATTCATTTTGATTTTCCTTTTTCCGTGAATTTAGAATTTAAAATCCCGAGCCTTTGCATCATCCACCTCTAAAAACAAGTCTCGTCCCCGAGATTAAAATCAAAACAAAGTAGGGGATGAAGTTTCAAATTGATGAGTCCAAGGATCATGTCCAAGGATCTTGTAATCATCTCGGTTGCGTCTTCCGGGATTCTCACAACATCCTAGTCACGGTCGTGACATCTCCAACTGGCCTTGACAAGTATGCAATAAGCGCCCCTATCACATCCTTGCTTCGACTTTTCGGAAGTACCACGACTCTAAAAGTTCTACAATGTCATCACTAGGTCTTAGCAAGAACCCTACAAGCGCCCTCATAAAATGCTTGTATCCACTTCGTGAAGTATCATAGACTTGCTCGGGTTTGAAAAGTTTCAAAGGGGATTCTGCAATTGAAAAAGATTGACCTCAAAATCGTTGAAATTCTCAATAACGTTTATTCTTGAAAATTCCAAGTAATTCCTTTTCAAACCGCTCAAAATCTTCAAATAAGATGTTTAACCAAGCAACTTTACACCAAAACAAGTTAAATTATTTCGATCAAATTTCGTCAAAATCCTCCAAAACCAAATCAGTTTCCCGCATAACAATCAATCAAATTCAGAAGCTCGGAGGTGGAATCATCCACCTCTAAGGGCTAATCACATATTCTCTTCCTAGTTTCTAGATCATGCAACATCATTCACAACTCAACAAGTACCATAGGAACAACAAGCCTCGGCATACTAAGAATCATAAGGTATATCTATATCATACTGAAGGCATCACAAGTGAGTAATGAAATGTTCATCACTCATCACGTAAGCACGCATGTCCAAAAATCAACGGGTTAGGTGTTATGGGGTTAGTACGTTAGTACACATCAAATCTCACAATCGCATATCGATATCGCAACCCAAGTAGAACATGTTCATCACGTTAACATATCAACACGACAAGGGCATGCTATTAAGATTCAGAAAAAGAAAGATCAAGCAGTATATAAATCATCAAATTGTCAATATGCCCTACAAGACACCACCTTAACTCGTCACAACACCATATAACGATCATTTAGCCATCAGACACCATTATTTCATATATAACTCAATCATATTCATGCCCCAAGCCATATTCATCATTTACATATTCATAATCATGCTTACCGACCATATAATATAATATCATGCTTACTACTTCATAATAAAACATCATGCTTCCACATAATAACACATCATGATCTCATATATTATCATATCACAACACATCCTAACATGCTTCTAAAACAACATAAAAGGATAGCAAAACATCAATATATCATGATGATACTAGTCACTACCAATTAGATTTTAACATTGCATTTCAACAGGTAATGTTATTCCATATCAGGTTTTATCATGGTCACTATCTAACATCATGCCAGCAGATATAAATAAATCACATAATTAAGAAAATCCTCACATCATACCAGTCAAAATAAAGCACAATCTCCACTCGCCCATCTCCACTCTCAAACCAAGACTAATCCTCTTCTAGACCCGCCAACGTCATCTCAGACAAAATTTCCCAAGAAATCCCAATTCATCCCGATGCTCAAATCTCGCCCCTCCTTCCGCTAAACACTACCACACCATCCACCTCTAAGAATCCAACTCCTATCTCCAACTTCACACCTAAGTACCCTCTAATACCATGTCCTCAATATTCACGAGCCCTTCCTTACAGTTCTCGTACTACCTGAAGCATCACCTAGAAGCTCATCAGAACCACCAACATTGCCTCCCACAAATCCCAAAGCTCACTCAGTGTTACCTAAGCCAACATCCCTCTCTCGCGACTCACATCTAGCACCATCGATCATCCCAACCGTCCAAAATTCTTTCACCACCCTCCAACCACGCTACCAATGACCTCACCCACGGGTTTAAGGAAAAAGCAATCATGAAAATCATCAAACATAAGGGTTGCAGCATATCAACTAGCATTTATAAACATAACCTCATGGGTTCAACAAGTCTCAATTTACCATCATGCTCAATAACCATCGCAAACATCATATATGAACATAATCAAGTCAAGCTAACATGTTGCATTATAACCTTATTATCATATACAATTCAGGCTTCTTAGCATATGTAGTTCACATTTTACAGGCAAAGGAATCCAAATCACGCTTAGCAACTTAGAGTAGCAACACATCAAGACACCATGGTACACGAGATCTATAAGTCATCAAATCATATCATCATAGGCAACACAGGCAATCAGGCAACAGTCATCATCAAGTCAACACAACACGTAAATCTCATCACTAGGGCAGTGCAATATCATCGTCAGTAAATTCAAAAGGGTTAGCAATTCGAACAGAGAACACTCCCTCTTGCAAGTCACATCGTACTCAGTATCTGCAATTCTCGATGCGTGCTCGTTCCGCCGACATCATTGATCCTAAGGCCCGTGGGTTATGGGCCCACGCTTCTGCTGCACTGCTCTATCGCCATCTAACTTCCGTCCCCTCTTCAATGCGTCGCTCGTCCGATGTATCGCGTATGAGTTCAAGTTAGTGGAGATAGGGGAGTGACAAGGACGGGCTACCCAATGATCACTTCGGAAACAACATAGACCAAGGCTAAAGGACGACAAGGCTAGAGACAAGACGCTGACCCGAGAATAAAAACGATGCCTCTATGAAAGTCCAAGAGGTTACAATTTGTGACAAGCAACAAGGGTCCATCTCAAGCATTCAACCATATCAACCCACACTAACATGTGCCGATCTCAAGATCAACGACATACATGTACATTCAAAAGGCACATTCGAGTTCTACCTTGAGGTGCATGCGACATGAGCTAACAGTCTATCGATTCTTGGAAGCCATAACGCCTAGTAGTCTTAAGCGAGATACGCGGGATTCACCAAACCGAGAAAATATCACATATATGAGAAATGCACTAGCGGGGTATATATATCAACAATCAAGGTCAATGCATCATGATGACGTTATCATAATAGTCGGACCTAATGTTATACGAGAACACATATGAGCAACATAATACCTATCACATCTGGCAACAATGATCATATAATGAGTCAAGAATGGCATGTAATTATATGACGAGATACATTTAGAAAGCACAAGTCCTGCATGATACTAGCGATACATAGCGTGATACGAGCATAGTCATGAGTCATTAAAAGGAGTTCAACATAATGTTCACGAATCATGAGGCATGATCAAAAGTAACAAGGACATCACGAGCGACAAATTATAATCATGCTAGGAATGAACCGCCCTAGGGCACATATAATGGTACAATAGTTATCACATCACAGAATAAGTACAACACGTAATCATTTAGCGGGGCATATTGGAAATCATCAGCCCTACAGGACACTGCTAGTACATATCGAACATGAACACAATCAAGGTAACTCAACTAAGTTCATTCTAACATTCATGCGTTCTACGTAGATGAAGATATGATATAGCGTAGTATGTGATCATGCTAGGTGCCAAGTCATACATTCATGCATCACAAGAGGATATCCTAGATTAATAGGGGAACACTACCGAGCGATAACAGGTAAGCATATAGGATTCACCATCACGGAAAGCAAGTCAATTATCGAATTCAACATTAATCTAACCAGGATGAACACAATCTTTGAAGAGAGTAGCAGGAGGAGAGAGTGACACTATCAGGGACCTATCTCGAGAGAGAATCGGCAGTAATGTAGACATGGTATAAATCCGCACACATCATAACCAAGGATCCTAAATGATGCTAATGGCATAACATGACATTTGATACATACATGCACTTGATTGACTAACACAACGATGTGTAAGAAATCACGTTAACATGGTCCATCGATATAGAAGCATGAGAGGAATCTAGGAATGCATTTACCCAAATATCGCTCCAAATAGCAGGATCACAATCAAAACTACTAATTTAGCCAACAAGCCATGGGTACATCAACCATTCATGCTGAGGAGATCATCCTATGGCATTCATACAAAGGCAGTTCATCACACTACCATGGACCCAATCCGGGAGGAAGCAATAATCACATAGACTCATATCATGTCATTCATGCTTCTAATCAATCAGTAGTACGATCATTATAACGATCCAATTAAAAATGCAAAGACGACACATAATCATGATAAGAAGCGAGATGCAATAGGAGACCTAAGCAATGTGACCAACATGGATAAATAATGACATACAACCACGAATTTTACATTAAAGATCATCATCATAACATCTATTGGGAACTACGTATCATATAGGGCATGTTGACATCAAGTTGTAACACGTATCAAGTACAAAACTTGCTTCATCAAGATAACAAAATTTAACGATCACACTATCATTGACCTATTCAAAGGGAGAACATAAATTACACAACTTCCTAGCATATGACATATATATTCGTGCCTTAGTATGATAATGCAATATACTAAATGGATCATGTCGGGATGATGTGGATATAACAATTGTACCTCGAATCTATACAATGGTCATCATGAGCATCAAATCACATAAGCACAGGTTCACATTAAGGGTCGATCCGTAAGTCAAGAAGTAGTACATATAGAATCACACAATCATGGACAGAGCAATTAAGACAACTCGACAGAGATTCCTAAGGGCAATCATTGACCTTTCCCAATTGACTCTTCACCCCTCATTCCCGTGGGACTCCGGTACGAATCTTAATGGTAAGGAGACATTGGTCGATCATCATAAATATCAAGAAAGACAGCCCCAGGACACCTTACTTTTGACTCAAAATGTCATCAAGAACCACCTCCCAATACTCACTCAGACAACCTTCATACCCATACATGATTCCGACACAATGTGTTTACCAACCCGTTTCCCCATGGAAGACACTGACATCTGGGAGAAAGACTCAATAGGAGCGTCAAGGGGTCAACAACATAGTGGAAGGGGTTGTTTCACACAAGCTGAGTTTGACCACACAGAAACAAGACTACTCCCACTATCCCGTTTGCACAGATTAGTCAATACACAACTTATTGTTAGGCATACCCAATCAGATCTCTAGCATAGCAAGCATTGAGCACATAATCAGTTAATAACACTCAATAGTTAAGACATCCAAATCAGATCACAACACATCTATAAAGAACAAGCTGATATTTTGCCTACCGTTCCCAACTACACCCAATGGAGTGGTCTAGCGCCTTTACTACCCACTCGCGTACCCGTTTGGTCGGTTTTCCTCTTTTATTACAAGTCAAGTTCATTACTTAGTCCAATTTCGGTCAGGCATCTTAAGTTCATTTTGCCCTTCTTAAAATCCTTTTTAAACCCTTTGAAATTCATGGGCGATTTTCCAAAACATACACTCGACCCTTACGTACCAAAATTGCACAACCTCAGCTCTGATACCATCTTTGTAACGGCCTAGAATTATGATTTCCGGGTTACGTTTCAAGGGATAAAACTCCTTGTTCGGATCTTGCAATCAAGGTACGGGTCGAGGTTTCAAACTCATTTAAGATTAGTAGAAAGAGGGATTTCAAACCCTAAAAACCTCGAAGGGCCATTGGGTACCCTTTACCTGTCCTAAGACTATATCGAAAAATCCAATTCAACCGAAAGTAAAGCGGAAACAAAACTAGGATACAAATGCCACGGCAAAGCCGGGTCAAACCAAATCATAAGCAAGTGATTACCATTTTACCAAGTTAGAATATTAGCTAGGTTCTTCGATTCGCCAAAGGGTTTCCCGTCACAGAAGCAATGAGCAAACAAGATTTGCAGAAAATACCTTAAAAAAAAGAACGGGGAAAGGAGTCAAACACACTAGCATGCTCCTAGTTATAAAGATGCTCTAATGCAGGACACTAGCATGCTCCTAGTTATAATAATGTGTAAAAATACTGTAAAGGGCCCAAGACAATGCCAAGTGGCATATCCCTCTCCTACCTCCACCCCCTTCCGATAGGGCGGAGACTGGCCAGCTCGTGAATGCATTCCATCATAATCGGGCAGCACATATGCCTAACTCGCTCCACAATAAAGCCCGCATGCATCTCATAATATAAGGAAGTTCATGACTCGATTGACTCAGGGTACCCGATAAGGATGGGCTACCCTATGACCCTAGCAAAGACTCTAGGACTATCACAGATAACGGCCGTTCTGTTTCAAACGCATAAAGTAAGCGGATGCTCATTCAATTAGTGCAACCTAAACAGGATACTACATGACATGCTTATATGCATATGCAACACCTAACATAAAATGCAACAACATGCATGAATGTCCAACCTGAGTAAGCCCCCTAGGGAACTTACCTGAAGATGCAGAACAGCAAGATAACACAAGCAAGGGCCCAATGCAAGTCCAAAGCAATCCAAAAGCAATACACACCTATCATTAAGCCATTTCCATAAGCTACCGGTCCATCAATCATACTCACACAAAACTCAAGTTCTCAACATGTTCAAAACCAACCGATAGTAAAACCATTTCCAAGACCCTTCCGATACGATCGAAATCAACCAAAACCATTTACTTCCAATCAACCCCATCGATAAAAGCATACCAACTATATTTCCAAACTTCCTTTTCAAAACCAACATCATCAAACCAAGACAAAGAATCCCGGCATTAACATTTAAATCCTTAACCAATTTCCCAAAATTATATCATAAAATAATCCTGGCATTCCCTAGCTCAAAACCATTCTTAATGAATTCCGACGCTTTAGAAATATTTTTCGGAAACTGGAAAACCACTTTAAATAATTTTCCGAACACTACTTAGGTTAAAATAAGATACCCAAAATTATATCTTCCTTCCAAATCATATTTATAACTCAAAGCTAATAATAAATCAATCTAGAATTCTTACAATACTTTTCTAATTAGAGTTCAAATCTCTACTAAAACCAAATTATAAATTATTATAAAATAATACATCCCCCAAATGATACCATTTTAAAACACATTAAATACATAATATTTTCAGAAAATATATTTGTTTTCCAAAAATCGGATTAAAATGATGATGTAAATCATATAATGTATAAATAATATTTCACAATGCCCTCACATTTCAATTAAGATAACAACAATAACAATAACAAAATAAAAGGCCCAGCCCACCCATGGAAGAAACCGGTTAGAATAGGCCCAAAAGGAAGGAAAAGAGGAACCCAATCCGGATCCAAGGTCCGAAATCACTCTCAACCCAAATTCCCAATAATCCAAATCTGAAAAGAAAGAGATCCGGATAGAAGGATCCGGATCCGGTTAAATAGGCCCAACCCCAATCCTGATGAAAGAAGGAACTCACCTCTCTCGGTACCCAGAACAGAGCTACAGGCGCCCATGCCGGAAAACGAGAGAGAAAAGGGGAAGAAGAGAGAGGGGAGGAGGAGGCTCGCGGCGGCGGTGCTCCCAGAATCCGGCCACCCAGTCTCGACGGCGCCGACCCACACCCACAGGGAGGAAGGGAAAGAAGGAGGAGAAAGGAAGGAGGCTCACCGGAGTTTCGAGATTTCGCCGGCAAAATGTTCGATCAGAGCCCTCCGGCGCGTCGGAGTCGGAATCGGTGCGTTCTTGGCCTCAACAAAAGAGAGAGAGTTAAGGGCGGAGCTTTTCGATCTTTTGATAGAGAAAGAGGGAGAGAACCCTCACCGTGGTTTTCGATCGGGAAACAGGGAAGGAGGAGGAAGACGGCGCTGGGCGACGGCGGTGCCTCCGGGATCCTGGGCGTCGGAGGTGAGGAATCTGGGGCTTCTCTACTCCAAGGAGGAAGGAGGTGAAGGTGTTGCGGCCTGGGCGACTTCGGCTTCGGACAGAACAGGGGCTCGGCTCCTTCGAGGGAAAACAGAGTCGAGAGGAGGGGTTGCGGTTTCGGCGGTGGCGGTGGAGAGGGAGGCCGATGGTGGTGACGGTGGGGAGGTGCAGGAGGCTGCAGAATGGTGATGCATTTGATTGAAATGGAGGAGGAAGAAGACTCCTTCCTCTCGGCAACCCAAAGAGATAAGGGGGTGTTTGTCCTCTTGTGTTTGTGTGGGTGTGAAAGGAGAACCCAAAGCCTGATTTTCAATGGGTCAAAAAATCTGATTTTTGTGAAGAGAGAATTGTTGTTGGTTTTCCAAGAATGGGGCAACCCATAAAGAAGGGGATAAGATTTACCCAAAAGGGGAGAGATGAGTTGGAATTGGTCAAACATGGAACAAGTGTAGAGATTTGGGTAACCATTAGTGATATGAGACGGAAAGAATTTTTCAATCCCGATGAGAAACACGGATTCGATCGTTAAAGTTAAAAAATTGGGCCGGAATTTGCTTTAAGAGTTTCGAGTTATATTTATTAAATTAAGAACGAGTTTTTCTTTTGAATTCCGTTTTAAAAATTCATTTTGATTTTTCTTTTTCCGTGAATTTAGAATTTAAAATCCCGAACCTTTACACCCGCAATGGCGGACGGGCTCAGACAAAGCTTTCAACCCTTTTAGCGGGCTTAGCCCGGCCCGTGCCCGCAACACCGGGATAATTTTTAGGCTAAAGCCCGTCCCAAGCCCGGCACGCGCCCGCGTTTGCTCGGGTCTAATTCAGTGCCTAATAGTCTGAAACGGACTTCCCTATCAGAATGCACATCAAGAGTTGCAAGGAACTTGTGCACCAAAGCATGATAGGTCGGCGTGCTCAACGAGACAAAATTGGCTAGACCTCCGTTCTCAAGTAAGGCAGATACAGGACCAAGAAGACCCAATCTTTGCAGCTTTTTCAAACGAAATAATCGAGTTGGTTGATAACTCAAGCTCCTTAGTTGATACCAACACTTCTTCTCAGCTCCAGACAAATACTTAAGGGCCTCCATTACGGGAGCACGAGTCATAACTCACGAAACCAAGGAAGAACGTGAAAGAACACCACAAAACGACCAAAAATCCTCATTTACAGGTGGCGGGGGGCGCTGGTATGGGGGCAGCGGGTGCCGATATAGAAGCGGCGGGTGCCGGTATTCAGACGTATGAATTCGAGTTAAAAGACGTTGAGAACCAACATCCAAGTCCCTCCAAACTGAAAATTGACGACCAACTTTGTTTCAAAGGCTTTCTTTTGTGGTTGGTGTGGTAATGGTATAGAAATGATTGAATTTTGATGGATGAAGGTAGTGATGGATGTGTTTTGTGGGTGACGGCAAGAAAAGCTTTGATTTAAACACAAGGCTCTTTAGTTATTAGGAATGGATCCAAGTAGGAAATTAGGTTTTATGTGTTTTTTTGGAGACAAAGGTTTGAATGATCAAAAATAGGGAATTATGATATATGGTTCATTGGAAAGGTGAAGGATCATCTATCAAAAAGAAAAAGAAATATTAGAAATACTAGAAATAATATAAAATATATAATATAAATAGACAGATAAATAATCTACTCCTAAGATAGATAGAAATAACCTAAGATAGATAAACTAACCTATAGATATAAATATGAAGATGGATAAAAATTATTAAATAAAGATAACATATAATCCTAATATCGATATATAGAATATATAATCAACTAAGACTTGAATATATAAAATAGGATAGAAAGATATATACTCCCTTCCAATGTTACCAAAATCCGAAACCGCGTATGTCAATAGGGGTTGATGGGGGCTGGTTTTTAGGAGGCGGGCGCCGATTGTATGGAACGCCAACTCCGTCATTTGATCAAGCAAATTTTGCCTACCAGAAGGTTCTAACACACAGCTACTCCAATATACAACAAATAGACTAACTAGTAAACTAGTTAGTCTAATTTACCTTGGGTTGCTGATGGAGGGGAAACATCGTTAGATTTCACCTCGCCAAAGAAATAATAACTCAAACCAACAAACTAACTAGTAAACTAGTATAGTGGATAAGTAAGGGGTCGAACCCACAGAGAAACAAGTATTCCAATGCAATGTGTATTTATCAATTTGCAAATAAAGAGAAGATGTGAATGTAATTAAATAGGCCATAAGAGATATAAAGGAAGTATGATGAATGTTAGTAAGAGCAAATAAAAGATAGAAGAAGAGTGCGGTTTCATCTACAATTCGCAACAATGGTTGATTTTACTCGATCTTTGACTTAATTCCCAATTATTCAATCTTTATTCCGATTTTGGTTTATAGGGATTGACATTCATCGCAAAGATGACAATCCTTAATTATCGGCAGAAAAGTCACCCAAACTGTCATTACCCTACATAATCAAGATCATCCTGGCGAAATCACTCAATTATGCTTGCTATGCAAAGTTCTAATTATTATCGCGAATCAATTGAAACCCTAGCACGATGCAGTTCTACCAAGATGCGAATCAAATTAAAACTAACAACAGAAATCAGCCCAAAGACAATGAAATAAACATGGGAATAATAAAGAAATCAAGTCTCATGAGTCAACGAACCAAGTCTTGAATTGAAGACAAAACCATGGGAATCCTAGGTATTCATGACGCACCTTGGATCAGTCAACATCAATCCTCTCATCTCTCTTAGTTAGTCAATAGTTTAATGAATGAACACTATTGAAAATGACATATTATAGACCTTCTTTCGTCTGCCAAAAACCCTAGGAAAGATAGATAAAAGTTCCCATAAAGATAAACTTGGTCGTGTATCGCAAATCTGGATCTGATGAGGACGGCAGGTGCTGTGGAAAGGTCTGGGGGCGCCGTCTGTACAATGCTGAAAGCTTCGACATACTGAACTGGTAATGCACTTTCTGGAGTTATCCTTCGACCGATTGATGCATATGAATATGCGTTGGAAAGATCTTTCCAAGCACTACGATTTCTATGAAGATCTTAGAAGGTAATTCTAACTTTTTAGAACCTTAAAGATGGGATTTCTCCATACTCTCCATTTTCGCTCTTCTTCCTTAGCTCTTCTTTGTCCATTTGCTCCATGTTTTCTCCACCTTTTGAGCCCGGATCATAAGTGATAGAGCAAAAGTAATTCCATAAGAGATTCAGAGGCATAATAGTCCTTACAAGGTAAATCCTAATAAAAAACCCTAATCCTCACTATATATTCAGATGAGCTACTAGGGTTTATGGAGGCTTCTCTCAGCCAACATACTTTGACTTGAGCGTCGGAGGCTCCTCCGGGGGAGCGAGCCCCGCCTCTTCTTCTCCTTCTAATCTTATGCAGGAAGATCAATCGGCGGAGAAGGATCGATGCAGATTTGATGTATTACATTAAGATTTGATGTATTACATTTGGCGCCGTTTGTGGGAATTCGATCGAAAAGCACACCATCGTCGAAATTCCCAATAAACCAAGCAAGGTGAAATCGACAATTATGGCTAGATAGCTCGATCAAAAGGAGAGGCCCGGTCTCGCTGGCAGAACAATGGATTGATGGTCAGTCTGGATCCAGGGGTCGTTGGCGTCAACCCATCCCCCACCAATCTCCGTTGAACCTTCATGAAGCGGTGGAACCGCCCCTCGACAAGAGCTCTGTGCCGCCTTCCGAGGCTGCGTCCTCCATCTTCCTCGTGAACTCCGGAGTCCTAATCAATGAAATAAAAAAGCTCGGCCTACCATCACTGCGGCCAGGGGCACTGCGTTTCCTCTCGCTCGCCGCCGCAAGCTCCTGCGATCTTCATCGCCATCCCGCATACGTGACTCACGGTCTCCGCCTGTTGCCCGTTGGTGTTGCCTCCAATCACCCATGTCCATTCCTTGCCGACAAGGCGATGACGGTTGTCGCCGGTGTCGCACCTCCAGTCCAGCCGCGCTGCCACTGCAAATCAACCCCAGTGGCTTCGAAAGGCGGGATACTCGTAGTAAATCTAAACCCGAGAACACACAGGCATCGCTGGAGGAGGCCGGGGCACCCGAATTCGCCGATGAGAATCCTTCACCGCCGTCGAGGTCGAGGTCGAAGCAGGACAGTGGCCGAGCTGAGGATGCCGCTTTAAACTTCGTCGCCACCGTCCTCTGTAAACTGCGAAGAAGATGCACAGGTTTGTCATTCTAAGGGCTATAATTCATAGCTAATTAATTGACATTGAATTTGGTTTGTCATTCTCATGGCTAGAATTCATAGCTAATTAATGTTGAATTTGTTTGGTCATTCTAACGGCTTGAATTCATTTCATTGTGCACTGACCGTATATAGCTAAGTATGGTTGAAATTGATTAATCATTCTAACGGCTAGCTAAATTGGTCAAGCGTGTCTTTGAATTTCGGCCGATGATTCATTGTGGAGTTAGTGTTCCTTAGAATCGTTTGGCTAATTTATGACATTTTCTTCAATTGTGATATATCCATTACCTTTTAATTGACAATTATAATATGTACGTGCTTATCATATTTTGATTATTTAAGCCTTTGCTACTAGACCTAGCAATAATTCAGGCATTAGTGATAACATGTACATGAGACCCGGTGTTACGAACGACACTGAGGCAAGGTTAAATAGCCAATTACAGCCAACAAAAGTCAATTACGGTCAATAGTCAATTACGACCAACGATAGCCAATCACGGCCAATAGCCAATCACGACGAATAGCAAGTCCCGGCCAATAGCCACTCATGGCCAACAGAATCACCACTCATGGCCAAATCATCGCCACTCATGGCCAAATGAACGCCACTTAAGGCCAAAAGTTCGATGATTTCAGGCCAAAGGTTCGCCACTTAAGGCCAAAGTTCGCCGATTTCAGGGCAAAGGTTTGCCACTTAAAGCCAAAGGTTCGCCGATTTCAGGCCAAAGGTCCGCCACTTAAGGCCAAAGTTCACCGATTTCAGGCCAAAGGTTCGCCACTTAAGGCCAAAGGTTTGCCGATTTCAGGCCAAAGGTTCGCCAGTTAAGGCCAAAGTTCGCCGATTTAAGGCCAAAGGTTCGCCACTTAAGGCCAAAGTTCGCCGATTTCAGGCCAAAGGTTCGCCACTTAAGGCCAAAGGTTCACCGATTTCAGGCCAAAGGTTCGCCACTTAAGGCCAAAGTTCGTCGATTTCAGGCCAAAGATTCGCCACTTAAGACCAAAGTTTGCCGATTTCAGGCCAAAGGTTCGCCACTTAAGGCCAAAGTTTGCCGATTTCAGGCCAAAACGATCGCCACTTAAGGCCAAAGTTCGCCGATTTCAGGCCAATAGAACGCCAATCAAGGCCAAAGGATCGCCACTTAAAGCCAATTTTAAGTCATAATAACGCCATTAAGGGCCAGCAAAAGTCAAAATCAAGCAATAACAATGTCATTTAAGGCGAAATGCTCAACCTCAATGAAAACAATCAAATTGTCAATCATAAGTAAAATTCAAACGAGAATGTCATCAACTAACACTATCTCTCATTTATGGCAAAGAATTCATCTAATCATTTTGAGAAGTACCTTTCAGTTGATCTGTTAATGACGCTCAAACTGCATTATATTGTGTTATTCGGTTGCGAATGCTAAAGCTTGCAGGATACGACGAAGACAAGGGGCAAGCATTACTGGTGATCTTTGATCATAACAAGTGAAGAGTATCGAATTATTCGTCTTCCCTCATCACTAGATCGTGATAAGGAAAACCGAGGGGCAATTGATAGAGCAAAAGTAATTCCATAAGAGATTCAGGGGCATAATCGTCCTTACAAGGTAAATCCTAATAAAAAACCCTAATACTCACTATATATTCAGATGAGCTACTAGGGTTTATGGAGGCTTCTCTCAACCAACATACTTTGACTTGAGCGTCGGAGGCTCCTCCGGGGGAGCGAGCCCCGCCTCTTCTCCTCCTTCTAATCTTATGCAGGAAGATCAATCGGCGGAGAAGGATCGATGCAGATTTGATGTATTACATTAAGATTTGATGTATTACAATAAGATCGACAAATAAACACTAAAAACCATAGATTCCGAACTTCAAATATCAAATGATCAAGAATATGAATACGCTTATTAAACATGCAATATGAGTACTTAATGCACCTAAGACCTATCTATAATGCCTATCTAAAATATACATTATCAAACTCCCCTACATTTAAGCTCTTGCTTGTCCTCAAACAAAATAATATAAAACAACCTATACCTACGATTTCATCATTCATGCAATAGCCTTAATCAAACACAACATTAATTGAAATGAACACATGATCAAGCGAATAAACATCATAACATGTATTTAGCGATCAAAACACAGAAGTAGAAATCATCCAACCTCACAAGGAACATGTGTTTCACTCATGCTCTCATGTGTTTAGGCAATTAAGTTCAACTCTCAACTCAATCCAAAATGCACTAAGCTCATACACATTGACAATAATATAATCAAATCTCCACCGAAATGCCATCACTTGCGGAAAACAATAAAAATAGACAATTTGGCTCTAGAATTTCACTTTTTTTTTCCATAGCTTACTTTTCCCCTAGGTGCATTATATCCTCCACAGGTCTAAGCTTTTTTTTTTTTTCTTTTTTTTTGATTTTTTTTCTTGATATGGTTTCTTTCGACTTTGTTGTATTCCTTACGCGAGTCACAAACATGGGTGTCATGAATGGCTCCTGTCAATCAACACCTCAACTAACTTTAATAAAGTCTACTGGAACATCTTTTGACGCGAGTTGCAAACATGTGAGTCATGAATGAACCTGGTTACTCAATGATCAAGCTTTCTTCCTTAGTGGGTACCTTTTGACACTGTTTTACGTGAATCATACCCATGGGTGTCATGCGTAGACCCGATTAATAAGTGTATCAAACCATTTCCACATTATTCAACACTAAACTCACAAGCAACTAAAGCCAAATGTATAACATAAACGCATAAATGCCGCAGGCAACAAACATGTGAGTCGGCTTTGACAATAGCTAATGAAGTCAATATCAAGTGGTAGAAAGATATGAAGAGTAAATCACACATTAAAGCAAAAAGAATTATAAATGATTCCAACAAGGATAAAAAAACAATCTCACAAGGGTCATGTTTTGATGGATTTCAATCTTACTTAAGCTTAATCATATATGCTCAATTTCATCACCAATCATGCTCCCTAAGAAAAACATTTTAAGGCGATAAGGATAACCACTTCAAACATATCATAGGATTTACAAGTTCATGCGATAAGAAACTGCAGAGTTTTGCTAACTAAGGTGGGTGTTTGGATAACAACATATATGCAATGCATGAAATTTTTGGATTTTTGACATTTTTCATCACTTTTTTTTTCTAATGCAATAAAATAGCGGAAAAATAAACATGAAACTAACTCACTATCCCCTCCCCCACACTTAAATCTTTCATTGTTCTCAATGAAAATAAAATAAAGACAACAAAATTTAAGATAAAATCAACTAAGGGAAAAGGAAACCTACTTAATCGTGGTGGTGGTGGCTACAATCGTCAGACAAAACAAGCTTTGGAACACTAAAGACGGAGGCGGGCACCAGTCATGGGGCGGCGGGCGCCGTTTGTGTAGAACCATGAATTCGAGTTGCAAAGTCGATGCTCCGACATCCAAACTCCTTCCAAATTGCTCTTTGAAGATCAGGACTTGGTTTCAAAGTCTTTCTTTTCATGATAGGGATGGTGATGGTGTGAAAAGAATCGAATTTGATGGATGAAGGGTAATGATGAATGTGGTTGATGGATGGGAAAAAAAGGCTTTCGATTGAAACTCAAGGCTTAGGTTTTGGAATATAGATTCAAGTGGAGAAATTAGGGTTCTTGTGTGGCTTGGAGACAAAGGCTTGAATGATCAAATTTGAGAATTGGGATATATGGTTAATTGGAAAGGGAAATGATCATCTATCAAAAGAAAAGAAAATATTAGAAATAAAATAATTATAGAAGAAATATAAAATAGATAAAAGATAAAACTCTAATCCTAAGATAAATAGAATCTAATTACCTAAGATAAATCAACCTAACCTAAGACATATAAATTTAACCTAAGATAGAACAAAATAAAATCTAGTCCTAAAGATAGATAAAATAAAATCTACCCCTAAAATAAATAGATAGAAAACATATAATCCTAAGTAAGATAGAAAATATAAACTAACCTAAAAATCAAAAATAATAAAAGGATAGAAAATACTCCCTTTCAATGTTACCAAAATCCGATAGTGTGTCACTAAAAAACACGGTGGGCGTCGTGTGAAAGGCGGCGGGCTTCATGACATTCCGAATGCCAACTCCGTCATTTAATCCAACAAATCACATAGTTAACTCAAGAATCCTCCAAAAACATATATCTAAATGGAACTCTTTCATTTTATTGAATTTGAAAAAATAAATACCTAAATAAGAATTGAAAAACTTTCCAAGCTAGAAAACATATCTTGGGTTGCCTCCCAAGAAGCGCCTTTGGTTAACGTCATAGACTCGACGGTTTATTTTGTCCTTACCTTAAGTCTCATTCAGGCATTGTTAATGCCCTTAAAAGCAAATCAAATTCTTGTGGCCAACCAAAATTTGAATGAACACTAAACATGAGAAAATAAGCAATAAAGGATACCTTGTAGTGAAGCTTTGACACTCCCCTACTTACCTGAGGTTGATCTTTTCTAGAGGGAATGTAAGACCACCAACACAGTTCCGCTGATGTCTTATAGAAGTAATGCTCCTAGGGATCCAAATATTCACCATAATCCACAAAAGTGTTAGAAATTTCATTACCTTACTCAGGAGCCACAGAAATCGGCTCTGGACTTTGTTCGTCAATAGGTGCGATGGATATGAGCTCCCTAGGTGAATCGAGAGACAAAACATATGGATCCTCATGCGTACGCTCATTAGACTCCATCTCAATAGGCATTGGGCTTTCAACTTTACCTGATGATGGGTAGGAAGAAGAAATGGATGATGAAATATGAGGTATGATAGATGATGGAGAAGAAGGCACAATGGGTGATGGGGAGGATGGTATGATAGGTGATGAAGGAGAGGCCAAAATGTATCACACCGGTTCTGGAGTGGGCGGCATGCGCTGATAATCAGCGACGAGCACCGTTTGTTCAGAATCGTCATCCTTCTTGTTTTGCTCAGCCATTAGCTTGCATCTTCCTCCAATGCTTCATCAGCCAGGTCGTGGAAAAGATCTCACAATCTCGATAATCTAGGGTTGCATAGACCATCGTCACCCATGTCATCGATAAGTTCTTTCATTTCAGGAATTACCCCTTCATAAACGCAAAGAACCATATCTCGCTCACTATCATCGATACCTTGTGATTTACGGTGGCTCACTAATTTTGCACTCTTTTTAAGTAATGGTGAAAATATTCTCCCTGGTTTTCATATAGCCTCAACATTTTAAAAAAAAATTCGAAAGAAATAAAACAATATAAAGAGATATAAACACTAAACACACAAACACAAAGAAATAAACTTGCTTCCCCAGCAACGGCAGCACTTTTGATAGAGGGGAAACATCGTTAAGTTTCACCTCGCCAAAGAAATAATAACCCAAACCAACAAACTAACTAGTAAACTAGTATAACAGATAAGTAAGGGGTCGAACCCACAGAGAAACAAGTATTCCAATGTAACGTGTATTTATCAATTTGCAAATAAAGAAAAGATGTGAATGTAAATAGGCAATAAAGGATATAGAGGAAGTATGATGAATGTTAGTAAGAGCGAATAAAAGATAGAAGAAGAGTGCGATTTCATCTACCAATCGCAAAAATGGTTGATTTTACTCGATCCTTGACTCAATTCCCAATTATTCAATCTTTATTCTGATTCTGGTTTATAGGGATTGACATTCCTCGCGAAGATGACAATCCTTAATTATCGACATGCCCAAACTGTCATTACCCTACACAATCAAGATCATCCTCGCAAAATCACTCAATTATGCTTGCTAAGAAAAGTTCTAATTATTCTCCCGAATCAATTGAAACCCTAGCACGATTCAATTCTACAAAGATGTGAATCAAAGTAAAACTAACAACATAAATCAACGCAAGGACAATGAAATAAACATGGGAATAATATAGAAATCAATTCTCATGTAACGACCCAGAATTATGATTCCCGGGTTACGTTTCGAGGGATAAAAACCCTCGTTCGGATCTTGCAATCCAGGTACAGGTCGAAGTTTCAAACTCCTTTTAAGATCAGTAAGAAAGAGGGATTTCGAACCCTAAAGCATCGTAGGGCCGTTGGGTATCCTTAACTTGTCCTGAAGACTATGTCGTGCAATTCATTTCAAAAGAAAGCAAAGCGGAAACAAAATTTAGATACAAAGTGCCACGGTAGAGCTGGGTCAAAACCAAATTATAGGTGAACAATTTACGATTTAATCGAGTTAGAGAATTAGCCAGATTCTTCAGTTTCTCCAAGAGACCTCCCGTCAAAGAAGCAAGGAGCAAGCAAGGTACGAAACCTAACACTATCCACGAAGTTAAGTCAAGCCCGGTAATCGCATGCGGGTCCTCTGACTGCGCTAAGGCCACATAACATGCCTATACCAAAATAAAGGATGACTAATGCAGTACATGATTTAAATACAACAAGCATGCTTCAATAGTTATAATAATATGCAGAAAAATATAAAGGGCCCCAGACAATGCCAAGTGGCATATCCCTCTCCTACTCCACCCCCTTTTTCATGAATGGACTTGGCCAGTACGGTACCCATCGTTTCCTCGTATATATATATATATATTTGTGTGTGTGTGTGTGTGCGCGCGCGCTGTTGTGAGCCTAAATTGTCATGTTTTATACTATCTTTTATATCAATTTCTGCATGCATTTTATGAGTTTAAAGGAAAGTCATGAAGAAGTTAAGGATGGTGCAGCTGGAGGAAAGCCCACTTTTCGCCATTCATCATTCCAAATCAAGTTTTGAAGTCTTCATGAGGGTTGTAGCCCTCGAAAAGAGCTTTCCAACACGTGGTCATATGCGTCAATCCGACGAAAGAGGACTCGGGAAAGTGCGTTTCAAGAACAGAGCAGAAAGCTGAAGAGCAAGAAAATCGAGTCGAAAATCATAGGTCGATATCGAGTACACTAACTCAATATCGAGTCATCCACTCGATTTCCACCCAGAAATCCAAAAATCGGCTAAGGCAGAAAAGCAAAGGTCGATATCGACTACCTCAACTCGATATCGAGTGCCCTAAATCGAGTCAACACCCCAGGAATCGAGTCAAGAAGCTGGAGCTGAGAGCTGAAGGTCGATATCGAGTTACCCAACTCGATATCGAGTAACATTCAACTCGATTTTCATCTCTGGACCCAATATTGAGTAGCTGAGCTGAAACTGAGGAAAAGTTGGTCGATATCGAGTGAGCCAACTCGATATCGAGTGAGCAACAGAGGCCGATTCCGAGCTTAACCGACTTCTTGTTATGTTTCTATCCCGAGTTCGATGGAGATATTTTCGAGACCAAATTCCATCAAGATCTATCAAGAGCTATCAAGAGGAAGAGATATTTTCCTATTTTAGCTATAATTCCTTTGTTGATTTATTTCTTTATTTCCATGTTTTTAATCTTATTAATTTAGATAGATAGATATAGATATAGATAGATATTCCTTCCTTGATTAGCAAGGATTGGAAGCCTATAAATAAAGCCTATAGGGCTGGTTTTTATTCATTCAATCATACAATTCAATTCTAGAGAAGGAGAAGAGGTAGTGAGTAGAGAGAGAGAGATAGAGAGCTTGTAGCCGAGAGGAGTCGGAGTTTGCGAAAGCGGTTTTGGCTTCGATCGGTTGTAAGTTTAGGTTATTTTTAATGTAATTTATTTTCTTGAAATCTTTGATGAGTTTATTAATGATGAAGAGCGAGTAGTCACCCAACTTCTATGATTGGGGTGAGCCCGACGGTGCCCATGTAAGGTGATGCGGTAAAGGTACAATCTTTTGATGCGATTTCATCTTCTATCCCTATGATCATGATTCTTTTGCGAAAGTTGAAGGTTATCCTTGTTTGTGTTATTAAAGCGAAAGTGATCTTAATACAACTTGGGTTAATTATGTGAATAGGGTTAGTAACAATTAGGGTTTATGCGTGTTGTAGGAGGAAATTGAGACTTGCAATAAAATATAAATAAAATAAGGCAAACCAGATTCCGTTCCTTGCAAATAATTACAAGACTTCCTCCCGATGCAGCAGTGGGAAGTCAGGATCGATCCACAAGGAAGCGTGTTAGCGGATCCTAGGCAGCGGTGAAACCTCACGGACAGAAGTCGACCACAGTTGTCCTCGATCTCGACTAGGGTTAGTCGATAGAAGATCGGACAAGTCGAGCAGCGCAGCAGCAGTCACAGGATGGTAGTCGATCTCGACTAGTGCTACTCGATATCGAGTAAAACTGTTGATGTCGAGAAGTTCCTGGTCGAGTTCCTGCACACAGAAGCTACAACGATTCTGGAATCGAGGATCAGTAACTCGAGATCGACCACAGTTGGTCGAGATCGAGTAAGACAGAAAGTGAAACAAAATAAATACAAGAGCTTTGGGATTCTCGAAATAAACTTTATGTAAAAGACTTCCAAGATTGGGGTTTGCGACAACGATAACTAAGCATGCATAAGGCAGAAATAAAACAGATAATCATGTGAATCGCATCAAAGGATCAAGCTTTTGCCTTTTCCAACAATTAGACAACTCTTTCAAGAAACCCTAATGGTCTCTACCGATTTTATGTTTACAATCCAAGTTGTTAGCATGGACCTCCATTAGATGGGTAATAAACACATAACAAGTAGCAGATGCTTAAAACATGATAAAAGTCGGATCATTACCTCAAACACGAATGGCTATCGTCGGGCTCGCCCCAACCCTAGAAGTGGGTGGACTACTCGCGCTTCATCGCAACCTCAGACATTGATTTATGAAAAGAAACTTGCATTAAACTAAATTCAAAGCCTTTACAATCCCGGCACTTCAACTTTCGTTGAATGCCAAAACCCTAAAACCTTCGAACTCCTAAAACTTCTCTGTGAACTACTTCTCTAACTGGTGAATTGGATGATCCCTAAAATCAGCCCCATGGGCTTTATTTATAGCCTTCTACTCCTTGCTATTCAAGGATAGAATATCTCTATCTATATCTAAATGTATATCTAAAAGCTTTAAAGATAAATAAATGGAATATCAGAAATAAATCTAAAAAGGAAATTATATCTAAAATCCTAAAATATCTTCAAGTGGATAAATCTCCTCCTCCATGGATAGTTGTTGATAGACTTGGATAGAACTCGACAATCTTCGGCCCCAAGGAATCCCAATCCGAGTAGGACAGCTCAAAACGCGTACGCGGCTTCCGGAGATCTTTCCTCGATCTCGAGTAACTTACTCGATCTCGAGTAACATGGACGTCGACTTCAGCATGGCTCGGCGTCTCGGGTAGCAGGTCCTCGACCTTCTCGGACTCTGGCTCCTGGGGTTTGTCGATCTCGAGTATCGTACTCGATCTCGAGTAAAGTGGTCTCATCGACTTGTGTGGCTTGGAGGTGTCGGGTAGCTTCTTCTCGACGCTGCTCGGACAGGTGCCTTGGCCTTTGTCGATATCGAGGACTTTCCTCGATATCGAGGAGTGGTGTTGCTCTGTGTCCGGGTGTCTGGCCAGGTTGGGTAGCGCTCCTTGGCATCCTCGATCAGGGTCTCCTCGACTCCGGACGTGGTCTTCAGCTTTGTCGATATCGAGTAATCAACTCGATATCGAGGAGAGTGTTGGAGTCGGGCAACGTTGTTCCTTGGCTTCTGGATATGTGCCCCTCGATCAGTGATGTGTCTAGACTTGGTTTGTCGATATCGACTAAACTTGTCGATATCGAGTAGATTTGAGCTCCCGTCTCTGCTTCTTGGTTTTCTCCCGAAATGGCTCCGTATTCTGCAATATTAAACAGAAACTTATGTAGATCTCTATTTCTGGCAAATAAGCATATATTACATAAATTCGACATATTCCCATCCCGAAATATGCAAAATGTATAGAATATGGAACTAAACTGTGCATTTCAACATGGCTACTTTAGAGACATCAATACGAAAGCCTCTATATTCCTATTTGTTAATAACGAAAGTTATTTGATGAAAAACATGATCTTTTATGCCTTTATGTGTTATTTTGCATGGTTATCATTGTGGTGTTGAAACTCTGATCTTGGAAGTCTTTAGTTAATTGAATTAATTTCGTATTTACATTCGTTCTGCGTTCGAAAAAGTTGCAATTTTAGTTTCTGAGTTACTCGATCTCGGGAAAATTTGGTCGACGTTGAGGTAATTGGTCGATGTCGGGTTAATTTGGTCGAAATCGAGTTGCTTTGTTTGATTTTGGTTTCTTTCTGTAGATTTCGTGCATTGTTGGTCGATTTGCTTAGTCGATATCGAGTAACAGTGGTCGATATCGACCAATTTCTGTGCTTTGCTTTCTTTTCCGCTTTTCTCCATTATTTCTGTCTGTCTGTGAGATTTGCAGCTACCTGCGATCCGCTGACACGCTTCCTCGAGGATCGATCCTGACTTCCCGCTACTACATTAGGAGGAGGTCTTGTAAATATTTGCAAGGGACGGAATCTGGTTTGCTTTACTTTATTTATATTTTGAATTGCAAGTCTCGATTTCCTCCTATCAACAAATTGACGCCGTTGTTGGGGAAGCAATCATTCGCGCCTTAGGTAGTTAGATCTCACGTTTGCCTTTAAGTTTTGATTTTGCAGGTGGATGCGCCGTTCTGGTCAACCACCTGAGTTTGACACCTTAGACAATCTGGAATGCCTTATACAAATCCATTCTAAACTGAAAAGTATCATGGAAACTGCCGAAACACAAGCTGAGATAATTGAGAGGCTTCAGAGGGAACTAGCCACCAAGGATACAGCTCTCACCGCTGAGAGAGCACGCACTGCGCAGGAAACAGAGCGAAGGAGGCAGGTGGAAGCTGAGTGCAAATAGAATGTAAAGAAAATAAGGCAAACCAGATTCCGTCCCTTGCAAATGATTACAAGACTTCCTCCCGATGCAGTAGTGGGAAGTCAGGATTGATCCACGAGGAAGCGTGTCAGCGGATGCTAGGCAGCGGATGAATCTCACGGCAGAAGTCGACCACAGTGCTCGATCCCGACTAGGGTTAGTCGACAGAAGATCAGGCAAGTCGATCAAAGCAGCAGCAGCTCTCGGTTTTGGTCGATATCGAGCAGAGGTTACTCGATATCGAGTAAACCTTCGTCGACGTCGGGTTCCTGGATTCAGACACAGAAGCAACAACAATCTTCGATCGAATATCAGTACTCGATATCGTCTAGAGTTTTTCGATATCGAGGAAGAACAGAAAAGTAAACGAAACGAAATAAAGAACAATGCTTGTGGGATTCGAAAATAAACTATATATGAAAGACTTCCAAGATTGGGGTTTGCAACAACAATAACCAAGCATGCATAAGGCAAGATAAATAACGATAATCATGCAAATCGCATCGAAGGACCAAGCTTTCATCTTTTCCAACAATTAGACAACTCTTTCAAGAAACCCTAATTGTATCTACCGATTTTATGTTTACAATCCAAGTTGTTAGCATGGACCTCCATTAGATGGGTAATAAACATATAACAAGTAGTAGATGCTCAAAACATGACAAAGGTCGGATCTTTACCTCAAACACGCATGGCTATCGTTGGGCTCGCCCCAACCCTAGAAGTGGGTGGACTACTCGCGCCTCATCGCAATCGCAGACATCATTGATTGAAAGGAAATAACTTGCATTAAACCAAACTGAAGAAAGTACAAACCGAACAAAGCCAGATCACTTTCGCTCCTTTGCTCCACTCGGCCTCTCTTTCTCTCTCTACTACTACTTCTCCTACTGAAATTGAATGAATAAAAACTCAGCCCCCTAGGCTTTATTTATAGGCTTCATTCCCTCTCTAATTAGGAAAGAAGATCCTATCTATATCTATATCTAAATATCTACTTACTTAAAGATAAATAAATGGAATAAAATAAATAAATCCAAAAAGGTAAATCCTTCATGTGTGGGTAAATCTCCTCTCCATAGATAGAACTTGATAGATCTTGGATAGAATCGGACTCTTTCGGTTCCAAGTAATCCCAAACCGCGTCGGACAGCTCACCGCGTAACGCGGCCCAGGATAGCGCTTCTCGATATCGAGTAAACTACTCGATATCGCGTAACCTTGGCATCGATTTTAGCTGGCTTGGTGTTGTCGAGTAACTGGTTCTCGATCCAACTCGGACAGGTGGTGCTGGGCTTGTCGATATCGAGCGAACTCCTCGATATCGAGTAGATGCTTCTCGGCATGTTCAGTCTTTGGCCTCTTGATCCGACGCTGCTTCCTCGATTCCGGGCATGGCTTCAGGGTGTTTGTCGATATCGAGTAAACTACTCGATATCGAGTAGAGCTCCGGAGTCGGGTTGGCTTCGTCTCTCAGTTCCTCGATCTGCTGCTCCTTGATCATGCTGTGCCCGGATATTTTTATCGATATCGAGGAAGTATACTCGATATCGAGTAACTTTCAGCCTCCGTCTTTGTTGCTTGGTTTTGTCCCGAAATGGCTCCAAATTCTGCAATATTAAACTAAAACTTATGTAGACCTCTATTTCTTGCAAATAAGCGCAAATTACATAAATTCAACATATTCTCATCCCGAAATATGCAAAGTGTATAGAATATGGAGCTAATATGTGCATTTCAACATGGCTATTTTAGTGGATATCAAATCACCCCATACTTAAGCTTGCTTGTCCCCAAGCAATAACTTGGATGGTCATTCAGGGGAAGCATTTAAAACTCTCAACATCATAGATTCATTCTTATATGTCCCTGCAATCAATTACCATTCTCGAAAAGGTACTAGTGTCACAAATTCATGCATGTGCAATTTAAAAAACAACATCTACTCACAAAAGGAGGGTTTTGCAAAAAACTATTTATGTGATAAAGCATTAATAATCAAGAGGACTTTAATTTAAGCTCAATAAGGAGTGTATCTGGTAAAAGGCTAAAGGTGGGCAATTTTTGGCAATTTGGTGCTAATAATCCGTGGAAATGGAGTACTTTCCAAACTGAATTTCCACATTCCTTCTCCATAAGATTCATCACTTTTCATATTGCTTTTATCAATAATAATGCTTTTACCTCTCTAACCTCAGCACTGCCTTCTCGCGAGTCGCAAACATGGGTGTCATGAATGACCCCGGATACTTAGTGCTTCGGACTCCTCACCTGGTGTCCCATCTCGCCAAACTATTATCTCAGGGAGCAGGGTCGATCTTTGATCGGATTTTCTTTCACTCATTAAATTTTCCATATATTTCAAACAATCCTTCCAAACTCCAATAATGATAACAACAACACAAACACCATATAACATCTCCATAATGTAACATCATTCTCAACATAATCCCCGGATAGGAAATACGGTAAAGAATGGCAATATTTAGAACATGTAGAGCAATGTATGAAAATAAGGCATAATATGGCTTTTGTGATGCATAAGCATAGGTAAGGCTTGGAAATATAAACATATGAGCATATATGGAAATATAAAGTCTTCCATCCTTTTATCATGCAATATGTCAAAAAGCAACATCAAATTTTACCTCCTTTCATGGTTTTCAATAAAATATGCACTTCATTGTGACTTCCCTTTACTAAGCAATTTCATGCTATATCTCTAATGAATCCAATTTTGCATCGTCGAGTTCAATAAAGCTACCATGACACTATTTCTTTGAACAATTTTCAAGCAATGGGAGATGTCTTATAGAATTTTGAGTTCAGCCTTATGCACAAAAAATTTAAAATTTACTCAAAATTTCATCATGTAAAACCAAAAACAAGAATAAAACATATAATAATGATAATGAGTTCTTCCCCCACCCCATACTTAAAATATGTAGTGTCCCCACTGTATAAAATAAATATAAAACAAAGGTAAAGGAAGGAACTCACCAAATAACGCGTCAAGGAAGGCAAAACAGGGCATGTCGAGGAACTGGTCTTGTCGACATCGAGTACTGTACTCGATATCGAGGAACTGTCAGTGTCGAGTGGAATGCTGAAGTCGAGGAGATTCTTCTGGCTTGGTCGATATCGAGTTGGCCTACTCGATATCGAGTAACTCTGGGCTGCTCCTCTTGGTCGTTCTCGACTTGGCCTTCGTCGATTCCGATTGTTTTTCAGGGACTTCTTATTCCACCTTTCGCGATCCTTTTATGCTTGCCTGACCTATAAGTGTTAGATTTCACACAAAGACAAGACTTTCCACATGAAGTATTCTAAACTAAACAACCAAAAACCAAAATAAAAACCAAAACCAAAAGTTTTAAAGTCCCAAAATTCAAAAAGTTTTATATACATGCTCTAGATTTTAGAGTCGCTAGGCCGACTTCTCCGTTTGTGCTCAAGGACTGTCAATGTGGGGCCCTCTTGTGCTTGGCCCTTCTCCTGGATCATCTAGGTCCTGATTGTAGTATGCAAGCTCACCTGACAATTGGTTGCTTGCATAATCTTCCTTTTCTTCCGTCTTTCTCTTTCCAGCTCTTAGTTTCCGCAGATTCTCTCGCCACGGGGCTTACCTCCCCTTAAATTATTTATAAATTTCTTAATGGACTGAGGAGGAGTAGAAACCATACCTGAACTTACCTTTTCGGGCCCAAAACAGAAATCTTTGGGCTTATGGTTAGTCGATATCGAGCAAGACTGGTCAATATCGAGTACAGGGACCCCATACTTAGGCTCTTGGCAAGTCTGGTGCTCAGCAGAGGAAGTCGATGTCGAGGAAGCTTGGTCGACATTGAGTAATGCCTTGGTCGATATCGAGGAGCCCTTGTTGATATCGAGTTGACTTCTGGTGCCTTCCTCCGTTGTTTGCTTGGTCCCGTAATTGCTGATGTTTTTCACCTCCAGCCATGAAATTTCCTCCTTTGCAGGGCCAAAGGAGAAATCTAAGACCTCGTCGCCTATGGTGAAGGTGAGCAATCGTTGTTTGACACTAATCTTGGCATCTGCAGTAGCTAAGAATGGTCTACCAAGAATAATATGACTAGTAGGATCTTCAACATAGTCTATAATAAGGAAATCAGCTGGGATAAAGAATTTACCAACCTGGACAGGGACATTCTCAACCATACCTGTAGGGATGACTACTGTATTGTTTGCCATGTATAGCTTGGCATCCACATGCTCTATACATCCTATCTTCACTTTCCGCCAGATTGATAAGGGCATGATGCTCACACTAGCTCCTAAATCACACAAGGACTCATATTTACATTGACCAAGTCCTACAGTAATAGAAAACTTACCAAGATCAGGTCTCTTTTCATGAAAGTGGAGCATTTTGCATTCGCCGGCGATTTCTGAGAGTGATCGCTTGTTGCTCAGGATTTCCTTCAGGAATTTGACATATGCAGGCATCTCTTGCAGAGCTTCTATAAAAGGAATAGAGACATTCAGTTCTCGAAGAATATTAACAAAGTGTTTAAACTTACCTGCTCTGGGATCTTTTAGTGCTTTGGAAAGGAAAGGCAGTGTCTTTTTCTGCTTTGGAGCCAGAACAGACGTCGGCAGTGTTGCAGAGTCCTCGACATCGGCCTGCTTCTCCTCGATATCGACCAGGGGTTCCTCGATATCGACAAGGGTTATCGAACTCGAGTTGTTCGGTTGTGCAGTGGAGTCTGAGCTTGGCTTCTCCTCTGTGTCGAGGAGATTCTTGTCGATATCGACCAGGGGGTGGTCGATATCGAGTTGCTGCTGCTCGTTGTCGAGTTGCTGCTCTGCCTTGTCTTGTTGCTTTCCGACTTCTGGCTCGCGTAATTGGTGCCCGCTCCTGAGCTTTATAGCTGCGACGTGTCCGGTCTTCCCCTTAGAATTTGGTTCTGTTTGCCCAAGGAGTTGCCCGGATGGTCGTGGAATCTGCGTCGCGAATTGACCCATCTGTGTCTCTATGCTCTTCTTCCAGATGTCTAGCTCTCCAAATTTTGTATTGATGTTCTGGAGCTGATTATTGATGGCGCTTGTAGACTGCTGCTTTTGTGCTTGATTTTTCCTCATCTCGTCGAGGATAAGATGCAGATCGTTCTTCTTTTGATCCCTTTCGGATGTCCTGGAGCTCTGTATGGCGGGGTGTTCCTAGGAGGACCTTGGTTCCATTGAGGTTGATAGAACCTTTGATCCCCCATATAGCGATTGGGAACCCCTGCATAAGCTACCTCTTCCTAGGTCTCTGCCATCCTGACTTGCTCTGTGTGTGGGCACTCAGTAGTGGTGTGCCGCTGTGATCCGCATTCGATGCAAGGCTGGTTGACAGAGAGATATTTGACTTGCTTGAGGAGCTTGCGATTCTGGTCTCTGTAGTACTGCTCCCTGACAGTTGGGTCAATCTCTTTGGAAGGCTCGTAGAGAGGCATGGATGGAGCTGGCCTGGCATAGGAGTTCTCATCATAGTTTGCAGTAGCCCCATACTTGTTGTCATAGTTGGTGAGCTTGTCTAGTACACCCCATGCGTCAGCTGGTGGCATCGTCAGATATTCATAGCGAGTATACTGGTTGATCCTGTCCTTAGTGACTTGGTCAACAGAATTGAAGAAGATCTCTTGAATGACGTAGGGTGGCTGTCCATGAGTAGGGCAAGATCGCAGCAGTTCCTTATATCGCTCCCATGCTTTTGCCAGCGGCTCCCCAGACTTCTGTTTGAAAGCTGTAATCTTCTGACGGAGGAGTGCTGTCTTGGCAGGAGGAAAGAATTTGTTGAGAAATTCCTGGTCCACTTGAGCCCATGTCGTGAGGGATCGTGGTTTCAGCCCTTTAAGCCACTTCAATGCAGGACGAGCGAGAGACCAGCGGAAAGCTTTCATCTTGACATATATCAGAGTAGTACCTTCAGCAAGAGTACGGAACATGTCAGTAAAATTGGTAATATGTTCAAGAGGGCATTCATTAAATCTTCCATGAAAAGCATTATTTTTAAGTTCAATAAGGAAGTGAGTGCGAATTTCAAAGTTATTTTGAGGGATTAGAATCGCCGATTCAGGCACGACGAGAGTCGGGTGCATATAATCCTCTGCAGTGGTTGGGAATTGGGCAAGCTCAGCTTCTGCTTGCCTTGCACGCTCATCTTCCTGTTCCCTGGCTGCTCTCTCAGTGGCGAGAGCAGTATCTTTGGTGGCTAGTTCCCTCCTAAGCCTCTCAATTAGCTGTTCTTGTGTTTCTGCGGCCGCCATGGCTCTTTTTAGCTTAGCTTGGATGTGTAGAAGGCGTTCCGGTTCGTCTAAGCCGTCAACCCCAGGTGGTTGACCAGAACGGCGCATACACCTGCGAAGTAACTCAAAGCAGACGTGAGGATTAACTACCTAAGGCGCGAATGATAGCTTCTCCGGCAACGGCGCCAATTTGTTGTAAGGAGGAAATCAAGAGTGCAAATAGAATGTAAATAAAATAAGGCAAACCAGATTCCGTCCCTTGCAAATGATTACAAGACTTCCTCCCGATGCAGTAGTGGGAAGTCAGGATCGATCCACGAGGAAGCGTGTCAGCGGATTCTAGGCAGCGGATGAATCTCACGGCAGAGGTCGACCACAGTGCTCGATCTCGACTAGGGTTAGTCGACAGAAGATCAGGCAAGTCGAACAAAGCAGCAGCAGCTCTCGGTTTTGGTCGATATCGAGCAGAGGTTACTCGATATCGAGTAAACCTTCGTCGACGTCGGGTTCCTGGATTCAAACACAGAAGCAACAGCAATCTTCGATCGAATATCAGTACTCGATATCGACCAGAGTTTGTCGATATCGAGGAAGAACAGAAAGTAAACGAAACGAAATAAAGAACAATGCTTGTGGAATTCGAAAATAAACTATATATGAAAGACTTCCAAGATTGGGGTTTGCAACAACAATAACCAAGCATGCATAAGGAAAGATAAATAACGATAATCATGTAAATCGCATCGAAGGACCAAGTTTTCGCCTTTTTCAACAATTAGACAACTCTTTCAAGAAACCTAATTGTATCTACCGATTTTATGTTTACATTCCAAGTTGTTAGCATAGACCTCCATTAGATGGGTAATAAACATATAATAAATAGTAGATGCTCAAAACATGACAAAGGTCGGATCTTTACCTCAAACACGCATGACTATTGTTGGGCTCGCCCCAACCCTAGAAGTGGGTGGACTACTCGCGCCTCATCGTAATCGCAGACATCATTGATTGAAAGGAAATAACTTGTATTAAACCAAACTGAAGAAAGTACAAACTGAACAAAGCCAGATCACTTTCGCTCCTTTGCTCCACTCGGCCTCTCTTTCTCTCTCTACTACTACTTCTCCTACTGAAATTGAATGAATAAAAACTCAGCCCCCTAGGCTTTATTTATAGGCTTCATTCCCTCACTAATTAGGAAAGAAGATCCTATCTATATCTATATCTAAATATCTACTTACTTAAAGATAAATAAATGGAATAAAATAAATAAATCCAAAAAGGTAAATCCTCCATGTGTGGGTAAATCTCCTCTTCATAGATAGAACTTGATAGATCTTGGATAGAATCGGACTCCTTCGGCTCCAAGTAATCCCAAACCACGTCGGACAGCTCACCGCGTAACGCGGTCCAGGATAGCGCTTCTCGATATCGAGTAAACTACTCGATATTGAGTAACCTTGGCGTCGACTTTAGCCAGCTTGGTGTTGTCGAGTAACTGGTTCTCGATCCCACTCGGACAGGTGGTGCTGGGCTTGTCGATATCGAGCAAACTCCTCGATATCGAGTAGATGCTTCTCGGCATGTTCAGTCTTTGGCCTCTCGATCCGACGCTGCTTCCTCGATTCCGGGCATGGCTTCAGGGTGTTTGTCGATATCGAGTAAACTACTCGATATCGAGTAGAGCTCCGGAGTCGGGTTGGCTTGGTCTCTTAGTTCCTCGATCTGCTTCTCCTCGATCATGCTGTGCCCGGATATTTTTGTCGATATCGAGGAAGTATACTCGATATCGAGTAACTTTCAGCCTCCATCTTTGCTGCTTGGTTTTGTCCCGGAATGGCTCCAAATTCTGCAATATTAAACCAAAACTTATGTAGACCTCTATTTCTTGCAAATAAGCGCATATTACATAAATTCAACATATTCCCATCCCGAAATATGCAAAGTGTATAGAATATGGAGCTAAAATGTGCATTTCAACATGGTTATTTTAGTGGACATCACGAGTTGACCCCACCAGTAGTCGAACAGAGGAATATCGAGCAACTTAACTTGATATCGAGTACGGGTACTCGATATCGACCAAACCTCACCGAGTCGACTCCACCTGTTGAGCAGAAGCCACCAGAAGTCGAGCCAGGCAACTCGATATCGACCAACCCAAATCGATAAGTTTCCCTCGAATTCGACTGAGATCCCACCCGAAGAAAACAACTCGATATCGAGTAATATTACTCGAAATTGACCAAACACTGAGGTCTCCGAATCCGATTCTGCGAAGGTAAGCCAAGGTATGGATCTTTCTTCTCCTATTTCAATTTAAGATTTATCTATACATGGGAGAGGTTTGCTTTGGTATGTGCGATTATGTAGGATTTCCAATGATGAGGCCTAAGGAGTATGAGTTGGAGATAAGCTCTATGTTTCTAAATCAAAGGATCATTGGTTTCTTAACAAATTCAACAAGAATAAGATGGGACCTTTCATTGTGAACAAGATCCACTCAGGCGGATTGCAGCTGATGGACAAGAATGGAGTCACAATGAAGTGCATATTTTCTTGAAAACCATGAAAGGAGGTAAAATTGAAGGTGCTTTTGACATGTTGCATGATAAAAGGATGGAGGACTTTATATTTCCATATAATGCTCATATGTTTATATTCCTCGCCTTACCTATGCTTATGCATCACAAAAGCCATATTCAGCCTTATTTCATATTATTGCTCCACATGAACTAAATATCGCTCATTCTTTACCTTATTTCCTATTCGGGGATTATGTTGAGAATGATGTTACATTATGGAGATTATTATATGGTTGTTGTGTTGTTATACATCATATATGGAGCTTGGCAGGAAATTTTAATTTATAAAAAATTTAATGAGTGAGAAAAAATCCGGTCACCTCGGGAGATAAAGATAGATCGACCCTGCTCGCTGAGATAATAGTTGAGCGAGATGGGACACAAGGTGAGGAGTCCGAAGCACTAAGTATCCGGGGCCATTCATAACACCCATGTTTGCGACTCGCGAGAAGGCAGTGCTGAGGTTAGAGAGGTAAAAGCATAATATTGAAAAAAGCAATGAGCGATGAGAAAAAGGTGAGAAATCAAATGAAGAAGCACTACAAAAAAAAGATATTACCCTGCTTCAACTCCAACAATTTGAAAGGGTGCAATTCGGCCATATTTTCCGAGAGGTCAACTCAACTGCCGACAGGATTGCGCGACTCATCCACGCAACGCCCACACATGACCTCCTAACTGATTCTGCTTTGAACGTCCTCATCCGCAAGGATGCCCTTGGATGGTGGTCCAGCAGGGCCTGACCCCAACCAAACTTTTACCTTATCAAAAAAAAAAAAAAAAAGATATTAGCAACGACTGTTTACCGTGGCTAAAAGTCCATCTGTTGTGGCCAAAGGCTATTAGCAACGACTATTGCCACGAGAAACAAGCGTGGCGAAACACGAGGTGGTAAAAAGAACTAGCAACGTCTACAGCCGTGGCTATCGGCAAAGCGACGGCACGCTGCCGTTGCTAAGATATTTCTGGAAAATTAAAAAAAAAACTACTTTTTAGCTCGGATCCTTTCGGTCCGGGCTAAAAACTCCCATATTTTTTTAAAAATTATTTGTGCATTATATTCTTCGGGATCGTGCTAAAAAAACTCTCATCTGATTTTTTCTAAAATTAAATTTTACATAATTGAATTAATTATACAAATTTACGTATATAAAATATCCAAAACTACATAATTTACATAAAACTATGGTATAAAATACACAATCATGTAAAAACATGATTACTAAAACATTCATATAGGTACTGGGAGAAGTATACCACTGGTCTTTCAACTACTGAACATCTTCACATTGAACATCCATTTGCCTTCACAGATTATATTCACTTTGAACATCCATTTGCCTTCAGATTATATAAAGCACATTATCAGCATCACTTCTCACAAGGCTTAATTAATTGCAAGCAAGGGAAAAGGCAAAAGCCACAATAAGCTAATTAATTTTCTAATGAAACGTTTATTTTCTAGATGGAAGACTTTGGTTCTTTTTCTGGTGCAATCACTAATATGCTGCCCCAAATAATAAAGATGCAAGCTCATTGATAAGAGGTAAGACTGAAAACATTGTATTCTAGTTTGTGTCTTTGTACCTGAGAGGAAAACACTTGGCAGCCTGTTGATTCTTTTATAAACTTCAGAATATCTTCAAAATCTCCTTGAACATCGTCACTTTGAACATCCATTTGTCTCAAATCTAGCAACATTTCAGTCAGTTCTCTATTGTCGTCATCTGTAGCATGCCAACAGATGGACAAAGACTAGCTGTTTGGTCCATCTTTTCTGAGTTGTCTGCTTTTGTTTTTGATTTCTCCACTGAAACCACATCACTATTGCCATGAGAAAACCACCACAACAATCAGGGAGTTTATTCATGTGAAAACAGTGAGTTACCACTATTGACTTTCCACCCACAGCTCGAAAAGTTCTGTACTCGACTCCACAAGTCTTCTAGGAAATCCTGAACTATTTTAAAGGCAGGGGTCAAAGAAAAGCTTGACTGATGGATTAACAATAAATACTTCTCATAAAATCAGAGTAAGGGTGTGTTTGGGAACGGGATGGATTTTTGGGGATTTGGTGGATTTTAGGGAATGTGGTAGATGGGGATGGATTTTTGGGATGTAAAAGATAAAAACTCAACACCCAAATTTTTGGGTTTTGTGTTTGGTTGTATTTTGATTTTTTGGTGGATGGAGTGAAGGGTAAAGACCGAATTTCCCCCATCTAATGAAATCACATTTGGTTGAAATCGGGGCATACTCCATATTCAGAGAGGTGGAAGAAGAAGATAGAAAACCTTGCTACAGACTTTCAGGTCAGAAAAAGGGTGCCTACGACGCCGTATCGGAAATCATATATAAACCGCCACTGCAAAGACCGAATCCGGAGACACCCATCTTTTTTCTTAGCCGGTGACCTCTTTCCCGGACCGCCCCTCCATTGGCGATTCGTCATCCACAACAACCGAAGGTCCGAAACCCTAACCTTTTCGTTTTCAATTTCAGAGGTACAGAGAGAGAAATAAATGTCAATTAGGGAGGGGAGAAGTTTCTCCGGGGCTCCAATGGAGCTGCCAACCCGGCCAGCTTCTTCTACCGTCCATTAGGATGGATTTGCACTTTCTTTATTTCTGATGAGTTGATGTTTTGGAATCGAAGAAGGAATTGCCACAGAGCTCCAGTGGGATCTTGTCGGAGATGGAATTGCCGCTGAGGTCGATGAATGTGAGCTCCTAGTATGAGCCGAATTCAATAGGGATGGGGGCGCAGTTTGGTGGTGCTTGGATTGGCAGAGACCAGCATCTCAAACAGCTTACCGGCGACAATCAGACAGCTGATTATATTTCCCGAAGGCAAAACACAGAGGGATCGGAGGAAGGAGAAACGGGGATGAAGGTGGCAAGATGGTGGCGGGTGAAATATGGATTTCATGGACTGTACGATCAGATCTGGGAGGGAGGGCAAAAAAGGCCATCTCGCCTCTCCCATCCAGCAAACCTTGGTGGAGGAGGTGCAAAAACCCATCCACTTCCATCCCCCAAACTCCCCAAAATGCACCATTCAAACCCAGCAAACTCATACACCCAAACGACGCGGCGGGAAAACCGAAGCATAATTGCCATCCCCCAAACCCCTTAAATCCTACACCCAAACACACCCTAAATCTGTATATACAAACAGATTATACAGTAAATATCTCAAATAAACGTGAACAAAATGATGAATAGCATGAGCTAAATGAAGCTTGAACTCAATTGAATGCTTAATTTGAACCCGGAGCTAACATGCAAACCATAAGCCATTAGATGAAATCCCCAAAAATGACCTACACAGTTTCATGCCATTAATAGCCTTAAACATCCACAATACAAAATCATATTGATTTGCATGAGCATAAAGTCTGCGCTTATTTATTTTTCTTACTAACATTAGTGCAATGAAATAGAATAAAGTGGCAGAAAGGAAAGCAAAATCAGAAATAAAAGTGTGGAATTCCAGGATTTACACATAACGGCAATACCTTTTCATGGAAAGCTTTGTCATCATAAGATTCATCCAGAAACATGGAGAAACCCATGTCAGGAATATGCCTTCTAATGCTTAAATAAGCTTAAGATTATAAGCATGGTGCACCAAACATGCCAGAGGAGTTATCTAGTTTGAATTAGAAACTATTTAAGTCACCGTCGATCATTAAACTCTTACTTTGAAGGGTGAAATGGTATGAAATCAAGTTAACATAGTAGTTACAACACCAAATGAAGATAGTAGGTACAAGATATAGTGAATTAAGTCAAGTTAATATAGTAGGTACAACACCAAATTTCTTGTAAATTCTTGATGCTTCTCCTTGCTTAATAGGTTTATCAATAGAAAATCCTTCATCTACTGAAGCACAAACTAAATAACCAAAATAAAAGAGTATCATAAGAGGTAACATCAAAAAGACAACCAAGAGAGAAAGGAAATGTGCTAGAATTCTAAATGTTCAGAATTTATATCAACATGATGATGGCCTTATTGAAGTTGTTCTATAAATCTATGTTCAAAGCCACGATCATGACCCTTTCATATTTTCTTCTTACCTTTTATCCATTAAAAGTTCTCTCACATCAGAGGTTTCTTTCAACAAGAACACCATTAAAAATAAAATTATAGAGCCACTAGTGAAAACTGAATTTGAGGAGGTGCATATTTTCTTGGGATCTCAAATTAGTTTTTAATAGGATAATTTATTGGATTAACTAACAAGCCATATTTTCTTGGGATCTCAAATTAGTTTTTAATAGGATAATTTTTAGGCTATTAAATTCTTTGTTTTTAATAAATAAGAATTGTCACTCTACTTAAAATAGTAGACATGAATGCATGATTTCTGAATGGGATGATAGGAACAGACACTAACTTTTGACATTTGACTTTAACTATAAGTGTGTATGCGTATAGTTATAATCAAGAAGTCCAATCCTCAATACCAAATCTTTTGGAATTGCGGCACAAGTGAATGATGATCAACCAGTAGGTAAGATTTGTCAAGTCATTATAAGTACATTTAAAACGTAGATTCTAACACAGCCTTGCAATAACACTAGATAGTAATATAAAAATCTGCATCATTATTGTTTCACATGAATAAAAAAGACATCGAGTTAACAACATACACATTGGCATTGAATACGCGGTTTCAAATGTTTTCCTATCATCTATTATGCATAAAGTTAACTAATAAGGAGTTTCTCAGGTAAAAGCATTAACATTAAAGATAAAGGTTTGTTCAGGTACCCCTAAGCCACATCACTTTAATATTTTAAAATCTAATAGACCAAACGAAACACTTGACTCGTTATAAAGAACTTACTAGAAATATTGCAATATCACATGAAAGCGGCAAGCGGCAACTATTGCTGATTACTGTGCTAGCTTCTCAGATTAGATCATATCAATTGCCATCAAAGATTTAACAAAAATTAATTTATGTGGGCAAAAATAAATAATAGAAAAAATAGTTAGAGCTAGCATTAAAAAGAAAAAACTAGATGGTGAAAATTAAAGAAGATTAACCTACGCTGCTGTAGTTTCCTTCTCTGAGAAAGAAAATACATCAACCTGCTATAATGCCTTTCTTTTTCCTTACCTGGAACAATTTAATTAAGAAATGGCAACGACATTGAAAAGTTTGCTAGCTTCTGGAGAGTCAAGAACCACACCAATGGCACTTTGGGGGGCAATTACCCGGTGAAAAACTACACCATTCAGACACCGTAGATATCTATGGAGTCTCATTCAAGTGAAACGTTACCAAAAAGACTTACTAAAAAATCATTTACTCCAAAAGAAAGCTGCAACTCATGCAAAGTGCTCTCCCAACTCTTTACTTTGCCTAAATATATGAGAAATGTGAAGAGAAAGGAAAATAGAGTTCCTCAATTAAAAAAAAAGCATACCAATATGTTTGACTTCAAACATATTGGTATGCTTTTTTAATTATACTTCAATACCTTGTTTGCCTTGTTTGCCTTGTCCTGTAGACATAATGACATCCAAATAAAGTCCCATAATCTGGAAAGTCAGAAACTGAGAAAGAGGGGGCATATACTCGATCAATACCTTTACCATGAGGATGCCAAGGTGAAATCATCAACTCCTTGAATCTGATTAGTGATCACAAAATTAAAGAAGACATGTAAGACAAAAATTGTGTTACACAACAAAACAGAACAACTTTCCAAAGTGATGCACTGTAAAACATATGTGGATAATTGGATTATGAATGAGATTCTGTAATAATTCAGCTATGCTATAATGAATGCATATGCATCAAATAATACAAACAACTGAACAGCAACAACACAAATATTCCCTCCAATTTCCCGCTCAAATCACATAAACAATGACTTTGAAGTTCCCAGGCTAAAACCATCTCGGTCAGGCGACTCCAATAGCCCAAAAAAATGTTAAATATCAATCTGAAGCAAAACCTAAGAATATGAAAAATTCAACCTGCATAAGCACAATCCGGATGGTAATTCGTAGAACATGAACCTAGAAAGGAAGATGTATTACACACGCAGGATGGTCCACCATGCTGGAGATCGCTAAGGTTCCTTCAAAGGTAGTTCCCAAAACCTGCACATTCCAGTTCTAGCTAAACAAAAAGAGTCATCCTACAACATAGTTTCAATAAATCATTACAACTATCCAGATATGGGGAAAAAAGCATCTGATCTCTCTATAAACATGTGAAGTTTCAGCCAAACCTAATGCAATGAGCGAAGAAAACATAGATTCCTACCAAATAAAAAGAAACTAACATGCTGAATTTATCAATTCCACCGCTTCAAATTTCGATTCCTTCCATTTGTTAACCAGCAATCAAAAAGAAATGTAACAGAGATCACCTCAAATTCTGAGTACGTTTGACGCCAATGAAATACCCTTTTCAGGAAAATCAAACCCTAAAAATTTGAGTGAACCCACTTTCCTCAAAATAAATCCTAACCAAACACCCTAAAGAGGTTTCAAGAAATTACCTGCTAATGGATGTCGAATAGCTTGTTGGGGAGTATTGACGAAGGCTGAACGAGCACAGGAATGAGCACCAAGAGTGAAGCGATTACAGGGAGCACAGGGAACGAGTACAAGTGTGAAGAATACCTTGACACCGGCGAGGAGGGAGAAGATGGGAGAGGGAGAGAGAAGAACGGAGACCTTGGCACTAGACACGGCCACGGGTCCGACCCGCCGGGTCGACAACCCGGGGAGGGTGACCCTAACCCTAACCCGGGGTTGGGACGGGTCGGCGGGTTGGGTGACCAAATCGGGTACCCAACGAGTTTTGCGGGTCGACCCGCCGGGTCAACCATTTTTTTTTTTTTAAAAAAAATGTTTTAAACCCAAAATAAAACTCAACTCAAGTCCTCACCACACTTTCGAAATAGAAAGATTTGAGGTTGACAAAACATGGTATGTGGGAAGATATATATATAGATATCTTCATTCCACTCCCGTCATTTCATCACAATTTAGATGTGGGAAAGAAAAGGTTGGATTGTGGGAATGACAAGTAGGGTATGAGGATCTATATATAGAGAAAATAGAGGTATGTAGCCCACTTTCGATGTGGGACGGAAATATGAGATATGAAAGAAAATGTGAGAAATTGATATTTAAGTATATGATGTAAAATGTAATGTAATTAAAGTCTTTGGATTATATGGTGGAATATAATGTAATTTAAGTATTTGGATTATATGATGTAACATATAATAATATAATTAAAGTGTTTACCTCTTAGGATTTAATGAAATGAATAACACATGGTGATGAAACATCATGATACAATATATCAAGTTATGTTGGATTAATCTTTCTATTTAATTTAATTGATAGTTGTGTTGATCCATTAATCAATCATAAGTATTTTATTTTACTTGCATTATTATGTTAATTTCTTGATCAATGATTTCAAATCTAGGTTCTTCTTCATATAGATATGTTAAACTTTCTCGTTTAAAGTTGAATTAGCCACATGTTGTATATACACTTAATGATGATGTTATTAGAATTACATACTTGGGTTGCTTGTTATGACGTACATGAAAAGACACATTGAAAAAGTATTGCCAATATTATATTTCATTCTTGTGTTTGAAAATCCGAAGTTCTATATCATTTTGAAAATAAACGAAAACTCGACATTAAGGATACTATACAAGTGTAACGGCTTTATCAATAACAATATTTGTATTATTTGAAATTATATCATAAAGACTCCTAACTTAGTATCATATAGAATGATATAGAATGATTTTATAGTGGATCCACCAAATAACACAAATGTTTAAGGTATATTGTTGAACTTCACACTTTCTTGTTACCCGTTCGTTATTTCTTTCATAATTGATAAGTAATTTTTTTTTTTAAATAATATTTATATAAAGTATAGTACTAGTGTTTGTATATGATAAAAATTTATAAGTATGGATTGACATTAAAAACCGAATGGTAGAGATTGAAGACATGGTGTAGTTTCTAGTTTCTACCCTTGTTCTTGTCCCACATTGAAAACTAGAGGAAATGGGGGGTGCTAAGTCTATAAAAGGAGAAGCATGGGGTGCTAAGTCTCACATTGCCATTGCATGTTACATTATGTAATATTATGAATTATTCTAAGAATAATTTATATAATTTACATAAAAATTATAAATTTATTTTATTAAAAATAAATTTTTTCAAAAAAATATATTTTAAAATAGTGGGTTGACCCGGCGGGTCGATCCGGGTCGGACCCGCCGGGTCGACCCGCCGGGTCACGGGTTTAGATTTAGTCGACCCTAACCCTAACCCTTAACCCTTCCCGACCCTCGGACCCGTGGACCCTGACCCGGCGGGTCATTGACTCGGCGGGTCACGGGTCGACCCACCCGACCCGTGACCCGTGGCCGTGTCTACTTGGCACTGGTGAGTACAGGGATTCGACACCGGCGAGTTAGCGGGAGAAGAGGGGAGAGTGAGCGGGAGAGTGAAAATGAAATTGGGGATTCGGGGGATGTGAATCTTCTGATCGATCTGTACATGTATATGTGTTTTTTTTTTGGGTGAAGTTGTTTCGATAATTCGATGTTAGCAACGGAAAAGCTGTTGCTGTGGCAAATTTCAGCTTGCCAACGCCAGATTCTACTCAAGTGCCACGGCAACCCTTTGTTGTTGCTACAGGTCGTGGCTAATAATAGCCAAAGTCTATCCAATAGCCACGACAAACACTTTCCGTTGCTACGGGGCGTGGCTAATTTGTTTTTTTTTGTAGTGAAGGAATGTGGTATGAAAATTTGAAAAGTACTCAATTTCCCCGGATCATTAGCACCACATAGCCAAAAAATTGCCCACCTTTAGCTTTTTACCAATCTACTCCTTATGGAGCTTAAATTAAAGTCCTCTTGATTATTGTTGATTTGTCACTTATGAATCGTTTTGCATAACCCTCCTTTTGTGAGTAGATGTTGCTTTTTAATTGCACATGCATGGATTTGTGACACTAGTACCTTTTCGAGGATGGTAATTGATTGCAGGGTTATATGGCAATGAATCTAAGATGTTGAGAGTTTGAATTCTTCCCCTGAATGACAATTATAAGTATTGCTTGAGGACAAGCAAGCTTAAGTATGGGGTGTTTGTTGTGAGCCTAAATTGCCATGTTTTATACTATCTTTTATATCAATTTATGCATGCATTTTATACATATGGGTTAGAATAATACATAATTTGTGTAGTTTATGTTTATTTGCAATATATGGAGGTCTACACAAGTTTTTGCTATATTTCGCAGAAATCGGACGCACTTTGGAGTTTAAAGGAAAGTCATGAAGAAGCTAAGGATGGTGCAGCTGGAGGAAAGCCCACTTTTCGCCATTCATCATTCCAAATCAAGTTTTGAAGTCTTCATTAGAGCTTTCCAACGCATGGTCATATGCGTCAATCCGACGAACGAGGACTCGAGAAAGTGCGTTTCTAGAACAGAGCAGAAAGCTGAAGAGCAAGAAAATCGAGTCGAAAATCATAGGTCGATATCGAGTACACTCACTCAATATCGAGTCATCCACTCAATTTCCACCTAGAACTCCAAAAATCGGCTAAGGAAGAAAAGCCAAGGTCGATATCGACTACCTCAACTCGGTATCGAGTGCCCTAAATCGAGTCAACACCCCAGGAATCGAGTCAAGAAGCTGGAGCTGAGAGCTGATGGTCGATATCGAGTTACCCAAGTTGATATCGAGTAACATTCAACTCGATTTTCATCTCTGGAGCCAATATTGAGTAGCTGAGCTGAAACTGAGGAAAAGTTGGTCGATATCGAGTAAGCCAACTCGATATCAAGTGAGCAACAGAGGCCGATTCCGAGCTTAACCGACTTCTTGTTAAGTTTCTATCCCGAGTCCGATGGAGATATTTTCGAGAGCAAATTCCATCAAGATCTATCAAGAGCTATCAAGAGGATGAGATATTTACCTATTTTAGATATAATTCCTTTGTTGATTTATTTCTTTATTTCCATGTTTTTAATGTTATTAATTTAGATAGATAGATTTAGATATAGATAGATATTCCTTCCTTGATTAGCAAGGATTGGAAGCCTATAAATAAAGCCTATAGGGCTGGTGTTTATTCATTCGATCAAACAATTCAATTCTAGAGAAGGAGAAGAGGTAGTGAGTAGAGAGAGAGAGAGAGAGAGAGAGAGAGCTTGTAGCCGAGAGGAGTTAGAGTTTGCGAAAGCGGTTTTGGCTTCGATCGGTTGTAAGTTTGGGTTATTTTTAATGCAATTTATTTTCCTGAAATCTTTGATGAGTTTATTGGTGATGAAGAGCGAGGAGTCACCCAACTTCTAGGGTCGGGGTGAGCCCGACGGTGGCCATGTAAGGTGATGTGGTAAAGGTATAATCTTTTGATGCGATTTCATCTTCTATCCCTACTAGCATGATTCTTTTACGACAGTTGAAGGTGATCATTGTTTGTGTTATTGAAGCCAAAGTGATCTTCATACAACTTGGGTTAATTATGTGAAAAGGGTTAGTAACAATTAGGGTTTATGTGAAAGCCTCTATATTCCTATTTGTTAATAACGAAAGTTATTTGATGAAAAACATGATCTTTTATGCCTTTATGTGTTATTTTGCATGGTTATCGTTGTGGTGTTGAAACCCTAATCTTGGAAGTCTTTAGTTAATTGAATTAATTTCGTATTTACATTCGTTCTGCGTTCGAAAAAGTTGCAATTTTAGTTTCTGAGATACCTGATCTCGGCAAAATTTGGTCGACGTCGAGGTAATTGGTCGATGTCGAGTTAATTTGGTCGAAATCGAGTTGCTTTGTTTGATTTTGGTTTCTGTCAGTCGATTTTTTGCACTGTTGGTCGATTTGCTTAGTCGATATCGAGTAACAGTGGTCGATATCGACCAGTTTCTGTGCTTTGCTTTCTTTTCCTCTTTTCTCCGTTATTTTTGTCTGTCTGTGAGATTTGCAGCTACCTGAGATCCGCTAACACACTTCCTCGAGGATCGATCCTGACTTCCTGCTGCTACATCAGGAGGAGGTCTTGTAATTATTTGCAAGGGACGGAATCTGGTTTGCTTTACTTTATTTATATTTTGAATTGCAAGTCTCGATTTCCTCCTATCAACATGTGTACATAAACAACAACATCATCATCAAGAATCACGTAAAGCGATTAACTCGCCCGATGTTGTTGGGCTATCTATTTATGCTCATTGCGACGCAACTGACTCAGGGCAAACCCGATAAGGCTATGCTACCCTATACCCCTAGCAAAGACTCTAGGACTTCACAGATAACGGTCGTTCTGTATTCAAACAAACAGAGTAGCCAAATGCTCATTTCAATGCAGTCCTAGCATGATACTACATGGCATGCTTTATTACGCAACCTACACATCACATGACACCCCAAGCAGGAGGTCCAGGTTGCTGAGTAAGTCCCGTAGGATACTTACCTGAAGATGTCGAACAACAAAATAACGCAAGCGAAGTCCAAAAGAAAAAGTCCAAAAGCAATAAACACCTATAATCATGTCGATGTCATAAGTTACTGAACTAACAGTCATACACACAGAACCCGAGTTCCAAACATTCCCAAAACCAATCAATAGTAAAACCGTTTCCCAAACTTTCCCGATACGATCAACATCAACCAAAACCATTTTTAGTTCCCAATCAAACCTATCGATAAATCGTATCAATAATATTTCCAAACTTCCTTCTTAAAAACAACATCATTAAACCAAGACAAAGAATCCCGACATTTGAAATGATACTCTTTAACGTAACTTCAAGAATAAATCCAACAATTCAAGTTCCGTCAAAATCTCTTTTTTAACATTAAATACTAAACTCATATTTAGAAACTCGTTTCCCAAAACATCCCCATTCAGAACATTTCCCACAAGAATCGGACCAAGAATCGACAAAGTAAGTCCAAGGTATAGGGTGAGGGGCTCGGCCAAGCCACTAGGGGCATGTCGCGGTCGCGAGAGGGCCAGTCGCGGCCACGACATCCTCCCAGTTCCCCACCGCGAGAGGTTGTGACTCGCGGTTGTGACTCGCGGCCACGAGGGTCGTGGTCGCAACCGCGAGAGGCTTTCCCGCGAGAGACCTCTCGCTGTTGTGACTCACGACCGTGAGAGGTCGTCTTCAACCTCTGGCCCGAGTTCCGACTCGTGGTAGCGACCATGGTTTCGCCGCGGCAAGTACTAACCTGGGTTTGTCCATTCTTGCTCGCTCTCGCTTGTTTCAAACCCACTTTCATTCAAACTTGTTTTAAAACCTTTCTAAATCAAAACACTATGCAACCAACACAAAAAAGACTCCAAACAATACTAGAGGGGAGAGCGCGAGAGGGATTACCTAGCCTCTTGGAGGCTTCTCGAAACTCTTGAGAGAGAGAAGCCTTGAAAGCTTATATCCGACAATTCCTTGTTACGACAGAGCCTAGGAAGGTTGAATAGGAGTTAAAAGAGCACCTTTATTTAGAAACAACCTTAAAATCGAAAGATCCAAGTTTGGGAGGAGTTACCTTCGCTCAAAACTGAGAATCGAGGGAAAATGATGTCTCCAAAGTAGCCATGTCTTTATGCATATTTTAGTTCCATATTCTTTACATTTTACATATTTTGGGTTGGGAATATGTCGGATTTATGTAGTATATGCTTATTTGTCAGAAATGGAGATCTACATAAGTTTCTGTTTAATATTGCAAAATATGGAACCATTTCGGGAGAAAACCAAGAAGCAAGAACCAGAGCTCAAAGCTACTCGACATCGACTAAACCTACTCGATCTCGACAAGACATGCCTAGGCATCTGCCAGCATCGAGGAGCCTATGTCGAGAAACTGAAGACGAAGAACCCAACTCGATATCGATAGCCATGCATAATTGAGGTAAAGATCCGACCCTTATCAAGTTTTGAGCATCTACTACTTATTTATGTGTTTATTACCCATCTAATGGAGATCCATGTTAACAACTTGGATTGTAAACATAAAATCAGTAGAGACAATTAGGGTTTCTTGAAAGAGTTGTCTAATTGTTGGAAAAGGCGAAAGCTTGTCCTTGATGCGATTTACATGATTATCTGTTTTATCTCTGCCTTATGCATGTTTGGTTATCGTTGATGCAAACCCCAATCTTGGAAGCCCTTTTCATAAAGTTTATTTCGAGATCCCAAAGCATTTGTTTTTACTTACTTTCGTTTTATTTTCTGCCCTCGTCGACCTCGACCAAGCCTGGTCGATCTCGACTACTGATCTCCGATCCCAGATCGTCGTAGCTTACCTGTGCAGGAATTCGACAAGACCAAGCCGACATCGACAAGGACTGTACTCGATCTCCTGTAGCCCCTTGTCGAGATCGAGTAGCCATTGCCTGCGACTGCTGCGCTGTTCGACTTGCCTGATCTCCTGTCGACTTACCCTAGTCGAGATCTAGCACCTGTTGTCGACTTCTGTCTGTGAGATTCTCCGCTGCCTAGGATCCGCTGACACGCTTCCTCGTGGATCGATCCTGACTTCCCACTGCTGCATCGGGAGGAAGTCTTGTAATTATTTGCAAGGGACAGAATCTGGTTTGCTGTGATTATTTATATTTAATTTTGCATACTCGATTTCCTCCTTACAACAAATTGGCGCCGTTACCGGGGAGGCTATCATTCGCGCCTTAGGTAGTTAAATCTCACATCTGCTTTGAGTTACTATACAGGTGTATGCGCCGTTCTGGTCAACCACCTGAGTTTGACGGCTTAGACGAACCAGAGCACCTTCTACACATCAGAGCTAAACTACAAAGAGCCATGGCGGCTGCTGAGACACAAGAACAGTTGATTGCCAGGCTTACAAGGGAGCTACCCGCAAAGGATACCACAATCGCCAATGAAAGGGCAGCGAGGGAACAAGAAGTTGAGCGCGCAAGGCAAGCAGAAGCTGAGCTTGCCCAATATCCTGCCACTGCTGAGGATTATATGCATCTAACTCTCGTCGTGCCTGAATCGGCGATTCTAATCCCTGATAATTCTTTTGAAATTCGCACTCAATTTCTGATAGAGCTTAAAAATAAAGCTTTTTATGGCAAATTTAATGAGTGTCCTCTTGAACATATTACCAATTTTTCTGACATGTGTCGTACTCTTGCTGAAGGTACAACTCTGGAATATGTCAAGATGAAAGCTTTTCGCTGGTCTCTCGCTGGGCCAGCACTGAAGTGGCTTGAAGGGCTGAAACCAAGATCACTCACAACATGGGCCCAAGTAGAGCAAGAGTTTCTGAATAAATTATTCCCACCTGCCAAGACAGCACTTCTCCGGCAGAAAATCACCGCCTTCAAACAGAAGCCTGGGGAACCACTGACAAAGGCATGGGAACGCTACAAAGAACTACTGCGATCTTGCCCTACTCATGGACAACCACCCTACGTCATTCAGGAGATCTTCTTCAACTCTCTTGATCAAGTCACCAAGGACAGAATCAACCATTATACTCGCTATGAGTATCTGACGATGCCGCCAGTTGACGCATGGGGTGTGCTAGACAAGCTCACCAATTATGACAACAAATATGGGTCTACTGCAAACTATGAGGAGAACTCCTATGCCAGGCCAGCACCATCTATGCCACTCTATGAGCCAGCAAAGGAGACTGACCCAGATGTCAGGGAGCAGTTCTATAGAGACCAGAATCGTAAGCTCCTCAAGCAAGTCAAATATCTATCTGTCAATCAGCCTTGCATCGAATGCAGATCACAGCGGCACACCACTACTGAGTGCCCACACACTGAGCAAGTCAGAATGGCAGAGACACATGAGGAAGCAGCCTACACTGGGGGTCCAAATCGCTACATGGGAGATCAAAGGTTCTATCAGCCTCAGTGGAACCAAGGTCCTCCCAGGAACCCCCCACCCTACAGAGCTCCAGGACATCCAGAAAGGGATCAAAATAAGGACGATCTACAGCTGATCCTTGATGAGATGCGCCGAAATCATGCACAGAACCTGCAGGCTACGAACACCATCAACAATCAGCTCCAGAATTTCAACACAAAATTTGGAGAACTGGACATCTGGAAAAGGGGAATAGAGACGCAGATGGGTCAAATCGCTGCACAGATCCCACGCCCATCCGGACAGCTCCCTGGTCAAACAGAACCAAATCCTAAGGGGAAAACCGGACACGTCGCAGCTATCAAACTCAGAAGTGGGCATCAATTACACGAGCCAGAGGTCAGAAAACAGCAAAGCAAGGAGGAGCAGCAACTCGAGACAGAGAAGAGCCTACTCGATCTCGAGGAGACTTTAGTCGATCTCGACAAGAAGCTGCCCGACACAGACCAGAAGCTGACCTCGGACTCCACTGCGCAGCCCAACAACTCCAGGTCGACCACCCTAGTCGATCTCGAGGACCCCCTAGTCGAGATCGAGGAGCAGCATCTGGCCGACGTCGATGACTCTGCAACACCTCCGACAGCTGATTTGCCTCCAAAACAGAAAAAGCCACTGCCTTTCCCTTCAAAAGCATAGAAAGATCCCACTGCAGGTAGGTTTACCAGATTTGTTAATATGCTACAAGAACTAAATGTTTCTATTCCTTTTACAGAAGCCCTGCAAGAGATGCCTGGATATGTCAAATTTCTGAAGGAAATCCTGAGCAAAAAGCGATCCATCTCAGAGATCGTAGGCGAATACAAATTACTCCACTTCCGTGAAAAGAGACCTGACCCTGGTAAGTTTTCTGTTACTGTGGGTTTTGGGCAATATAAATATGATTCTCTGTGCGATTTAGGAGCAAGTGTGAGCATCATGCCTCTATCAATCTGGCGGAAGGTAAAAATAGGATGCATAGAACCTGTGGATGCCAAATTATACATGGCGAACAATACGGTGGTCATCCGTACAGGTATAGTTGAGAACGTCCCTGTCCAGGTTAGTAAATTCTTTGTCCCAACAGATTTCCTTATCATAGACTGTGCTGAAGATCCTACTAGCCCTATTATTCTTGGTAGACCATTCTTAGCAACTGCAGATGCCAGGATTAGTGTTAAGAATCGCTCGCTCACCTTCACCATAGGCGATGAGGTTTTAGATTTCTCTTTTGGTCCTGCAAAAGAGGAAATTTCATGGCTGGAGGTGAAAAGCATCAGCAACCACGGGACCAAGCAAACAGCGGAGGGAAGCACCAGATCTGTACTCGAGATCGACGAGACCAACTCGATCTCGACAAGGGGTGTACTCGATCTCGACAAGACCTTGTCGAGGTCAACAAACTCTACTGAGCCACTGACTTGCCAATAACCTAAGTATGGGGTCCCTGTACTCGAGGTCGACCAGCAGTACTCGATCTCGACTAGCCCCAAGCCCAAAGTTTCCTGTTTTGGGTCCGAAAAGGTAAGTTCACGTATGAATTCTACTCCCTCTCAGTCCATAAAGAAATTTTTTAATAATTTAAGGGGAGGTAAGGCCCCTTGGCAAGAAAATCTGCAAAAGCTAAGGGCTGGAAGGAAGAGAAAGAAAGAGAAAGGAGATAATGCAAGCAACCACCTGTCAGCTGAGCTTGCATACTACCATCATGACCTAGATGATCCAGGAGAAGGGCCAAGCATGAGCAGGCCTCACAATAATGGTCCTTGAGCGCAAAAGGAAAAGTCGGCCTAGCGACTCTAAAATCTAGAGCATGTATATGAACTTTATGAATTTTTTTTTTTTGGGGGACTTTTGAACTTTTTACTTTTTGGTTTTTGTTTTGGTTTTTGGTTTTATGTCTTTTATAATATTTCATGTGGATAGTCTTGTTTCTTGTGCAATCTAACACTTTTAGGTCGGCAAGCATATAAGGATTGCAAAAAGTGGAATAAAGAAGTCCCTGAAACCAGTTAGAATCGACGAAGGCCAAGTCGATTACGACAAGGAGGAGAAGCCCAGAAGTTACTCGATCTCGAGTAGACGTACTCGACATCGACAAGCCACCAGAAGCTCCTCGACTTCAGAATCCACTGGACGCAGCAAGCTACTCGAGATCGACAAGGATGTCTACTCGACCTGCACTGATTCGCCCTCCTCGATTTGTTATCCTGTGAGTTCCTTCCTTTACTCTTGTTTTTATTTGATACAGTGGGGACACTGTAAATTTTAAGTATGGGGTGGGGGAAGGGCTCATTATCACTATCATATGTGTTAGTCTTGCTTTTGGTTTTACATGGTGAAATTGAAAATTTTTATGTTATGCATTCATGTTTAAATTTTATGCCTTTTTCTTTCGTCATACTTTAGTCCTTTCGTCATACTTTAGTCTTGTTTTTTTTGTAAGAAAAAAAATAAAAAATAAAAAATATATATATATAGAAAATGTCGAAAAAAAAAAAAATTATGCATGTTTAATTTTTGCATTGTTTTAGTTTTGATACCCTAACTTAGATGTCCTATGATGATAAATAATGACTGACTTGATCATATAAATCCTATGGCGTGTTTGGAAGGTTTAGCCTAAGTCCTCGAAATTGTTTTTTATGTGGATTGTGAACTTGTGATGAAATTGAGCACATATGATCCTAAGCTAAAGGTTAAAATCCAACAAAAATTATCCCAGTGAGAATTTTGGCCTTATAGGGAGAACATTAAAAATCCCTCTGCTTTCTTGAGTGTATTTACTCTTCCTATGCATCTCTAAATGTTGTGATAGTTATTCAAAGCCAATACATTTATATGTTTATGTTGACGAGAATTAAATGATGGAGGCACCTTTTAAGCCAATTTTATCCTCTCTTTACCTACCCTGCATTATCCCTGCTTGAAGCCAGAACATTAGCCTGAGACTTCTATTGTAAACTCCACAAAAATTATCCTTAGCCAAATTGAGCCTGACCCCCATTTGGGAATTAAGACTTAGAGTTGATGATTTGTGGAAAGAATGAGCTTATGTTGCATTTCAAGAAGGAAGGATTGTTGAAATTATTGAGATATGGGATGGTTTTAAATTTTTATCTTGCTATGCATATTATGTAAAAGGATTTTTGGCTCACATTATAAATGCACTATTAGTGTTATTTGGTTTTTATTTTCGAAAAAAAAAAATCCGAAAAAAAAGAAGAAGAAGAAAAAGTGTATATATTTGTGAATAAAGTGCATGAGCCAAATTTACCTTGTTTTCTTTCATTATTTGCAAGAAACATACTTCGGAGAGGTTGAGAAAGTTTGAAAGGTTACATACTTCATTTAGATAAATTGAAGAGTTTGGTTGACTGAAAGTTATGGTTTGGTTGTGTTGGAGATTTAGGAGTCTTGATTCCCGAATTTTATTTAAAGCACCACATGGCCAAATAATTCCATACCTTATTATTTCTTACCAAACCCCATTACAAACCGCCGAATGGAATCTTCTTTGAAGACTTCTATTGAGCGAAGTCCTCCTGATAATTCTTGTTTCATTTACATAATTGGTTGCGAAGTGGATTTATGTTTAAATTGCAATGTTTATGAGATTGTATATGAAATTGAGTTGAGAGTTGATCTTCATAGCCTAAACACATTTGAGAGTTGAGTGTAAGCACATTATCCCTGTGAGGTTGGATTTATATTGCCTATGCCTATGGATCGCTCATATATGTGTGATGACGTTAAATTCACTTGACTTACATTGCTACTACTTGAGATGTTGCTTTTGACAAAGGCGAAGACTTGAAGGATGTGTTGTAGGTCTTGGTTATTGTTTGGTTATTGCTTGAGGACAAGCAAGTCTAAGTATGGGGTGATTTGATGCCTCCAAAGTAGCCATGTCTTTATGCATATTTTAGTTCCATATTCTTTACATTTTGCATATTTCGGGTTGGGAATATGTCGGATTTATGTAGTATATGCTTATTTGTCAGAAATGGAGATCTACATATGTTTCTGTTTAATATTGCAGAATATGGAACCATTTCGGGAGAAAACCAAGAAGCAAGAACCAGAGCTCAAAGCTACTTGACATCGACTAAACCTACTCGATCTCGACAAGACATGCCTAGGCACCTGCCAGCATCGAGGAGCCTATGTCGAGAAATTGAAGACGAAGAACCCAACTCGATATCGAGTACGGGTACTCGAGGTCGACAAAGAGGTGGAGCCAGGACCGAGCACATCGAGAAGACTTGCCCGACCAGCCAAGCCAAACCTAGTCGACGAGCCTCTCTACTCGATGTCAACAAGGGGTCCTCGAGATCGATGAGCGCAAGGAGCCATGTCCGAGTCTGTCGAGGACCAGCTAGCCGAGACGACGAAGCCGAGCCAGTCGACCAACTTTCCTACTCGAGATCGAGTACGCCGTACTCGAGATCGACGACGGTTCCAGAAGCCATGTTACTCGGTTTGACGAATCCTACTCGGTGTGGGATTACTTGGGCCCGAAGATTGCCGATTCTATCCGAAATCATCAAGACACATCATGAAGGAAGAGATCTATCCACTTGAGACATTTTAGATATATTTCCCTATTTTAGATTTAATTTCCTTGTTGCTTTTATTTATCATTAAGCCTTTTAGATATAATTTTAGATATAGATAGATGTTTCTATCCTTGAGTAGCAAGGTTTAGAAGCCTATAAATAAAGCCCATTGGGCTGATTTTAGATTCATTCAATTTAGGAGAGAAGTAAGTAGGAGAAGTAGTAGAGAGAGAGAGTGTGAGGGGCCAAGAGAAGTTTTGTGAAGCGAGAGCGGAATTGGCTTCCTTTGGTTGTAAGCTCTATTTTATTTCATTAATGCAAGTTTATTTCCTTTTATTATTGATGTCTTTAATTTGATGAAGCGCGAGTAGTCCACCCACTTCTAGGGTTGGGGCGAGCCCGACGATAGCCAGGCATAATTGAGGTAAAGATCCGACCCTTATCAAGTTTTGAGCATCTACTACTTATTTATGTGTTTATTACCCATCTAATGGAGATCCATGTTAACAACTTGGATTGTAAACATAAAATCAGTAAAGACAATTAGGGTTTCTTGAAAGAGTTGTCTAATTGTTGGAAAAGGCGAAAGCTTGTCCTTGATGCGATTTACATGATTATCTGTTTTATCTCTGTCTTATGCATGTTTGGTTATCGTTGATGCAAACCCCAATCTTGGAAGCCCTTTTCATAAAGTTTATTTCGAGATCTCAAAGCATTTGTTTTTACTTACTTTCGTTTTATTTTCTGCCCTCGTCGACCTCGACCAAGCCTGGTCGATCTCGACTACTGATCCCCGATCCCAGATCGTCGTAGCTTACCTGTGCAGGAATTCGACAAGACCAAGCAGACATCGACAAGGACTGTACTCGATCTCGAGTAGCCCCTTGTCGAGATCGAGTAGCCATTGCCTGCGACTGCTGCGCTGTTCGACTTGCCTGATCTTCTGTCGACTTACCCTAGTCGAGATCTAGCACCTGTTGTCGACTTCTGTCTGTGAGATTCTCCGCTGCCTAGGATCCGCTGACACGCTTCCTCGTGGATCGATCCTGACTTCCCACTGCTGCATCGGGAGGAAGTCTTGTAATTATTTGCAAGGGACGGAATCTGGTTTGCTGTGATTATTTATATTTAATTTTGCATACTCGATTCCTCCTTACAACAGAAAAAAGGCTCAAATCCACACCAAACCATGACAGATCTAGGATTTCTTGACCTTAGATGTTAGAGGGAGAAGTCAGGAACACACGACAACAAACGGATTCGAAGAAAGGGAAGGAACAAAGGTGAACGACCTGATTTACAACGAAGATGAAGTTTCTGGGCTCGGAGTTGCGGCGGCGAGCTTGAACGTCGATGCCGCGAGGAAGAACCCCCATTGCCGGGTTCTTGGTCGCGACGACCTGACAGGTGAGTCGCGGCCGCGAGTTGTCTCCCAGATTCGAGTTTTCGATTGACTTCGGCCTTCCAAGCTCGATTTTGTGGTTGTTTTTGTGAGATTGAGACTCCTTGAGATAGATTTGAGGTATTTTGGCTCAGAGAAACACAAAAGGAGGAAAAGTGAGAGTTTTTTGGTTTAGGGTTTGGGAGGAGCGTTAGATCCGTTTTGGGGTTTGGAAATCAGAATTTGGTGGCTGAGTTGATGTGTTGTGAAAATAAGGGATCCATTTAGGGATTGGAGCCTTATAAAGTGGCTCCCGAGGGTTTAATACACAAGAGGACTAACTCATTAAGAGGAGAGAGAGAGATTCCGCTCTTTCGACCTTGAATCCCGACATCATATCTCGGAATCCGATGTTTCCAAAATCCGATCCAAAAACACCACATTCATTTCCAAAGGCACCCGAATTTCCCAAAATTGAAATCAAATAACTAAGATTTAAAATCCATCAAATTAAATTTTAAAACATGTCGGGATATGTTGCAGGAACTTCTAAAAATAGAATTTTCTTGAGGACGGGTTTTCCGAAACATTTCCTTTTTAGAAATTCCAAAATCCGTTTGTTAAACTCATCCACCTCTAAAAACAAGTCTCGTCCCTGAGACTAAAGCTTTAAAACCACGCAAGTCATTCAACCAAAATCATGCAACATCATTCAACAAGTACCATAACCAAAAGCCTTATCTAGTCATATACAAACATAAGATCATAAGCCATCTCTCACATGGCAAGTTCAATATCAATCATGATAACTCAACAAATTGACATCTTAACCACAGAACATGTTTACCCATAACATAAATCATACCCTCTTCTCGAAACACACCAAAAGCAATAACAAGGTCTTAACATCACACCATAGTCTCGAACCATCATCACAACCACATAACCGTCCAACATAATCATAAACATACTAGCAAGTCTTAAGCACTAAAAGAACCATGAGCCTCAACATACTACGAGTCATAAAGTATATCTACATCATACTGAAGGCATCACAAGTGAATAATTGCATGCTCATAACTCATCACGTAAAGCACACATGCCAAGAATTCAATGGGCTAGGTGTCACGGGGTTAGTACGTCAAGACACATCAAATCTCACAGTCTCATATCGATATCGCAACACAAGTAGAACAAATTCATCATGCTAACATAGCAACACAACAAGGTCATACAATTAAGGTTCAGGAAAAATGATCAAGTAGTATATAAACCATCAAAAGTCAACATGCTCTAAAAGACATCACCTTAACTTATCACAATATCAAATAACGATCATTTAAAAATCATACACTATTATCTCATACATACAAATCATGTGCATACTCCAAGCAATATTCATCAATTAACATATTAATATTCATGCTTGTCAACCACATAATACCACATCATGCTTACTACCACATAATACCACATCGTGCTTACTACCACATAATATAACATCATGCTTACTACGACATAATAAAACACCATGCTTACTACCACATAATAAAACATCATGCTTACTGTTAGGAGGGAAATCAAGTATGAAATATAAATTCAAATTCGACTCCCTGATCTCCGCAAATTAATCACAAGACTTCCTCCCGCTGTAGTAGAAGGTAGTCAGGATCGATCCACGAGGAAGCGTGTCAGCGCCCGCCTTTTCAGTTCCAGATCTCAGCAGAAAAAGTAAAACACAAAGAAAAGCCGAAAAATAACAAATGTAGAAACTTTGGTCGATTCGACCTGTTGTTACTCGATTTCGACTCAGAAAATCGACCAATAGAACTCAATTTCGACTCAAAACAGAAACAGAACACAAAGGCAAAAACTTGGTCGATATCGACTGGGAGTACTCGATGTCGACTAAAAAAACCGACTGACAAAAACTCAATATCGAGTAAGACAGAAACTTAAGACTCAAAATTCGTGAAATAAATCAATAAAATAAAAGACTTCAACCCACTGTAGTAGAAGGTAGTCAGCATCGATCCACGAGGAAGCGTGTCAGCGCCCGCCTTTTCAGTTCCAGATCTGAGCAGAAACAGTAAAACACAGAGAAAAGCAGAAAAATAACAAATGCAGAAACTTTGGTCGATATCGACATGCTATTACTCGATATCGACTCAGAAAATCGACCAACAGAACTCAATTTCGACTCAAAACAGACACAGAACACAAAGGCAAAAACTTGGTCGATATTGACTGGGAGTACTCGATATCGATTAAAAAAACTGACTGACAGAAACTCAATATCGACTAAGACAGAAACTTAAGACACAAAATTCGTGAAATAAATTAATAAAATAAAATAGTTCTAAGGTCAGGGCTTCAACACCACAACGATAACCATGTAAAATAACACATAAAGGAATAAAAGATCATGCTTTTCATCAAATAACTTTCGTTATTAACAAATATGAAGATAGAGGCTTTCGTATAAACCCTACTCGCTCTTCATCGCAAGGAAAGACATTAATAATAAAAGGGAACTAAATTGCATTAAATAAAATAAAAGAAAGCTTACAATCGAACAAAGCTAAATCCGCTCTCGCCTCTCTTGCTCCACTTGCCACAAGCTTTCTCTCTATCTCTCTCTCTCTCTCTCTCTCTCTACTTACTACCTCTTCTCCTTCTCTAGAATTGAATGAATAGAAATCAGCCCCTAAGGCTTTATTTATAGGCTTCATTCCAAGCTAATCTAGGAGATAAACTCTATATATATCTATATCTATCTATCTAAATACTTAAGATAAAAACATGGAAATAAAGGAAATAAATCAACAAGGACTATATCTAAAGTAGACAAATATCTCTTCCAACTTGATAGATCTTGATTGAATTCGATCTTGTGGATATCTCCATTGGACTTTGGATAGAACTTTGATTAGAACTCGGACTAGCTCGAAATCGGCTACTGCATGTCACTCGATATCGACTTCGGCCACTCGATATCGACCTGGTTTTTCTTCGCTTCAGCTCAGCAACTCAATTTCGGCTTCCAGGAGACAACTCGACTCGATGTTACTCGATATCGACTTTTGATGGTCGATATCGACCTCCATTTTCCTTTGCAGCTTCCTTGGTCGATTCTTGGTTCTCAGCTCGGTTTGGGCCTACTCGATATCGACATGGTCAAGTCGATATCGACCACTACTCTTCTTCTTCCTCGATTATGGTCAACTCTGGGTGGAAATCGACTGCTTACTCGATATCGACTAAGGGTACTCGATATCGACCAGTGTGTGTCGACTCGGTTTTCTCGTTTCCAGATCCATTTGTCCTGGTTCCGCTACTCCTTGACCTCGGACTTCCTATAGTTGACTTCGAGCTTTTCCTCCTTTTTAAAAACTGCTGTAAATTGCCTCGATTTCTGCAAAATTAAACAAAAACTGGTGTAGATTCCATAATTGGCAAATAAACATAAACTACATAGATTCTGAACTATTCTAGTCCAAATGCATGAAATGTATGCAGAAAACGATATAAAAGATAGTATAAAACATGGCAAAATAGGTTCACAACACTTACTACCACATAATATAACATCATGCCAGAATATATCACAAATCACATAATCAAAGAAGTCCTCACATCATATTAGACACAATAAACACAATCCTTGCCCGCTCGAGTATTCTTAGACTAAACATTCCCAACATCCCTAGATTACCATTCTGATCATAAACAACTCATACGTTCTCAGCCTAAGCTTCCCAAAAGGACAGAACTAAGCCGACTCCCCAACCGACGATGGGACCTCCTATCAAGACCATAACCATCGACGCCCCTATGATTTCTTACAACATTAACTGCAAAGAAGGATCCAAAAGTCACCTAAAATTCAAACATCATCTCTTAAGCCAACGCCCACTACTAATCCACCTCTAAGGATTTACCCTAAGTCTCTATTACTAGTCGTACTTCTACCTCAACCCTCAATCGGACAACCTTATGAACATCCTTGCGACGTTCCTAATAATCTACTTACCAACTTTTCGCAACTCGAATATCAGGAAATTTTCAGACTCCGGTTCCATCCTAGTCTAAGGTCCCAATTGATTTCGATACTCCAATCTCGCCCCTCGTTCCACCAAGCACTCCCGCACACCATCCACCTCTAAGAATCCAACTCCTATATCTAACCTCACACCAAAGTACCCCCTCATACTATATCCTCGATACTTCATCAAGGTTGTTCCCTACGCTTCCCACACTTTGCAAGATATCATAAGCATCATGCCCCGTTAGTCACGCCTTCTCTAGGGAATTCCTCGATCACCGCCTAGCCGAGCTACGACTAACCATACCCCACTCGAGGTTCACCTAAAAGCTCATTAGGACCACCAAACATTGCCTCCCATAAATCCCAAAAATCACTCAGTCTTACCCAAGCCAACATTCTCCTCTCGCGACTTACCTCATAATACTTCTGGTCATCCTAACAGCTTAAACTCCTCCACCACTCTCTAAACACTCTACCCAATAACCTCTCCCACAGGTTCAAAGAATAAGCAATCATGAAAATCATCAAACATAAGGTATACATCATATCAACTAGCATTTATAAACATAACATCATGGGTTCAACACGTCCCAATTTACCATCATGCTCAATATTTATTGAAAGACATCATGTACGGACATAATCAAGTCAAGTTTCTCAGCATTTAAAGTTCATACTTATAGGCAAGGGATGTAGATCAGGCTTAGCAACTCAGAGTTTTAGCACATCAAAACATCATGGCACATGAGAACTGATAGCTCCCTTACTTTCCCTTGATGAAATACATTGGCTATGATACTAATCTTTGCAGGTTTGATAAAAGACAAAAATATAAGGTATTATAGCTTATACAAATTGGATATATGGTTTTGCAGATTTTCGGACTAATAATTAAAGGATGAGTTTAATTGTTTTAATTATATCTTACATCTTTTATTAAAACAATATCTTTGGCTATAGAGTTTTCGGTTAAGTATAATATTGGATAAATATTTGTGTTGTTCTAGAATTAGTTTTTATAGGATTTGTTTTGAATTGGAGATAAAGAGATCTCGGCACTAGGATCTGATGTCTACTAAAATAGCAATGTTGAAATGCACATTTTAGCGCCATGTTTTATATATACTTTGCATATTTCGGCTTGGGAATATGTCGAATTTATGTAGTATGTGCTTATTTGCAAGAAATAGAGGTCTACATAAGATTTGGTTTAATATTGCAGAATTTGGAGCCATTCAGGGGCAAAACCAAGAAGCAAAGACGGAAGCTGAGCCTTACTCGATATCGAGTACTTTTCCTTGATATCCACTAAAGAAGTCTGAGCCAGGCCTGATCGAGAAGAAGCCTAGTCGAGAAGCACAGCTGAGGAACAAGCCAACTGGAGTTACAGTTTTTACTCGATATCGACTAAAGCCCAGCAGCAACACTTGATCGAGGATCTGAGGAGGAGCTGCTCGAGTTGACCAGACAAATCGAGACCGACAACAATTCTTCTCAATATCGAGTAAATTACTCGATATCGACAAAACCAAGACTACTCATCTGAGCCAGTTCCGAGGAAGAGTTACTCGAGAAAGCCAGAAGCCCAAGTCAACAGCCAAGTTCCTCGATATCGAGGAGTTTTACTCGATATCGACTAAAAAAAGCTTCTGGGACGCGTAACGCTATTGGGCTGTCCGAGTCGAGTTGGGCCTATTTGGATTTCGAGAAGTCCGAGTCTATCAAAGATCTATCAAGTCTATCAAGGTTTATCCATGGAGAGAGGATTTATCCACACATGAAGATATTTAGATATTTTAGATATATTTGCTTTTACGATAAATGTTCCTTTTATTAAAGTTTCATCTTTAGATATTAGATAGATATTGCTTTCCTTGATTAGTAAGGATTAAGCCCTAGAAATAAAGCCCATAGGGGCTGATTTTAGGAATCATTCAATTCAATTCAAATTTCAGAGATACAATTCCATATAGAGTTTTAGGAGTTCAAAGGTTTTAGGGTTTTGGCATTCAACGAAAGTTGAGTGCCGGGATTGTAAAGACTTTGAATATAGTTTATTGCAAGTTATTTCTTTTACATCAATGTCTGCGATTGCGATGAGGCGCGAGTAGTCCACCCACTTCTAGGGTTGGGGCGAGCCCGACGATAGCCACACGTGTTTGAGGTAAAGATCCTACCTTTGTCATGTTTTGAGCATCTACTACCTTTTATGTGTTTATTATCCATTCAATGGAGATCCATGCTAACAACTTGTATTGTAAACATAAAATCGTTAATACAATTAGGGTTTCTTGAAATAGTTGTCTAATTGTTGGAAAAGGGAAAATCTTGATCCTTCAATGCAATTTGCATGATTATCATTATTTATCTTGCCTTATGCATGCTTGGTTATTGTCGTTGCAAACCCCAATCCTGGAAGTTTTCATTCACATAGTTTATTTCGAGTTTCGCAAAAGTATCGTTCTTTGTTTTCTTTCGTTTTTAAGTTTCTGTTCTCCTCGATATCGACATCGACTACTAACTTTCGATCACAAGGATCGTTGTAGCTTCTGGTTTGCAGGAACTCGACGTCGACGAAGGCTTTACTCGATATCGAGTAAACTCTCCTCGATATCGACCAACCACCGGGAGCTGCTGCTGCTTGCTTCGACTTGTCCGATCTTCTGTCGACTAAACCCTAGTCGAGATCGAGCATCTGTGGTCGACTTCTGCCGTGAGATTCATCCGCTGCCTAGGATCCGCTGACACGCTTCCTCGTGGATCGATCCTGACTTCCCACTGCTACATCGGGAGGGAGTCTTGAATATTATTTGTCTGGAATCCAATCGGTTTGCTTTATTTTATTCGTATTTTATTTGCAATCTCGATTTCCTCTTACAACGAATTGGCGCCGTTGCCGGGGAAGCTATCATTCGCGCCTTAGGTAGTTAAATCTCACTTTTTCTTTGAGTTACTTTGCAGGTATATGCGTCGTTCTGGTCAAACACCTGAGTTTGACGCCTTAGACAATCCGGAACGCCTTATTCACATCCAAGCTAAACTAAAAAGATCCATGGCGGCCGCAAAAACACAAGAACAGCTTATTGAGAGGCTCCAGAGGGAACTAGCCACCAAGGATACTGCTCTCACCGCAGAGAGAGCAGGAAGGGAACAGGAAGCTGAGCGAAGGAGGCGGGCAGAAGCTGAGCTTGCCTAATACCCTAGCACTACAGAGTATTACATGCACCCGACTCTCGTCGGGCCTGAATCGGCCATTCTAATCCCTCAGAATAATTTTGAAATTCACACTCAGTTCCTTATTGAACTTAAAAATAATGCTTTTCATGGTAGATTTAATGAATGCCTTCTTGAACATATTACCAATTTTACTGACATGTGCCGTACTCTTGCTGAAGGTACTACCCTGGAATATGTCAAGATGAAGGCTTTTCGATGGTCTCTCGCTGGGCCTGCACTGAAGTGGCTAGAAGGACGAAAACCACGATCCCTCACGACATGGGCTCAAGTAGAGCAGGAATTCCTCAACAAATTCTTTCCTCCTGTCAAGACAGCACTCCTCCGCCAGAAGATTACAACTTTCAAACAGAAGCATGGGGAGCCGCTGGCAAAAGCATGGGAACGATATAAGGAACTACTGCGATCTTGCCCTACTCATGGACAGCCACCCTATGTCATTCAGGAGATCTTATTCAATTCTCTTGACCAGACCACCAAGGATAGGATCAACTAGTATACTCAATATGAGTATCTGACGATGCCACCAGCTGACGCATGGGGTGTACTCGACAAGCTCACCAACTATGATAATAAGTATGGGGCTACTACAAAATATGATGAAAACTCCTATGCCAGGCCAGCCCCATCAATGCCTCTCTACGAGCCTTCTAAGGAGATTGACCCAGATGTCAGGGAGCAGTACTACAGAGATCAGAATCGCAAGCTCCGCAAGCAAGTCAAATATCTTTCTGTCAACCAGCCCTGCATCGAATGCGGATCACAGAGGCACACCACTACTGAGTGCCCACACACAGAGCATGTTAGTATGGCGGAAACTCACGAAGAGGTAGCTTATGCAGGGGGTCCCAATCGCTATATGGGGGACCAAAGGTTTCAGCAACCACAATGGAACCAAGGTGCCCCTAGGAACCCCCCGCCATACAGAGCTCCTGGTCATCCAGAAAGGGATCAACGGAAGGACGATTTACAGCTTATCCTCGATGAAATGAGGAGAAATCAAGCACAAAACCAGCAGGCTACAAGCGCCATCAATAATCAGCTCCAGAATTTCAACACAAGATTTGGAGAGCTGGATATCTGGAAGAGAAGCATAGAGACCCAGATGGGTCAATCCGCGGCGCAGATTCCATGACCGACCGGGCAACTCTCTGGGCAAACATAACCAAATCCTAAGGGGAAGACCGGACACGTCGCATCTGTAAAGCTCAAGAGCGGGCACCAATTATGCGAGCCAGAGGTCGGAAAGCACCAGGACAAAGCAGAGCAGCAACTCGACAACGAGCAGCAGCAACTCGATGTCGACCAACATTTGGTCGATATCGACAAGCCACAACTCGACATGGAGGAGAATCCAAGCCCAAACTCGACTGCGCAACACAGCAACTCGAGATCGACAACTATTGTCGATATCGAGCAAACCCTTATCAATTTCCAGGAAAACTTGGTTGATGTCGAGCACTCTGCAACACCTCCAACATCTGTTCTGGCTCCGAAGCAGAAAAAGACATTGCCTTTCCCTTCCAAAGCACTGAAAGATCCAACTGTAGGTAAGTTTAAACGTTTTGTTAATATGCTTCGAGAATTGAATGTCTTTATTCCTTTTATAGAAGCTCTTCAAGAGATGCCTGCGTATGTCAAATTCCTCAAGGAAATCCTTAGCAACAAGCGATCACTCTTAGAAATCGCCGACGAATGCAAAATGCTCCACTTCCTTGAAAAGAGACCTGACCCTGGTAAGTTTTCTGTTATTGTAGGACTTGGTCAATATAAATATTAGTCCTAGTGTGATTTAGGAGCAAGCGTGAGTATCATGCCCTTATCAATCTGGCGAAAGGTGAAGATAGGATCTATAGAGCCTGTGGATGCCAAGCTATACATGGCAAACAATGCAGTAGTCATCCCTATAGGTATGGTTGAGAATGTCCCTGTCCAGGTTGGTAAGTTCTTTATTCCCACTGATTTCCTTATTATAGACTGTGCTGAAGATCCTACTAGCCCTATTATTCCTGATAGACCATTTCTAGCTACTACAGATGCCAAGATTAGTGTCAAACATCGATTGCTCACCTTCACCATAGGCGACGAGGTTTTAGATTTCTCCTTTGGCCCTGAAAAGGAGGAAATTTCATGGCTGGAGGTGAAAATCATCAGCAACCAAGGGACCAAGCAAAAACAACGGAGGAAGGCACCAAAATTCTGCTCGACATCGACGAAAGCTCCTCGATGTCGACCAAAGTGTTACTCGATGTCGACCAATCTTCTTTGACATCGACTTCCTCTGCTGCGCACCAGCCTTGCCAAGAGCCTAAGTATGGGGTCTCTGTACTCGATGTCGAACAAATCTACTCGACATCGACCAACCCTAAGCCCAAGAATTTCTATTTTGGGCCTGAAAAGGTAAGTTCAGGTGTGAGTTCTACTCCTCCTCAGTCCATTAAGAAAATTTTAAATAATTTGAGGAGAGGTAAGGCCCCGTGGTGAGAGAATCTGCGGAGAATGAGAGCTCGAAAGAAGAAAAAGGAAGGAAAGGGGGATTATGCAAGCGACCACCTATCAGCCGAGCTTACATACTACAATCAGGACCTAGATGATCCAGGAGAAGGGCCAAGCACAAGCGGGCCCCACATTGACAGTCCCTAAGCACAAGCGGAGAAGTCGGCCTAGCGACTCTAAAATCTAGAGCATGTAGATAAAACTTTTGAATTTTGGGACTTTGAAACTTTTGATTTTGGTTTTGGTTTTGTTTTTTTTTGTTTTTAGTTTTTAAATATTTCATGTGGAAAGTCTTGTCTTCGTGTGAAATCTAACACTTTTAGGTCGGCAAGCATAAAAGAATCGCGAAGGGTAGAAAAAGAAGTCCCTGAAAGTTAGTCGGAATCGACGAAGGCCAAGTCGAAATCGACCAAGAGGAGCAGCAGAAATCTACTCGATATCGAGTAGGCCAACTCGACATCGACCAAGTCAGAAAGCTCCTCGACTTCAGAATCCCACTCGACACTAAAAGTTTCCTCGACATCGACAACATTCCTCGATGTCGACCACAAAGGTTTCCTCGACCTGCCCTGTTTTGTCTTCCTTGACGCTTTATTCGGTGAGTTCCTTCCTTTAATCTTGTTTTGTTTGATTTTTATACAGTGAGGACACTGTATAGTTTAAGTATGGGGTGGGGGAAGAGCTCATTATCATTATTATATGTTTTATACTTATTTTTGGTAAAATTTTGAGTAAAATGTTAAATTTTTGTGCATAATTACTAAACTCAAAGTTCTATAAGACATCTCACAAGGCTTGTAAATTGTTCAAAGAAATAGTGTCATGGAAGCTAATATTGAACTCGACGATGAAAAATTGGATTCATTAGAGATATAGCATGAAATTGTCTAGTAAAGGGAATTCACAATGAAATACATATTTTCTTGAAAACCATAAAAGGAGGTAAAATTTGATATTGCTTTTGACATGTTGCCTGATAAGAGGATGGAGGCCTTTATATTTCCATATAATGCTCATATTGTTTATATCCTAGCCTTACCTATGCTTATGCATTACACAAAAGCCATATTATGCCTTATTTCATATATTGCTCCACATGATCTAAATATTGCCATTCTTTACCTTATTTCCTATCCGGGGATTATGTTGAGAATGATGTTACATTACGGAGATGTTGTATGGTGTTTTTGTTGTTATCATTATTGGAGTTTGGCGGAATTGTTTGAAATATATGGAAAATTTAATGAGTGAAAGAAAATCCGATCAAAGATCAACCCTTCTCACTGAGATAATAGTTTGGCGAGATGGGACACTAGGTGAGGAGTCCAAAGCACTAAGTATCCGGGGCCATTCATAACACCCATGTTTGCGACTCGCGAGAAGGCAGCGCTGAGGTTAGAGAGGTAAAAGCATTATTATTGAGAAAAGCAATATGAAAGGTGATGAATCTTATGGAGAAGGAATGTGGTAAAGAAAGTTTGGAAATACTCCATTTCCTCGGATTATTAGCACCACATTGCCCACCTTCAGCCTTTTTCCAATTCTACTCCTTATTTAGCTTAATTGAAGTCCTCTTGATTATTGTTGCTTTGTCACATGAATTGTTTTTGCATAACACTCCTTTTGTGAGTAGATGTTGCTTTTTATTGCACATGCATGGATTTGTGACACAAGTACCTTTTCAATGATGGTAATTGACTGCAGGGTTATATAAGAATGAATCTAATATGTTTAGAATTTTTGAATTCTTCCCCTGAATGACCATCCAAGTTATTGCTTGGGGACAAGCAAGCTTAACTATGGGGTGATTTTATGTCTACTAAAATAGCCATGTTGAAATGCACATTTTAGCACCATGTTTTATATACTTTACATATTTCGGGTTGGGAATATGTCGAATTTATGTAGTATGTGCTTATTTGCAAGAAATAGAGGTCTACATAAGATTTGGTTTAATATTGCAGAATTTGGAGGCATTCAGGGGCAAAACCAAGAAGCAAAGACGAAGATGAGCCATACTCGATATCGAGTACTTTTCTTCGATATCGACTAAAGAAGTCCGAGCCAGGCCTGATCGAGAAGAAGCCTAGTCGAGAAGCACAGCTGAGGAACAAGCCAACTCGAGTTACAGTTTTTACTCGATATCGACATAATTTCTCGATATCGACTAAAGCCCAGCAGCAACACTTGATCGAGGATCTGAGGAGGAGTTGCTCGAGTTGACCAGACAAACCGAGACCGACAACAATTCTTCTCGATATCGAGTAAATTACTAGATATCGACAAAACCAAGACTACTCATCTGAGCCAGTTCCGAGGAAGAATTACTTGAGAAAGCCAGAAGCCCAAATGGACAGCCAAGTTCCTCGATATCGAGGAGTATTACTCGATATCGACTAAAAAAAGCTTCTGGGCCGCGTAACGTTGTTGGGATGTCCGAGTCGAGTTGGGCCTGTTTCGATTTTGAGAAGTCCGAGTCTATCAAAGATCTATCAAGTCTATCAAGGTTTATCCATGGAGAGAGGATTTATCCACACATGAAGATATTTAGATATTTTAGATATATTACCTTTTATGATAAATGTTCCTTTTATTAAAGTTTATCTTTAGATATTAGATAGATATTGCTTTCCTTGATTAGCAAGGATTAAGCCCTATAAATAAAGCCCATAGGGGATGATTTTAGGAATCATTCAATTCAATTCAAATTTCAGAGATACAATTCCACATAGAGTTTTAGGAGTTCAGAGGTTTTAGGGTTTTGGCATTCAACGAAAGTTGAGTGCCGGGATTGTAAAGACTTTGAATATAGTTTATTGCAAGTTATTTCTTTTACATCAATGTCTGCGATTGCGATGAGGCGCGAGTAGTCCACCTACTTCTAGGGTTGGGGCGAGCCCGACGATAGCCACGCGTTTTTGAGGTAAAGATCCTACCTTTGTAATGTTTTGAGCATTTACTACCTTTTATGTGTTTATTACCCATTTAATGGAGATCCATGCTAACAACTTGGATTGTAAACATAAAATCGGTATATACAATTAGGGTTTCTTGAAAGAGTTGTCTAATTGTTGGAAAAGGCAAAAGCTTGATCCTTCGATGCAATTTGCATGATTATCGTTATTTATCTTGCCTTATGCATGCTTGGTCATTGTCATTGCAAACCCCAATCTTGGAAGTTTTCATTCACATAGTTTATTTCGAGTTTCCCAAAAGTCTCGTTCTTTGTTTTCTTTCTTTTTTAAGTTTCTGTTGTCCTCGATATCGACCAAAACTGGTCGACATCGACTACTGACTTTCGATCACAAGGATCGCTGTAGCTTCTGGTTTGCAGGAACTCCACGTCGACGAAGGCTTTACTCGATATCGAGTAAACTCTCCTCGATATCAACCAACCACTGGGAGCTGCTGCTGCTGCTTGCTTCGACTTGTCCGATCTTCTGTCGACTAAACCCTAGTCGAGATCGAGCGTCTGTGGTTGACTTCTGCCGTGAGATTCATCCGCTGCCTAGGATCCGCTGACACGCTTCCTCGTGGATCGATCCTGACTTCCGACTGCTACATCGGGAGGGAGTCTCGAATATTATTTGCTGGAATCCAATCGGTTTGCTTTATTTTATTCGTATTTTATTTGCAATCTCGATTTCCTCTTACAACAGGATCTCGGCAACCATATCCCGGCAATCATATCTCAGCAACAGGATCTCAGCAACCATAAGATTTCGTCTAGAAGATCACAACAACTTTAATTCAAAATTCCACACAAAATTCGGCAGCAGTAACTTGGAAAATCCCCAACGTGTTTCAAAGTTTAAATTGTTGTTGAAACTGATCGAGATTTTGGGGATCAAATCAGCAGAACATCCAGGAGCTCTCGGCTATAAAAAGAGAAGGAGGAAACGATCAACAAACACACCATTGCTATAATTACCAAGCCTTCTCTGCAAATCAAAAGAGCTCTCAAGTCTTCCATCGCCATTGCTGATTTACTTTGCTTTCTTTCTCTCTACTTTGTATTCGAAATATTGCTTTCGAGAGTTAGGAAGTTTTGAGCTTCATAGTATAAGTTAATCCCTGTTATACTAAGAGTATCATATACTCAAATGTATCACACTTCGGTGTGACAAAGGGGACTTTTATTTCTCTGTATCTTGGGTTGACTAGATAGAAGCGAGGTAGGCTTCGGGTTATAGAAGAGAGGAAGTTCTTCTAGGTTGTATCTAGGACTCATAAGGAAAGAGGAATAAAAGTTGTTGAATCCTACGGGTTGGATAACCCTAGGCGGGGACGTAGGCTGGTTAAGAGCCGAACCTCGTTAACAAGTCTTGTGTTATTTATTTCTCTGTTAAGTTTCTAATGTTTGATTGCTGCAGATTACACAAGGCACGAAAAGTTCCGTTCAAGACCTTGGGATCGAGTTCAAGGTCTTGAGATTCGATATCCAGCTCTTGAAGTTGCTTGTTCTAAAGGACTTTGCGAAAAGCGTTCATACTCTATTCAACCCTCCTTCTAGAGTATTTGTTTATTACTATTAATTACTTTAAGTACTCGATTCTTCAAGAAATGGAAGGCACAGAATTGCATCATCATATACAACGAATAATCAATCAAGATTCATTACTAGGTTGGCACATCAACACATAAATTTTATCGTCAAGTCAGTGCAATATTGCCATCAACATTTCAAGAAGGATTAGTCAATTCAAACGCAGGACACTTCCGCTTGCAAGTCATGTGGTACTCAGTAATCGCTACCCTTGAGACGTGCTTGTCTTGCCGCAATCGTTGACCCTGATCCCCATGGGTTATGGGCCCATGCTTCTACCGTGTTACTCTATCGCTACCCAACTTCCATTTCTCCTTCCATGCAGCCGCTTGTCCAATGTATCATGTAGGAGTCCAAGTTAGCGGAGATAGGGATGAGACAAGAGCGGACAACGTAGTGCTCCTTGTGGAACGAACACAGACCAACACGAAAGACGACAACTAAAGACAGAACTCCAATCCGAGAATAGCAACGATGCCCTTATGGAAGTCTATTAGGTTATAACTGCGACAAGCAAACACGAATTCATCATGGAGCATATTAATCACACTAATCCACACTAACATGTACCTATCTCAAAGGGAGAAATGTTCTTATTCATATCAAAGACACAATCGAGTCCTACATCGATGCATGTGAGAGGAGCTAGTAGTATATCATTCCATGAAAGTAGATATGCTCAGCAACTTAAAATAGATATGCAGAATTTAACAAGTATAACAATTATCACATATATGAGCAATGCACAAACATGGCATATGCATCAACAAGTGAGGTCAAATCTACCATGGCGAGGTATATCGTAAAAATCAGATTAAGCCCATTGGAGAACACATGAGAGCAGCATAGTGACTATCTCATCTGACAACAATGATCATACAATAGGCCAAGAAGGGCATGTAATCATACGATGAGATGCATTTAGAAAGCACAGTTCCTACATGATACTAGTGATACATGTTGGGACATGGACATAGTCAAAAGTGATTGAAATAAGTTCATCATAATGTTCACGAAACATGAGGCATCATCAAAAGTAACATAAAGGACATCACAGACAACAAATTATAATCATGCTAGGAATGAACCGTCATAGGGCACCTATAATGGTACAATAGTTATCACATCATAGAACAATTACAACATATAATCATTTAGCGAGTCATATTGGGAAGCATAAGCCCTACAGGATACCAATAGCACGCATAGAATATGAGCACCATCAAGGTAATTCGACTAGATTCATTCTAACATTCATGCGTCCTACGTATGTGAAAACATGATATAGCGTGGTGTGTGATCATGCGAGGTGTAAAGTCATATCTTCATGCAAGTACGAGAGGATATCATAGGGTAATAAAGGAACACTACCACGCGATAACATGTAAGCATGCTGGAATAAACCATCACGGAAAGCAAACCGATCATCGGATTCAACATTAATCTAATTTGCATAAGTAAGACATGCTAAGATGATATAAAGAGGGAAGGACTACACTATCAGGCACCTAGCTCAAGAGGAATTCAGCGATAATATAGGCAAGATATAAGTATGCACAAGTCACAGCTAAGGATCCCACATGACGCTAAAGGCTCAACATAACGTACGATACATGCATGCAACTAATCACGACGATGCGTAAGAAATCACTCAATCACATTCCAACGATATAGAAGCACGAGAAAAGTTTAACAATGTATGACACAAGTCTAAGTAATGGGCAATATGACTAGAATACGAGGAAATGAGCTCAAATCAACACATACTAGGATAAACATGCATTCATCAAAACGCAATTATACCACATATTCTCCATTCAACGCAGGTAACACACAACAATATTAACTTGTAAAATAATAAAAAATAGTCAATTTGATGAATACAAAATATATAGGCATGCCATAAATTCTTGTCACGAAAGGAATAATAAGCATCGACACATCATCCTCCCGCATGCTAAGGCTATCATCTACAAGCATTCATACAAAGAGGAGTTAATCACACTGTCATGAACCTAATCCAAGAGAAAACAACGATCATGTAGGTTCATATCATATGGTTAATGCTTCCAATCAATCATACGATCAATAGGCCAAGTAAACATGCTATAACAACATACAATTATGATAGAAGGCAAGACACAACACGAGACTTAAGCAATGTAACTAACCACAACACGGGCTTAATAATATAATCATGACAGAAGGCAAGGCACAACATGAGTAGCTTTTTACTAACGATCATTTGCAAGGTATATGCCGGAGATTAGGAAATCATGTTATGCAATTCAGAGAGAGTTGCCATTATAATCGGACAGAGATCCCTAAGGGCAACCATTGACCTTCCCCAACTTACTCATCACCCCGCTTTCCCGTGGGACTCCGGTACGACACTCTATTACAAGGAGACATTGGTTGATCATCATAAAATTGAGAAAGACAACCCTAGAAACACCTTACTCTCTGACTCAAAATGACATCAAGAACCATCTTTCGATACTCACTCGGATAACCCTCATGTCCATACATGATTTCTAGCACAATGTGTTACCAACCCTATTCCCCATGAAAGACACTGACATTCGGGAGAAAGATTCGGTAGAATCGAAAAGGGGTTAACATAGTGGAAGGGATTGTTCCACACAAGCTGGGTTTTACCATATAGAAGTAGGGGTGCTCCCATTATCCCGTTTGCACAGATAAGTCAATATACATTTCATTGTTAGGGCATACAAATAAGACCTTTAGCATATCAAGCACTCATCATAGAACCAGTCAATGAAAATTATAATGATCTCCTTGGAATCTTCCAGACCCATCTGTAAAGAACAAGTTAATATTTCGCCTACCCATTCCCAACTACATCCAATAGGGATGGTCTAACACTTTTCTACCCACTCGATCCCTCTTTGGTTGGTTTCCATCTTGTATAATAAGCCAAGTTCATACTTAGTCCAATTGAGTTAGGCATATTAAGTTCATTTTGCCCATTTAAATCCTTTTCGAAATTCCTTGAAACTCGTGGGCGGTTTCCAAAACATACACTCGACCCTTGCTTACCCGAATTGCAAAACCTTGGCTCTGATACCAATTTTGTAATAGCCCGGAATTACGATTCCCGGGTTATGTTTCGAGGGATAAAACCCCTCGTCCGGATCTTGCAATCCATGTATGGGTCGAGGTTTCAAACTCCTTTTAAGATCAGTATGAAAGAGGGATTGCGAACCCCAAAGCTTCATAGGGCCATTGGGTACTCTTAACATGTCCTGAAGACTAAGTCGTGAAATTCATTTCAAAAGAAAGCAAAGCGGAAACAAAATTTAGATACAAAGTGCCACGACAGAGCCGGGTCAAAACCAAATCATAGGTGAACAGATTACCATTAATTTAGTTAGAGAATTAGCCAGATTCTCCAGTTTCGCCAAGAGACCTCCCGTCACAGAAGCAAGGAGCAAGCAAGATACGGTACCTAACACTATCCAGGAAGTCAGGCCCGGTAATCGCCTGCGGGTCTTCTGACCACGCTAAGGTTACAAAACATGCCTATACCTAAATAAAGGATGACTAATGAAGTATAGGGCGTAAATCATACAAGCATGCTTTAACAGTTATAATAATATGCATAGAAATGTAAAGGCCCCCACACAATTCCAAGTGGCATATCCCTCTCCTATTCCACCTCCTTTTTCATGAGTGGACTTGGCCAGTATGGTACCCATCGTTTCCTCGTATATATGTTTGTGCACATAAACATCATCATCATCATCATCATCAAGAATCACGTAAAGCAATCAACTCGCCCGATGGTGGGCTATCTCCTCATGTTCATATCGACGCGACTGATTGAGGGCAAACCTGATGGGGCTGGGCTACCCTATAACCCTAGAAAATAGTCTAGAACTTCACATATAACGGTCGTTCTGTATTTAAACACATAAAGTAACCAAATGCTCATTTCAATGTAGTCCTAGCATGATACTTCATGGCATGGTTTATTATGCAACACCTACACATCACATGACACATCAGGCAAGAGGTTCTTGTTGTTTAGTATGTCCCGTACCAAAACCATTTTACTTCCCAATCAAACCTATCGATAAATCGTACCAATAATATTTCCAAACATCCTTCTTAAATGTTGTGAGCCGAATCTGCCATGTTCTATAGTCACTTTTATATCATTTTCTGCATACAATTCATGTATTTGGGATATAATAGTACAGAATCTGGAAGTACGAAAAGCTTAGAAATCAACTACAGAAGTCCAAGGTCAAAGAACGACAGAACCATGACGAATCAAGCTGGAGCCAAGAGTTACTCGATATCGCGTACTTCTGCTCGATATCGACCAAAGAAGCCGAGCAGTGCCTGGTCGAGTAAGAACTGATCGATGAGCTGAAGACATAGCCAACCCGACTACGCAGCTCTACTCGATATCGAGTAGTTTACTCGATATCGACAACAACCTGAAGCCAGCCCAGAGTCGAGGAAGACCACCTGATCGAGAAGCCGAAGACAAAGACATGCCGAGCAACCCTTCCTCGATATCGACAAGACCACAGAACATGTCCGAGCAGATCGAGGACCAGCTACTCGAGATGCCTAGCCAAGCCAAGTCGACGACACACAGTTACTCGATATCGAGTACTTTACTTGATATCGAGGAGCGCTATCCTGGGCCGCGTTACGCGGTGAGCTGTTCGACGCGGTTTGGGCTTGCTTGGGATGAAAGGAATCCGATTCTATCCGAGATCAATCAAGTCCATCAAGATCCATCCATGGAGAAGAAGATTTATCCACAATTGAAGATATTTAGCCTTTTAGATATATTTCCCTTTCAAGATAAATGTTTCTTTTATTTAAGTTTTATCTTTAGAAATAGATATAGATATTGCTTTCCTTGAATAGCAATGATGAAGCTTATAAATAAAGCCTAGGGGGCTGAGTTTTTATTCATTCAATTCAGAAGTTAGAGAAGTAGTTCTACAGAGAAGTTTAGGAGTTCAAAGGTTTTAGGGTTTTGGCATTCAACGAAAGTTGGAGTACCGGGATTGTAAAGACTTTGAATTCAGTTTATGCAAGTTATTTCTTTTACATCAATGTCTGCGATTGCGATGAGGCACGAGTAGTCCACCCACTTCTAGGGTTGGGGCGAGCCCGACGATAGCCCTGCGTGTTTGAGGTAAAGATCCGACTTTTATCATGTTTTGAGCATCTACTACCTTTTATGTGTTTATTACCCATCCAATGCAGATCCATGCTAACAACTTGGATTGTAAACCTAAAATCGGTAGATACAATTAGGGTTTCTTGAAAGAGTTGTCTAATTGTTGGAAAAGGCGAAAGCTTGATCCTTCGATGCGATTTGCATGATTATTGTTATTTATCTTTCCTTATGCATGCTTGGTTATTGTCGTTGCAAACCCCAATCTTGGAAGTTTTCTTTTCATACCTAGTTTATTTCGCAAAGCCTTGTTCTTTATTTTATTTTGTTTCAAAATCTCTGTTTCTCCTCGATATCGACCAAAACTGGTCGACATCGACTTCTGATATTCGATCGCCTAGATCGTTGTAGCTTCTGGTTTGCAGGTACCAGACGTCGACGAAAGCTTTACTCGACATCGAGTAAATTCTCCTCGATATCGACCAACCAGCGGTAAGCTGCTGCTTCTTGTTTCGACTTGTCCGATCTTCTGTCGAGTAACTTTACTCGAGATCGGGTAATCTGTAAGTCGATTTCTGTCTTGAGATTCATCCGTTGCCTAGGATCCGTTGACACGCTTCCTCGTGGATCGATCCTGACTTCTCACTTCTACATCGAGAGGGAGTCTTGTAATTATTTACACGAGACGGAATCTGGTTTGCTTTGATTTATTTATATTTTAATTGCAAGTCTCGATTTCCTCCTTACAACAAATTGGCGTCGTTGCCGGGGAAGCTATCATTCGCGCCTTAGGTAGTTAATTCTCACGTCTGCTGTTGTATAGGAGGAAATCGAGTATGCAAATAAAATATAAATAATGTAAAGAAAACCAGATTCCGTCCCTTGCAAATAATTACAAGACTTCCTCCCGATGCAGTAGTGGGAAGTCAGGATCGATCCACGAGGAAGCGTGTCAGCGGATCCTAGGCAGCAGAGAAATCTCACGGACAGAAGTCGACAACAGGTGCTAGATCTCGACTAGGGTAAGTCGACAGGAGATCAGGCAAGTCGAGCAACGCAGCAGTCACAGGCAATGGCTACTCGATCTCGACAAGGGGCTACTCGAGATCGAGTACAGTCTTCGTCGATGACGATGACTGGCTCGTCGAGTACCTGCACACAGAAGCTACAACGACCTTGGTCGAAAATCAGTAGTCGAGATCGACGAGTGCTATTCGATCTCGAGTAAGACAGAGAATAAAACGAAAGAAAATAAAAACAATTGCTTTGGGATTTCGAATTGAACTGTATGTAAAAGACTTCCAAGATTGGGGTTTGCAACAACGATAACCAAGCATGCATAAGGCAGAGATAAAACAGATAATCATGTGAATCGCATCAAAGGATAAGCTTTCGCCTTTTTCAACAATTAGACAACTCTTTCAAGAAACCCTAATTGTCTCTACTGATTTTATGTTTACAATCCAAGTTGTTATCATGGACCTCCATTAGATGGGTAATAAACACATAAACAAGTAGTAGATGCTCAAAACTTGAGAAAAGTCGGATCTTTACCTCAAGCACGCAGGGCTATCGTCGGGCTCGCCCCAACCCTAGAAGTGGGTGGACTACTCGCGCTTCATCATAATTAAAGACATCAATAATAAAAGGAAATAAACTTGCATTAATGAAATAAAATAGAGCTTACAACCAAAGGAAGCCAATTCCGCTCTCGCTTCACAAAACTTCTCTTGGCCACTCACTCTCTCTCTCTCTACTACTTCTCCTACTGAAATTGAATGAATGAAAAACCAGCCCCATGGGCTTTATTTATAGCCTTATATTCCTTGCTATTCAAGGATAGAAATCTTTATCTATATCTAAAACTATATCTAAAAGCATTAAAGATAAATAAAAGCAACAACATAATAAGGGAAATATATCTAAAAGTCTTAAGTGGATAAATCTTCTTCTTCCATGATGTATCTTGATAGATCTGATAGAATCGGCAATCTTCGGGCCCAAGTAATCCCATACCGAGTAGAATTGATCAAACCGCGTAACGCGTCTCTGGAGGTCTACTCGATCTCGACAAAGGTCTACTCGATCTCGAGTAGGATTGTCGGTCGACTGGGCTTGGCTCGGTATCTCGGCTAGCTGGTTGTTGTGAGCTGAATCTGCCATGTTTTACAGTAACTTTTATATCGATTTCTGTATACATTTCATGCATTTGGGCTAAGATAGTACAGAACCTGTGTAGTTTATGTTTATTTGCCAAATTATGGAATCTACACCATTTTCTGTTTAATTCGCAGAAATCGAGGCATTTTTACAGCAATTCTACAGAAGGTCAGAAAAACTCGGAAATCAGCTACAGAAGTCCAAGGTCAAGGAAGCAGCGGAACCAGTCGAATCAATCCGAGCAAGCCTGATCGAGAGAGCTGAGTCAACCCGACTTCCGGAGCCAACTCGATCTCGACAAACCCTAGTCGAAATCGACTACGCCTCAGCGCCACACCCGGAGTCGACGAGGCGAGAAGCTGCCCGAGAAGCCGAGGACGAGAAGCCGAGCAACCCTACTCGATCTCGACAAGCCCTAGTCGAGATCGACGAGCCGTCCAACACCAGTCCGAGTCCATGCCGAGGAGAAGATGCTCGACCTGGGGAGACTACCACTCTACTCGATCTCGATGAACCCTTGTCGAGATCGACGAAGGCCAGAGCCAAGATCCGAGCTGGTCGAGTACACCTACCCGAGGAGACCTAGTCGACGGATCAAGCCTACTCGAGGTCGACTAGGACTACTCGAGGTCGACAAGCACCAGGAGCCAAGACCGAGCCATATCGAGCAGAGCTAGCCGGGAAGTCCAGTCGACGATGAATCCTACTCGAGGTCGACGAGCCCTTGTCGAGGTCGAGTAGCCCAGTTTCCAGAAACACGTCGACGAAGTGTTGTCCGAGTAGAATTGGGAATCCTTGGGCACGAAGGAAGTCGAGCTGGCCGAAGATCTATCCGATTCCATCATCATCTATCCATGGAGGGAAATCTATCAACATCATGAAGACTTACCTAAATTAGATTTATCTTTTCCTTATAGATTTATTTCCATTATGGCATTTATTTATCTTTTAATGCTTTAGATATAATTTTAGATATAGATAGAAGATTCTATCCTTGATTAGCAAGGAATAGAAGGCTATAAATAAAGCCCTAGGGGCTGGTTTTTCATTCATTCCAATTCACATACAATTCAATTTCAGAGACAATTAGTTAGTTACATAGAGAGAGATTGTAAGTTGGAGTTTATTTTATGCAAGTTAGTTCTTTTCATCAATCAATGTCTGCGATTGCAATGAGGCGTGAGTAGTCCACCCACTTCTGGGGCTGGGGTGAGCCCGACGGTGGCCATGTGAGATAACGCGGTAAAGGTCAGATCTTTTTGTGTAATTCATCTTCTATCCCTATGAGCATGATTCTTTTGCGAGAGTTGAAGGTGATCCTTGTTTGTGTTATTGAAGCGAAAGTGATCTTAATGCAACTTGGATTAATTATGTGAAAAGGGTTAGTAACAATTAGGGTTTATGCGAAAGCCTCTATATGCCTATTTGTTAATGACGAAGGTTATTTGATGGAAAGCATGATCTTTTATGCCTTTATGTGTTACTTTGCATGGTTATCGTTGTGGTGTTGAAACCCTGGCTTTGGAAGTCTTTAGTATATTGATTTATTTCTGTCGAAAATCTGAGTTCTGCATTTGAATTTGCAAATTTAAAGTTCCTGTTTCCAGTCGACATAGAGAAACTTGTCGAGATCGAGTAGCTGTGGTCGATCTCGAGTAGGACTTGTCTTAGTCGAGTTGTGTTTTCTTCTGTCGTCATCGAATTTTCAGTTTCTGTCGATTTACTGTTGTCGATCTCGAGTAGTTGTTGGTCGAGATCGACGAACCCTTTGCTTTGCCTTTAGTTTCTGCTTTGCTTTGTCTTTTCTGTCTTCGTTTAGTTCTTTTCTTTTGTTTGTTCTTTTCTGCTTTTATTTCTGTTTCTTTTCTTTGTTTCTGTCTTTCTGCTGCTTGTCTGTGAGAATTTACAGCTACCTGAGAACTGCTGACGTGCTTCCTCGTGGATTCGATCCTGACTTTCTCTTACTACAACGGGAGGAAGTCTTGTATTCATTTGCTGAGACAGGGAAGTCAGTCTGATCTATACTTTATATTTATTTCATACTTGACCATCCTCCTGCAAACAACAAATTGGCGCCGTTGCCGGGGAAGTTATCAATCGCACCTTAAGTAGTCAGTTCTCACTGTTTCTTTGAGTTACTTTGCAGGTGTATGCGTCGTTCTGGTCAAACACCTGAGTTTGACGCCTTAGACGAACCAGAACGCCTTTTTCACATCAAAGCTAAACTACAAAGAGCCATGGCAGCCGCTGAAACACAGGAACAGCTGATCGCTAGGCTTACCAGGGAATTGGCCGCTAAAGATGCTGCTATCGCCGCTGAGAAAGCAGCAAGGGAACAAGCACAGGCTGAGCTTGCCCAATACCCAACCACGGCAGAGGACTACATGCACCCAACTCTGGTCGTGCCTTAATCGGCGATTCTTATCACTGATAACTCTTTTGAAATTCGCACTCAATTTCTTATAGAGCTTAAAAATAATGCCTTTTATGGTAGATTTAATGAGTGTCCTCTTGAACATATTACAAACTTTGCTGACATGTGCCGTAATCTTGCTGAAGGTACAACTTTGGAATATGTCAAGATGAAAGCTTTTCGCTGGTCTCTCGCTGGGCCTGCATTGAAATGGCTGGAAGGGCTGAAACCAAAATCACTCACAACCTGGGCCCAAGTAGAGCAAGAGTTCCTGAACAAATTCTTTCCACCCGCCAAAACAGCACATCTCCGCCAGAAAATCACCGCCTTCAGACAGAAGCAAGGGGAACCGCTGGCAAAGGCATGGGAGCACTACAAAGAACTTCTGCGATCTTGCCCTACTCATGGACAGCCACCCTACGTCATTCAGGAGATCTTCTTCAACTCTCTTGATCAAGTCACTAAGGACAGAATCAACCATTATACTCGCTATGAGTATCTGACAATGCCGCCAAGTGACGCATGGGGTGTGCTAGAGAAGCTCACTACCTACGACAACAAGTATGGGTCTACTGCAACTTATGAAGAGAACCCATACGCCAGGCCAGCACCATCCATGCCCCTATATGATCCACCTAAGGAGATTGATCCAGATGTTAGGGAGCAGTACTACAGAGACCAGAACAAAAAGCTCATCAAGCAAGTAAAGTATCTCTCCGTCAACCAGCCTTGTATTGAATGCGGATATCAGAGGCACACCACTACTGAGTGCCCACACACTGAGCAAGTCAGGCTGGCAGAACACCAAGAGGAGGTAGCTTACGCAGGGGGTCCCAATCGCTACATGGGGGACCAAAGGTTTCAGCAACCACAATGGAACCAAGGTGTCCCTAGGAACCCCCCGCCCTACAGAGCTCCAGGACATCCGGAAAGGGAGCAGAAAAAGGATGATATACAGATAGCCCTGGAGGAAATACGGAGGAATCACTCAGAAACTAGGCAATCCTTCAACTCCGTCTATACTCAGATGCAAGGTGTCAACTCTAGGCTTGGGGAAATTGATATCTGGCGGAAATTGGTTGATACACTGATTGGTCAGCTAGCAGCAGGAATCCCCAGACAGTCAGGTGCGCTCCCTGGATCTTCAGAACCAAATCCTAAAGGAAAGACTGGACACATCGCTGCTATAAAACTCAGAAGCGGCCATCAACTGCAAGAGCCAGAGGTCGGAAAGCAGCAGAACAACGAGGAACAGCTGGTCGACCAGAGCCTAGTCGATCTCGAGGACGGCCAACTCGACCTCGAGGAGAAGCTTCAGAAACCTTCGTCTGCACCAAACAGCAACTCGACTGCACCCAACCTGGTCGAGATCGACAAGGGCCTGGTCGATGTCGAGGAGCCCCTAGTCGACATAGAGCAGCCTGCAGCACCTCCGACGTCTGTTCTGGCTCTGAATCAGAAAAAGAAGCTGCCTTTCCCCACAAAATCTCTAAAGGACCCGGCAAAAAAGAAGTTTCAGCGCTTCATTAAGATGCTTCAGAAGCTCAATGTCACCATCCCCTTCACAGAAGCTCTCAATGAAATGCCATCCTATGTCATGTTCCTGAAGGAGATTCTGAGCAAAAAGCGATCGATGGCAGAAATCACAGAGGAGTGCAGCCATCTGGACATATTAGAGAAGAGACCGGATCCAGGTAAGTTTGCTATAACTATTGGGTTTGGTCCATACAAAATTAATGCCTTATGTGATCTTGGAGCTAGTGTGAGTATAATGCCTTTAACAATTTGGTCCAAGATTAAGATAGGTGCCCTGGAGCCTGTGGATGCTAGACTTTATATGGCCAACAACAATGTGGTCATCCCAACAGGCATGGTGGACAATGTCCCAGTACAAGTAGGTAAATTCTTCGTCCCTGCTGATTTTCTAGTTGTTGATATGCAAGAAGATCCTGCTTATCCAATTATTTTAGGAAGACCATTCTTGGCGACGGTGGATGCCAACATAAGCGTAAGGAAAGGAATGCTCACCTTCAACATAAGCGATGAGGTAATTGAGTATTCCTTTAATAAAACTGAAAGGCATACAGGTCCAATGGAAGAGGTCAAATCTATCTCAGCTGGCTACATCACCTGCGGGGAACCCAAGGTCAGAAATATGACCCCTGAGGAGCTGGAAAAAAGGGACATGGAGGCCCAGGTGGAGGAGATCATGGCAATCCTCAAGGAGAACACAGAGAATCCAATCGACACAGACCAAGGTAAGTCATTGTGGATTCATTATTTTTCGGATGCCTTGACAGGGACTAAGTATGGGGTCAAGATCGACCAAGGCTCCTGGACATCGAGTAGAACCCTAGTCGATCTCGACCAGACCAAGAAGACTCCACCAGTACCAGCCTCGTCGAGCAGCCAGACAGAACCAGAACCCTTGTCGATCTCGAGGAGCTCACTCGATGTCGACCAGCCTCAGGCCTCCTCGACTCCAGCAATCTCGGCCAGTCCACCACCAGTCGAGCAAAACTTGTCGAGATCGACTACTGTAGTCGAGGTCGACCAAACTCCTCGGGCACCTGCTTCCTCGACGCTGACGACACCAGAGCCAAGATCCTCGTCGACCTCGACCACCCTTGTCGAGATCGACCACCACTGCCCTTCCTCGACGGCACCTTCCTCGACGCTGCAGACACCAGGAGCAGCAAAATACTCGAGGTCGACCAGCCTTGTCGATGTCGACAAGCCTTGTTCTTCCTCGACTTCTGAATCTTCGAACCGACCACCACCAGAACCTGCAGTCTTGTCGAGATCGACCAGTCCTAGTCGAGATCGACCAAATACAGTGGTCCCCGATTCCGTCTCTGCAAAGGTAAGCCAAGGTATGGATCTTTCTTCTCCTATTTCCATTAAAGATCTATCTATACATGGGAGAGGTTTTCCTTGGTATGTGCGCTTATGCAGGATTTCCAACGATGAGCCCAAGGAATATGAAGTTGGAGACAAGCTCTATGTCTCTAAATCAAAGGATCATTGGTTTCCAAACAAATTCAACAAGAAGCGGATGGGACCGTTCGTGGTGAACAAGATCCATTCTGGAGGATTACAGCTGATGCACAAAAATGGAGTCCTATTTGAGGCCCAAGCTACATGGGCCCTGCAGATGCCACCTTGAGCATACATGGAGAGTCGGCCTAGCGACTATAAAATCTAGAGCTTGTACATAGACTTTTTTAGGACATTTGAAACTTTGTTTTTGGTTTTGAACATTTTTGGTTTTTGTTGTTTCTATTGTTGGTATATATCTTCTACATTTTCAGGTCCATGGATAGAACCCAATCATACTCGGACCAGGAGGTGCTTCCATTCAAGATTATGAAGCCATGCACATCTGTCTAGTGAGTTTCTTTCTTTACTCTTGTTTTTATTTTATACAGTGAGGACACTGTAATGTTTAAGTATGGGGTGGGGGAAGGGCTTACTTTATGCATATTTGATTTATTTGACATTATTTGTGCATATTTGGAGTTTATTTCTTTGAATTGCTGCATGGCTATTTTGGAATTCATTACTGATTTATGTGCTTAATTGCATGTTTTCCAAAAATTTGAGAAAAATGACCCCCATTGAAAATTTTGATTAATGTCATGGAAGCTATCAGTATGTGCTTAATTGCATGTTTTCCAAAAAATTGAGAAAAATGACCCCCATTGAAAATTTTGATTAATGTCATGGAAGCTTATATTGAACTCGACGATGCAAAATTAGATTCATTAGAGATATAGCATGAAATTGCCTAGTAAAGGGAAGTCACAATGAAGTGCATTATTTATTGAAAACCATGAAAGGAGGTAAAATTTGAAATTGCTTTTGACATGTTGCATGATAAGATGATGGATGACTTTATATTTCCATATAATGCTCATATTTTATACTCCTAGCCTTACCCATGCTTATGCATTACACAAAAGCCATAATATGCCTTATTTCAAATATTGCTCCACATGATCTAAATATTTGCCATTCTTTACCTTATCCGGGGATTATGTTGAGAATGATGTTACATTATGGAGATGGTTATATGGTGTTTGTGTGATTGTTATCATTATTGGAGTTTGGCGGAATTATTTGAAATATATGGAAAATTTAATGAGTGAAAGAAAATCCGATCAAAGATCGACCCTGCTCTCTGAGATAATAGTTTGGAGAGATGGGACACCAGGTGAGGAGTCCGACGCACTAAGTATCCGGGGCCATTCATGACACCCATGTTTGCGACTCGCGAGAAGGCAGTGCTGAGGTTAGAGAGGTAAAAGCATTATTATTGAGAAAAGCAATATGAAAGGTGATGAATCATATGAGAAAGTATGTGGTATGAAATTCAATTTGGAAAGTACTCCATTTCCCCGGATCAAAAGCACCACATTACCAGAAATTGCCCACCTTTAACCTTTTACCAATCTACTCCTTCATTGAGCTTAAATTAAAGTCCTCTTGATTATTGTTGCTTTGTCATATAAAAATTATTTGTGCATAACCCTCCTTTCGTGAGTAGATGTTGCTCTTATATATTTGCACATGCATGGATCTGTGACACTATTACCTTTTCGAGGATGGTAATTGATTGCAGGGACATGTAAAGAATGAATCTAAGATGTTGAGAGTTTGGATTTCTTCCCCTGAATGACAAATAAAAGTATTGCTTGAGGACAAGCAAGCTTAAGTATGGGGTGTTTGTTGTGAGCTGAATCTGCCATGTTTTACAGTAACTTTTATATCGATTTCTGTATACATTTCATGCATTTGGGCTAAGATAGTACAGAACCTGTGTAGTTTATGTTTATTTGCCAAATTATGGAATCTACACCATTTTCTGTTTAATTCGCAGAAATCGAGGCATTTTTACAGCAATTCTACAGAAGGTCAGAAAAACTCGGAAATCAGCTACAGAAGTCCAAGGTCATGGAAGCAGCGGAACCAGTCGAATCAATCTGAGAGTCAAGGCTACTCGATCTCGAGTAGACCTTACTCGATCTCGACCATGTCCGAGCAAGCCTGATCGAGAGAGCTGAGTCAACCCGACTTCCGGAGCCAACTCGATCTCGACAAACCCTAGTCGAAATCGACTACGCCTCAGCGCCACACCCGGAGTCGACGAGGCGAGAAGCTGCCCGAGAAGCCGAGGACGAGAAGCCGAGCAACCCTACTCGATCTCGACAAGCCCTAGTCGAGATCGACGAGCCGTCCAACACCAGTCCGAGTCCATGCCGAGGAGAAGATGCTCGACCTGGGGAGACCACCACTCTACTCGATCTCGATGAACCCTTGTCGAGATCGACGAAGGCCAGAGCCAAGATCCGAGCTGGTCGAGTACACCTACCCGAGGAGACCTAGTCGACGGATCAAGCCTACTCGAGGTCGACTAGGACTACTCGAGGTCGACAAGCACCAGGAGCCAAGACCGAGCCATATCGAGTAGAGCTAGCCGGGAAGTCCAGTCGACGATGAATCCTACTCGAGGTCGACGAGCCCTTGTCGAGGTCGAGTAGCCCAGTTTCCAGAAACACGTCGACGAAGTGTTGTCCGAGTAGAATTGGGAATCCTTGGGCACGAAGGAAGTCGAGCTGGCCGAAGATCTATCCGATTCCATCATCATCTATCCATGGAGGGAAATCTATCAACATCATGAAGACTTACCTAAATTAGATTTATCTTTTCCTTATAGATTTATTTCCATTATGGCATTTATTTATCTTTTAAAGCTTTAGATATAATTTTAGATATAGATAGAAGATTCTATCCTTGATTAGCAAGGAATAGAAGGCTATAAATAAAGCCCTAGGGGCTGGTTTTTCATTCATTCCAATTCACATACAATTCAATTTCAGAGACAATTAGTTAGTTACATAGAGAGAGATTGTAAGTTGGAGTTTATTTTATGCAAGTTAGTTCTTTTCATCAATCAATGTCTGCGATTGCAATGAGGCGTGAGTAGTCCACCCACTTCTGGGGCTGGGGTGAGCCCGACGGTGGCCATGTGAGATAACGCGGTAAAGGTCAGATCTTTTTGTGTAATTCATCTTCTATCCCTATGAGCATGATTCTTTTGCGAGAGTTGAAGGTGATCCTTGTTTGTATTATTGAAGCGAAAGTGATCTTAATGCAACTTGGATTAATTATGTGAAAAGGGTTAGTAACAATTAGGGTTTATGCGAAAGCCTCTATATGCCTATTTGTTAATGACGAAGGTTATTTGATGGAAAGCATGATCTTTTATGCCTTTATGTGTTACTTTGCATGGTTATCGTTGTGGTGTTGAAACCCTGGCTTTGGAAGTCTTTAGTATATTGATTTATTTCTGTCGAAAATCTGAGTTCTGCATTTGAATTTGCAAATTTAAAGCTTCTGTTTCCAGTCGACATAGAGAAACTTGTCGAGATCGAGTAGCTGTGGTCGATCTCGAGTAGGACTTGTCTTAGTCGAGTTGTGTTTTCTTCTGTCGTCATCGAATTTTCAGTTTCTGTCGATTTACTGTTGTCGATCTCGAGTAGCTGTTGGTCGAGATCGACGAACCCTTTGCTTTGCCTTTAGTTTCTGCTTTGCTTTGTCTTTTCTGTCTTAGTTTAGTTCTTTGCTTTTGTTTGTTCTTTTCTGCTTTTATTTCTGTTTCTTTTCTTTGTTTCTGTCTTTCTGCTGCTTGTCTGTGAGAATTTACAGCTACCTGAGAACTGCTGACGTGCTTCCTCGTGGATTCGATCCTGACTTTCTCTTACTACAACGGGAGGAAGTCTTGTATTCATTGCTGAGACAGGGAAGTCAGTCTGATCTATACTTTATATTTATTTCATACTTGACCATCCTCCTGCAAACAACACTGGTGCTCGACAGGCTCGAACCCTGGCTCACAAGTGTACTCGATCTCGGGTACCTCTCATCGATCTCGAGTAGAATGGCCTTATCGACTAGGTCTTCTCGGCAGTGTCGGGTAGATCTTCTCGATGTGCTCGACCATGACTAGGTAGCTTTGTCGATCTCGAGGTATGGCACTCGATCTCGAGGAGGGTTCCCGGGCATGGTCGGGTAGTCTCTCAGTCTCCTCGGACATGCTCTCCTCGACTCTGGGTTGTCTCCGAGGTCTTGTCGATCTCGAGTAGCCCTACTCGATCTCGACGAAGGTTTGGGAGTCGGGTTCTTCGTCTTCAGCTTCTCGACCTAGGTTCCTTGATCCTGGCAGGTGTCTAGGCATGGCTTGTCGAGATCAACTAAGCCTTGTCGATGTCAAGTAGCTTTGTGCTCCGGTTCTTGCTTCTTGATTTTCTCCCGAAATGGTTCCATATTCTGCAATATTAAACAGAAACTTATGTAGATCTCCATTTCTGAAAAATACGCATATACTACATAAATCCGACATATTCCCAACCCGAATTATGCAATATGTAAAGAATATGGAACTAAAATATGCATAAAGACATGGCTACTTTTGGAGATATCAAATCACCCCATACTTAGACTTGCTTGTCCTCAAGCAATAACCAAACAATAACCAAAACCTACAACACATCCTTCAAGTCTTCGCCTTTGTCAAAAGCAACATCTCAAGTAGTAGCAATGTAAGACAAGTGAATTTAACGTCATCACACATATATGAGCGATCCATAAGCATAGGCAATATAAATCCAACCTCACAGGAATAATGTGTTTACACTCAGCTCTCATTATGTTTAGGCTATGTATATCAACTCTCAACTCAATTCCATACACAATCTCATAAACATTGCAATTTAAATATGAATCCACTTCGCAACCAATTATGAAAATGCAACAAGAATTATCAGGAGGACTTCGCTCAATAGAAGTCTTCAAAGAAGATTCCATTCGGCGGGGTTGTAATGGGGCTTGGTAAGAAATATAAGGTATGGAATTATTTGGCCATGTGGTGCTTAAATAAAATTCGGGAATCAAGACTCCTAAATCTCCAACACAACCAAACCATAACTTCTCAATCATATGCATCCACCAAACTCTCCAATTTATCTCAATGAAGTGTGTAACCTTTCAAACTTTCTCAACCTCTCCAGAGTATGTATCTTGCAAATAATGAAAGAAAATAAGGTAAATTTGGCTCATGCACTTTATTCACAATTGTAAACTATATTTTTTTTCTTTTTTGCTTTTCTCTTTTTTCCGATTTTTTTTTCGAAAATAAAAACCAAATAACACTAATAGTGCATTTATAAGGTGAGCCAAAAATCCTTTTACATAGTATGCATAGCAAGATGAAAATTTACAACCATCCCATATCTCAATAATTTCAACAATCCTTCCTTCTTGAAATGCAACAGAAGCTCATTCTTTCCACAAATCATCATTCCAACCAACTCTAAGTCTTAATTCCCAAATGGGGGTCAGGCTCAATTTGGCTAAGGATAATTTTGTGGAGTTCGCAATAAAAGTCTCAGGCTAATGTTATGGCTTCAAGCAGGGATAATGCAGGGTAGGTAAAGAGAGGATAAAATTGGCTTAAAAGGTGCCTCCATCATTTAATTCTCATTAATAGAAACATATAAATGCATTGGCTTTGAATAACTATCACAATATTCAGAGATGCATAGGAAGAGTAAATACACTCAAGAAAGCAGAGGGGTTTTTAATGTTCTCCCTATAAGGCCAAAATTCTTGCTGGGACAATTTTTGTTGGATTTTAACCTCTAGCTTAGGATCATATGTGCTCAATTTCATCACAAGTTCACAATCCACATAAAAACCATTTTCGAGGACTTAGGCTAAACCTTCCAAACAGGCCATAGGATTTATATGATCAAGTCAGTCATTATTTATCATCATAGGACATCTAAGTTAGGGTATAAAAACTAAGACAATGCAAAAATTAAACATGCATATTTTTTCTTTTTTTCGACATTTTCTATTTTTTTTCTATTTTTATTTTTTTCTTATGCAAAAAAAACAAGACTAAAGTATGACAAAAACATAAATGCATAAAATTTAAATATGAATGCATAATATAAAAATTAAAATTTCACCATGTAAAACCAAAAGCAAGACTAAAATATATGATAATAATAATGAGCCCTTTCCCCACCCCATACTTAAAATTTACAGTGTCCCCACTGTACAAAATCAAATAAAAACAAGAGTAAAGGAAGGAACTCACAGGATAACATATCGAGGAGGGCGAATCAGTGCTGGTCGAGGAAAATGTCTCGTCGATCTCGAGTACAAGGTACTCGATCTCGAGTAGTTTCGTCTGCGTCCAGTGGCTTTCTGAAGTCGAGGGGCATTCTGGGCTTTGTCGATCTCGAGTTGGCCTACTCGATATCGACGAGTGTCTGGGATGCTCCTCCTTGTCGTCGTCGACTTGGCCTTCGTCGATTTTGACTGTTTTTAGGGACTTCTTTATTCCACTTTTCGCGATCCTTATATGCTTGCCGACCTAAAAGTGTTAAATTGCACACAAAAACAAGACTATCCACATGAAGTATTCTAAAAGACATAAAACCAAAACCAAGAACAAAAACCAAAAACTCAAAAGTTCAGAAAGTCCCAAAAATTCATAAAATTTATATACATGCTCTAGATTTTAGAGTCGCTAGGCCGACTTCTCCGTTTGCGCTTTAAGGACCATTTGTGTGGGGCCCGCTCATGCTTGGCCCTTCTCCTGGATCATCTAGGTCCTGATGGTAGTATGCAAGCTCAGCTGATAGGTGGTTGCTTGCATCATCTCCCTTCTCTTTCTTTTTCTTCTTTCCAGCCCTTAGCTTTCGCAGATTTTCTCGCCACGGGGCCTTACCTCCCCTTAAATTATTGAAAAATTTCTTTATGGACTGAGGGGGAGTAGGATGCATACCTGAACTTACCTTTTCGGACCCAAAACAGAAAACTTTGGGTTTGGGGCTAGTCGATGTCGAGTACTGCTGGTCAACCTCGAGTACAGTGACCCCATACTTAGGTTCTTGGCAAGTCAGTGGCTCAGCAGAGTTTGTCGACCTCGACAAGGTCTTGTCGAGATTGAGTAGGTGGCTAGTCGAGATCGAGTAGGACTCGTCGACCTCGAGTACAGTTCTGGCGCTTTCCTCCGCTGTTTGGTGGGTCCCGTGCTTGCTGATGCTTTTCACCTCCAGCCATGAAATTTCCTCTTTTGCAGGACCAAAAGAGAAATCTAAAACCTCATCGCCTATGGTGAAGGTGAGCGAGCGATTCTTAACACTAATTCTGGCATCTGTAGTTGCTAAGAATGGTCTATCAAGAATAATAGGGCTAGTAGGATCTTCAGCACAGTCTATGATAAGGAAATCTGTTGGAACAAAGAATTTACCAACCTGGACTGGGACATTTTCAACTATACCTGTAGGGATGACCACTGTATTGTTCGCCATGTATAGTTTGGCATCCACAGGCTCTATACATCCTATTTTTACCTTCCGCCAGATTGATAGAGGCATAATGCTCACACTTGCTCCTAAATCGCACAGAGAATCATATTTATATTGCCCAAAACCCACAGTAAAAGAAAACTTACCAGGGTCAGGTCTCTTTTCAGGGAAGTGGAGTACTTTGCATTCGCCTGCGATCTCTGAGATGGATCGCTTCTTACTCAGGATTTCCTTTAGAAATTTGACATATCCAGGCATCTCTTACAGGGCTTCTGCAGTGGGATCTTTCTGTGCTTTTGAAGGGAAAAGCAGTGGCTTTTTCTGCTTCGGAGCCAGATCAGCTGTCGGAGGTGCTGCAGCATCATCGACCGCAGTTTGCTGTTTCTCGATCTCGACCAGGGTCTCCTCGAGATCGACTAGGGTGGTCGACCTGGAGTTGCTGGGCTGCGCAGTGGAGTCCGAGCTCAGCTTCTGGTCTGTGTCGGGCAGCTTCTTGTCGAGGTCGAGTACACTCTCCTCGAGATCGAGTAGACTTTGCTCTGTCTCGAGTTGCTGCTCTTCCTTGTCTAGCTGTTTCCCGACCTCTGGCTCGTGTAATTGATGCCCACTTCTGAGTTTGATAGCTGCGAGGTGTCCGGTTTTCCCCTTAGGATTTGGTTTTGTTTGCCCAAGGAGCTGTCCGGATGGTCGTGGGATCTGCGCAGCGATTTCACCCATCTGTGTCTCTATTCCCCTTTTCCAGATGTCTAGTTCTCCAAATTTTGTGTTGAAATTCTGGAGCTGATTATTGATGGTGTTCGTAGCCTGCAGGTTCTGTGCATGATTTCGGCGCATCTCATCAAGGATCAGCTGTAGATCGTCCTTCTTTTGATCCCTTTCTGGATGTCCTGGAGCTCTGTAGGGTGGGGGGTTCCTGGGAGGACCTTGGTTCCACTGAGGCTGATAGAACCTTTGATCTCCCATGTAGCGATTTGGACCCCCAGCGTAGGTTGCTTCCTCATGTGTCTCTGCCATTCTGACTTGCTCAGTGTGTGGGCACTCAGTAGTGGTGTGCCTCTGTGATCCGCATTCGATGCAAGGCTGATTGACAGATAGATATTTACCTTGCTTGAGGAGCTTACGATTCTGGTCTCTGTAGAACTGCTCCCTAACATCTGGGTCAATCTCCTTTGCTGGCTCATAGATTGGCATAGATGGTGCTAGCCTGGCATAGGAGTTCTCCTCATAGTTTGCAGTATACCCATATTTGTTGTCATAATTGGTGAGCTTGTCTAGCACACCCCATGCGTCAACTGGCGGCATCGTCAGATACTCATAGCGAGTATACTGGTTGATTCTGTCCTTGGTGACTTGATCAAGAGAGTTGAAGAAGATCTCTTGAATGACGTAGGGTGGCTGTCCATGAGGAGGGCAAGATCGCAGCAGTTCTTTGTAGCGTTCCCAGGCCTTTGCCAGCGGTTCCCCAGGCTTCTGTTTAAAGGCGGTGATTTTCTGGCGGAGAAGTGCTGTCTTGGCAGGTGGGAAGAATTTATTCAGAAACTCTTGCTCAACTTGGGCCCATGTTGTGAGTGATCTTGGTTTCAGCCCTTCAAGCCACTTCAGTGCAGGCCCAGCGAGAGACCAGCGAAAAGCCTTCATCTTGACATATTCCAAAGTTGTACCTTCAGCAAGAGTACGGAACATGTCAGAAAAATTGGTAATATGTTCAAGAGGACACTCATTAAATTTTCCATAAAAAGCATTATTTTTAAGCTCTATCAGAAATTGAGTGCGAATTTCAAAGGAGTTTTCAGGGATAAGAATCGCCGATTCAGGCACGACGAGAGTGGGATGCATATAATCCTCTGCAGTAGTTGGATATTGGGCAAGCTCAGCTTCTGCTTGCCTTGCGCACTCAGCTTCTTGTTCCCTCGCTGCCCTTTCAGTGGCGATAGTAGTATCCTTTGCGGCTAGCTCCCTAGTAAGCCTCTGTATCAGCTGCTCCTGTGTTTCTGCGGCTGCCATGGCTCTTTTCAGTCTAGCGTGGGCTTGTATAAGACGTTCTAGGTTGTCTAAGCCGTCAAACTCAGGTGGTTGACCAGAACGGCGCATACACCTGTAAGTAAACTCAAAGAAAATCTGAGATTTTAACTACCTAAGGTGCGAATGATAGCTTCCCCGGCAACGGCGCCAATTTGTTGTATAGGAGGAAATCGAGTATGCAAATAAAATATAAATAATGTAAAGCAAACAAGATTCCGTCCCTTGCAAATAATTACAAGACTTCCTCCCGATGCAGTAGTGGGAAGTCAGGATCGATCCACGAGGAAGCGTGTCAGCGGATCCTAGGCAACAGAGAAATCTCATGGACAAAAGTCGAAAACAGGTGCTAGATCTCGACTAGGGTAAGTCGACAGGAGATCAGGCAAGTCGAGCAACGCAGCAGTCACTGGCAATGGCTACTCGATCTCGACAAGGGGCTACTCGAGATCGAGTACAGTCACCTGCACACAGAAGCTACAGCGACCTTGGTCGAAAATCAGTAGTCGAGATCGACGAGTGCTATTCGATCTTGAGTAAGACAGAGAATAAAACGAAAGAAAATAAAAACAATTGCTTTGGGATTTTGAACTGAACTGTATGTAAAAGACTTCCAAGATTGGGGTTTGCAACAACGATAACCAGGCATGCATAAGGCAGAGATAAAACAGATAATCATTTGAATCGCATCAAAGGACAAGCTTTCGCCTTTTCCAACAATTAGACAACTCTTTCAAGAAACCCTAATTGTCTCTACTGATTTTATGTTTACAATCCAAGTTGTTTTCATGGACCTCCATTAGATGGGTAATAAACACATAAACAAGTAGTAGATGCTCAAAACTTGATAAAAGTCGGATCTTTACCTCAAGCACGCAGGGCTATCCTCGGGCTCGCCCCAACCCTAGAAGTGGGTGGACTACTCGCGCTTCATCAAAATTAAACACATCAATAATAAAAGGAAATAAAATTGCATTAATGAAATAAAATAGAGCTTACAACCAAAGGAAGCCAATTCCGCACTCGCTTCACAAAACTTCTCTTGGCCACTCACACTCTCTCTCTCTACTACTTCTCCTACTGAAATTGAATGAATGAAAAACCAGCCCCATGGGCTTTATTTATAGCCTTATATTCCTTGCTATTCAAGGATAGAAATCTTTATCTATATATAAAACTATATCTAAAAGCATTAAAGATAAATAAAAGCAACAACATAATAAGGGAAATATATCTAAAAGTCTTAAGTGGATAAATCTTCTTCTTCCTAGATGTATCTTGATAGATCTGATAGAATCGGCAATCTTCGGGCCCAAGTAATCCCATACCGAGTAGAATTGATCAAACCGTGTAACGCGTCTTTAGAGGTCTACTCGATCTCGACAAAGGTCTACTCGATCTCGAGTAGGATTGTCGGTCGACTGGGCTTGGCTCGGTATCTCGGCTAGCTGGTGCTCGACAGGCTCGGACCCAGGCTCACAAGTGTACTCGATCTCGGGTACCTCTCATCGATCTTGAGTAGAATGGCCTTATCAACTAGGTCTTCTCGGCAGTGTCGGGTAGATCTTCTCGATGTGCTCGACCATGACTAGGTAGCTTTGTCGATCTCGAGGTATGGCACTCGATCTCGAGGAGGGTTCCCGGGCATGGTCGGGTAGTCTCTCAGTCTCCTCGGACATGCTCTCCTCGACTCTGGGTTGTCTCCGAGGTCTTGTCGATCTCGAGTAGCCCTACTCGATCTCGACGAAGATTCGGGAGTCGGGTTCTTCGTCTTCAGCTTCTCGACCTAGGTTCCTTGATCCTGGCAGGTGTCTAGGCATGGCTTGTCGAGATCGACTAAGCCTTGTCGATGTCGAGTAGCTTTGTGCTCCGGTTCTTGCTTCTTGATTTTCTCCCGAAATGGTTCCATATTCTGCAATATTAAACAGAAACTTATGTAGATCTCTATTTCTAAAAAATACGCATATACTAAATAAATCCGACATATTCCCAACCCGAAATATGCAAAATGTAAAGAATATGGAACTAAAATATGCATAAAGACATGGCTACTTTTGGAGATATCATCTGCTTTGAGTTACTTCATAGGTGTATGCGCCGTTCCGGTCAACCACCTGAGTTTGACGGCTTAGACGAACCGGAACGCCTTCTACACATCCAAGCTAAACTGAAAAGAGCCATGGCCGCCGCAGAAACACAAGAACAGCTAATTGAGAGGCTTCGGAGGGAAATAGCCACCAAAGATACTGCTCTCGCCACTGAGAGAGCAACCAGGGAACAAGAAGCTGAGCGTGCGAGGCAAGCAGAAGCTGAGCTTGCCCAATTCCCAACCACTGCAGAGGATTATATGCACCCGACTCTCGTCGTGCCTGAATCGGCGATTCTAATCCCTCAAAATAACTTTGAAATTCGCACTCACTTCCTTATTGAACTTAAAAATAATGCTTTTCATGGGAGATTTAATGAATGCCCTCTTGAACATATTACCAATTTTACTGACATGTGCCGTACTCTTGCTGAAGGTACTACTCTGGAATATGTCAAGATGAAGGCTTTCTGCTGGTCTCTCGCTGGTCCTGCATTGAAGTGGCTAGAAGGGCTGAAACCACGATCCCTGACAACATGGGCTCAAGTAGAGCAGGAATTCCTCAACAAATTCTTTCCTCCCGTCAAGACAGCACTCCTCCGCTAGAAGATTACAGCTTTCAAACAGAAGTCTGGGGAGCCGCTGGCAAAAGCATGGGAGCGATATAAGGAACTGCTGCGATCCTGCCCTACTCATGGACAGCCACCCTACGTCATTCAAGAGATCTTCTTCAATTCTCTTGACCAAGTCACTAAGGACAGGATCAACCAGTATACTCGCTATAAGTATCTGACAATGCCACCAGCTGATGCAAGGGGTGTACTCGACAAGCTCACCAACTATGATAACAAGTATGGGGCTACTGCAAACTATGATGAGAACTCCTGTGCAAGGCCAGCCCTATCCATGTCTCTCTACGAGCCTTTTCAAAGAGATTGACCCAGATGTCAGGGAGCAGTACTACAGAGACTAAAATTGCAAGCTCCTCAAGCAAGTCAAATATCTCTCTGTCAACCAGCCTTGCATCGAATGTGGATCACAGCGGCACACAACTACTAAGTGCCCACACACAGAGCAAGTCAGGATGGCAGAAACCCAGGAAGAGGTAGCTTATGCAAGGGGTCCCAATCGCTATATGGGGGATCAAAGGTTCTATCAACCTCAATGGAACCAAGGTCCTCCTAGGAACCCCCCGCCATACAGAGCTCCAGGACATCCAGAAAGGGACCAAAGGAAGGATGATTTACAGCTCATCCTCTACGAGATGAGAAAAAATCAGGCACAACAGCAGCAGTCTACAAGTGCCATCAATAATCAGCTTCAGAACATCAATACAAAATTTGGAGAGCTAGACATCTGGAAGAAGAGCATAGAGACACAGATGGGTCAATTCGCGGCCCAGATTCCACGACCATCCGAGCAACTCCCTAGGCAAACAGAACCAAATCCTAAGGGGAAGACCGGACACGTCGCAGCTATAAAGCTCAGGAGCGGGCACCAATTACGCGAGCCAGAGGTCCGAAAGCACCAAGACAAAGCAGAGCAGCAACTCGACAACGAGCAGCAGCAACTCGATATCGACCACCCCTTGGTCGATATCGATAAAACACTACTCGACACAGAGGGGAAGCCAAGCTCGGACTCCACTGCACAGCCCAGCAACTCGAGATCGACAACTGTTGTCGATATCGAGCAACCCCTGGTCGATGTCGAGGAGAAGCTGGCCGACGTCGAGGACTCTGCAACACCGCCGACATCTGTTCTGGATCCGAAGCAGAAAAAGACACTGCCTTTTCCTTCAAAAGCACTAAAAGATCCCACTGCAGGTAAGTTTAAACGTTTTGTTAATATGATTCGAGAACTGAATGTCTCTATTCCTTTTACAGAAGCTCTGCAAGAGATGCCTGCATATGTCAAATTCCTGAAGGAAATTCTGAGCAACAAGCGATCCCTCTTAGAAATCGCCGGCGAATGCAAAATGCTCCACTTTCCTAAAAAGAGACCTGATCCTGGTAAGTTTTCTGTTACTGTAGGACTTGGTCAATATAAATATGAGTCCTTATGTGATTTAGGAGCAAGTGTGAGCATCATGCCCTTATCAATATGGCGGAAGGTGAAGATAGGATGTATAGAGCCTATGGATGCCAAGCTATACATGGCAAACAATACAGTAGTCATCCCTACAGGTATGGGTGAGAATGTCCCTGTCCAGGTTGGTAAATTCTTTATTCTAGTAGATTTCCTTATTATAGACTGTGCTGAAGATCCTACTAGCCCTATTATCCTTGGTAGATCATTCTTAGCTACTGCAGATGCCAAGATTAGTGTCAAACAGCGATTGCTCACCTTCACCATAGGCGACGAGGTCTTAGATTTCTCCTTTGGCCCTGCAAAGGAGGAAATTTCATGGCTGGAGGTGAAAAGCATCAGCAACCACGGGACCAAGAAAACAACGGAAGAAGACACCAGAAGTCAACTCGATATCGACAAGGGCTCCTCGATATCAACCAAGCTACTCCTCGATATCGACCAAAGTTCATCGATATCGACTTCCTCTGCTGAGCCACAGACTTGCCAAGAGCCTAAGTATGGGGTCCCTGTACTCGATATCGATCAGTCTTGCTCGATATCGACTAACCCTAAGCCCAAAGATTTCTGTTTTGGGCCCAAGAAGGTAAGTTCAGGTATAAATTCTATTCCTCCTCAGTCCATTAAGAAATTTATAAATAATTTACGGGGAGGTAAGGCCCCGTGGCGAGAGAATCTGTGGAAACTAAGAGCTGGAAAGAAGGAAGAAAAGGAAGATTATGCAAGCAAGCAACTGTCAGCTGAGCTTGCATACTACAATCAGGACCTAGATGATCCAGGAGAAGGTCCAAGCACAAGCGGACCTCACATTAATGGTCCTTGAGCACAAACGGAGAAGTCGGCCTAGCGACTCTAAAATCTAGAGCATGTACATAAAACTATTGAATTTTGGGACTTTGGAACTTTTTGGTTTTGGTTTTTGTTTTGTTTTTAGTTTAGAATACTTCATGTGGAAAGTCTTGTCTTTGTGTGCAATCTAACACTTATAGGTTAGGCAAGCATAAAAGGATCGCGAAGGATGGAAAAAGAAGTCCCTGAAAGATAGTCGTAATCGACGAAGGTGTTGATAGGAGGAAATCGAGTATGCAAATTAAAATATAAATAAATCACAGCAAACCAGATTCCGTCCCTTGCAAATAATTACAAGACTTTCTCCCGATGCAGCAGTGGGAAGTCAGGATCGATCCACGAGGAAGCGTGTCAGCGGATCCTATGCAGCGGAGAAATCTCACAGAAGTCGACAACAGGGGTCCTAGATCTCGAGTACAGCAACTCGACAGAAGATCGGACAGTCGAACAGCGCAGTAGCTTTCGGCAATTCTGGTCGATCTCGACAAGGCCTTACTCGAGATCGAGTTGGGTCTTCGTCGACGTCGGCTTGGTTCTTGTCGAGTACCTGCACACAGAAGCTACAGTGACCTGGGTCAAAGATCAGTAACTCGAGATCAAGGAGTGCTAGTCGATCTCGAGGAAAACAGAAACTAAACGAAAGAAAGTAAATGCAAAGGCTTTGGGACTTCAAACTAAACTGTATAAAAAGGACTTCCAAGATTGGGGTTTGCAACAACGATAACCAAGCATGCGTAAGGCAGAAATAAAACAGATAATCATGTGAATCGCATCAAAGGACTAAGCTTTCGCCTTTTCCAACAATTAGACAACTCTTTCAAGAAACCCTAATTTTCTCTACTGATTTTATGTTTACAATCCAAGTTGTTATCATGGACCTCCATTAGATGGGTAATAAACACATAAAAAGTAGTAGATGCTCAAAACAAGATAAAAGTCGGATCTTTACCTCAAATATGCAGGGCTATCGTCGGGCTCGCCCCAACCCTAGAAGTGGGTGGACTACTCGCGCTTCATTGCAACCTCAGACATTGATTGATGAAAATAAACTAATTGCATTAAATCCAAACTGTAGAAAGTACAACCGAACAAAGCCAATTTGCTCTCGCTCCTTTGCTCCACTCGGCCTCACTTTCTCTCTCTCCTACTACTTCTCCTATTGAAATTGAATGAATAAAACTCAGCCCCCTAAGGATTTATTTATAGGCTTCTAATCCTTGCTAATCAAAGATAGAAGATATCTATCTATATCTAAAACGCTTAAAAGATAAATAAATGTATTTTAAGAATTAAATCTATAAAGGGGAAATTAAATCTAAATAGGTAAAATATCTTCTTGTTGATAGATCTTGTCTTCCATGGATAGTTGTTGATAGATGTAGGATAGACTCGGCCATCTCGGATTCCTTTGGCTCCAAGGACTCCCACAGCGCGTAGGACTGCTCAGACCGCGTAACGCGGCTTCTAGAAGCTTCCTCGATCTCGAGTAATTCTACTCGATCTCGAGTAACTCGGACGTCACCTTCAGTGGCTCAGCGTCTCGGCTAGCTGGTGCTCGATGTGGCTCGGACATGGCTCCTGGAGTTCGTCGATCTCGAGGACATTCCTCGATCTCGAGTAGGGTGACTTTGTCGACTTTGTTGGCTCGGTCATGTCGGGTAGCTTTCTTCGACCTTGCTCGGACACAGGCTCACAGGTTTCCTCGATCTCGAGTATCTTACTCGATCTCGAGTAGCAATGTTGATCATGGCTTGGCCTGGTGTTGTCGAGCAGCATCTCTTCGACATGGCTCGGATGTGGGCTCTCGGCCTTTGTCGACATCGAGTACGGTCCTCGACATCGAGTTGCTATGTCTGGGCGCCAGGTCGGGCATATCTTCTCGATGTGCTCGGTCATGGCTCCTTGGCTTTGTCGACCTTGAGTAAAAGTCTTCGATCCCGAGGAAGGTGTCCGGGCATGGTCGAGTTACTTCGTCCTTGGCTTCTCGACATGGGCTCTTCGACTAGGGTGTGTCCAGGCATGACTCGTCGAGATCGACTAAGGCTTGTTGATGTCGAGTAATCTTCAGCTCCGGTTCTCGCTTCTTGATTTTCTCCCGAAATGGTTCCATATTCTGTAATATTAAACAGAAACTTATGTAGATCTCCATTTCTGACAAATAAGCTTATACTACATAAATTCGACATATTCCCAACCCGAAATATGCAAAATGTAAAGAATATGGAACTAAAATATGCATAAAGACATGGCTACTTTGGAGACATCAGAAGGCCAAGTCGAAATCGACCAAGAGGAGCAGCAGAAATCTACTTGACGTCGACCTAGCCACTCGATGTCGACCAACTCAGAAAAGTTCCTCGACTTCACCATCCAACTCGACACTGACAGTTCCTCGATATCGAGTACTGTACTCGATATCGACCAAACTCAGTTCCTCGACATGCCCTGTTTTGCTTTCCTCGACGCGTTATTTGGTGAGTTCCTTCCTTTACCTTTGTTTTATATTTATTTTATACAGTGGGGACACTGCATATTTTAAGTATGGGGTGGGGGAAGAACTAATTATCATTATTATATGTTTTATTCTTGCTTTTGGTTTTACATGGCGAATTTTGGGTAAAATTTTAAATTTTTGTGCATAAGGCTAAAACTCAAAATTCTATGAAATATCTCCCATTGCTTGTAAATTGATTCAAAAAAATAGTGTCATGGAAGCTCTAATTGAACTCGACAATGCAAAATTGGATTCATTAGAGATATAGCATGAAATTGCCTAGTAAAGGGAAGTCACAATGAAGTGCATATTTTCTTGAAAATCATAAAAGGAGGTAAAATTTGATGTTGCTTTTGACATATTGCATGATAAAAGGATGGAGGACTTTATATTTCCATACAATGCTCATTGTTTATATCCTAGCCTTACCTATGCTTATGCATTACACAAAAGCCATATTATGCCTTATTTCATATATTGCTCCACATGATCTAAATATTTTCCATTCTTTACCTTATTTCCTATCCGGGGATTATGTTGAGAATGATGTTACATTATGGATATGTTATATGGTGTTTGTGTTATATATCATTATTTGGAGTTTGGTGGAATTGTTTTGAATATATGGAAAATTTAATGAGTGAAAGAAAATCCGATCAAAGATCGACCCTGCTCGCTGAGATAATAGTTTGGTGAGATGGGACACCAGGTGAGGAGTCCAAAGCACTAAGTATCCGGGGCCATTCATGACAGCCATGTTTGCGACTTGCGAGAAGGCAGTGCTGAGGTTAGAGAGGTAAAAGCATTATTATTGATAAAAGCAATATGAAAGGTGATGAATCTTATGAAGAAGGAATGTGGAAATTCAGTTTGGAAATACTCCATTTCCCCAGATCATTAAGCACCACATTGCCAAAAATTGCCCACCTTCAGCCTTTTACCAATCTACTCCTTATTGAGCTAAATTAAAGTCCTCTTGATTATTAATGCTTTGTCACATGAATTGTTTTTTGCATAAACTTCCTTTTCTGAGTAGATGTTACTTTTTAAATTGCACATGCAGGTATTTGTGACATAAGTACCTTTTCAATGATGGTAATTGACTGCAGGGATATATGAGAATTAATCTGTGATGTTGAGAGTTTTAAATTCTTCCCCTGAATGACCATCCAAGTTATTGCTTGGGGATAAGTAAGCTTAAGTATGGGGTGTTTGTTGTGAGCCGAATCTGCCCTATTCTATAGTCACTTTTATATCATTTTCTGCATACATTTCATGCGTTTGGGCTATAATAGTACAGAATCTGTGTAGTTTATATTTATTTGCCAACCCGGAGTCGAGGAAGACCACCTGATCGAGAAGCCGAAGACGAAGACATGTCGAGCAACCCTTCCTCGATATCGAGTAATCTACTCGATATCGACAAGACTAGAGAACATGTCCGAGCAGATCGAGGACCAGCTACTCGAGATGCCTAGCCAAGCCTAGTCGACGACACACAGTTACTCGATATCGAGTACATTGCTCGATATCGAGGAGCGCTATCCTGGGCCGCGTTACGCGGTGAGATGTCCGACGCGGTTTGGGCTTGCTTGGGATGAGAGGAATCCGATTCTATCCGAGATCTATCAAGTCTATCAAGATCCATCCATGGAGAAGAAGATTTATCCACAATTGAAGATATTTAGCCTTTTAGATATATTTCTCTTTCAAGATAAATGTTTCTTTTATTTAAGTTTTATCTTTAAAAATAGATATAGATATTGCTTTCCTTGAATAGCAATGATGAAGCTTATAAATAAAGCCTAGGGGGCTGAGTTTTTACTCTTTCAATTCAGAAGTTAGAGAAGTAGTTCTACAGAGAAGTTTAGGAGCTCAAAGGTTTTAGGGTTTTGGCATTCAACGAAAGTTGGAGTGCCGGGATTGTAAAGACTTTGAATTCAGTTTATGCAAGTTATTTCTTTTACATCAATGTCTTCGATTGCGATGAGGCGCGAGTAGTCCACCCACTTCTAGGGTTGGGGCGAGCCCGACGATAGCCCAGCATGTTTGAGGTAAAGATCCGACTTTTATCATGTTTTGAGCATCTACTACCTTTTATGTGTTTATTACCCATCCAATGGAGATCCATGCTAACAACTTGGATTGTAAACCTAAAATCGGTAGATACAATTAGGGTTTCTTGAAAGAGTTGTCTAATTGTTGGAAAAGGCGAAAGCTTGATCCTTCGATGCGATTTGCATGATTATTGTTATTTATCTTTCCTTATGCATGCTTGGTTATTGTCGTTGCAAACCCCAATCTTGGAAGTTTTCTTTTTATACCTAGTTTATTTCGCAAAGCCTTGTTCTTTATTTTATTTCGTTTCAAAATCTCTGTTTCTCCTCGATATCGACCAAAACTGGTCGACATCGACTTCTGGTACCCGACGTCGACGAAAGCTTTACTCGATATCGAGTAAATTCTCCTCGATATCGACCAACCACCAGTAAGCTGCTGCTTCTTGTTTCGACTTGTCCGATCTTCTGTCGAGTAACTTTACTCTAGATCGGGTAATCTGTAAGTCGATTTCTACCGTGAGATTCATCCGCTGCCTAGGATCCGCTGACACGCTTCCTAGTGGATCGATCCTGACTTCCCACTTCTACATCGGGAGGGAGTCTTGTAATTATTTGCACGAGACGGAATCTAGTTTGCTTTGATTTATTTATATTTTAATTGCAAGTCTCGATTTCCTCCTTACAACATTAAAACCAACATCATTAAACCAACACAAAGAATCCCAACATTTGAAATGATACTCTTTAACGAAACATCAAACATAAATCCGACAATTCAAGTTCCGTCAAAATCTCTTCTTTAACATTAAATAATAAACTCATATTTTGAAACTCGGTCATTTCCCAAAACATCCACATTCAAAACGTTTTCCACAAGAATCGGATCAAGAATCGACAAGGTAAGTCAAAGGTATAGGGTGAGGGGTTCGGCTAAGCCACTGGGGGCATGTCGCGGTCTCGAGAGGGTCGATCGCGACCGCAGCATCCTTCCAGTTCCCCACTCCCAGAATCCTCTAGCTAGCTGTGATTCGCGGCCGCGAGAGCCGTGGTCACGGCCGCGAGAGGCTGTCCCATGAGAGACCTCTCGCTGCTGTGACTCATGGCCGCGAGAGCCATGGTCGCGGCTGTGAGAGGTTTTCTTCAACCTCTAGCCCGAGTTTTGACTCACGGTGGCACCATGGTTTCGCCGCGGTGAGTACGAACCGGGGTTTGTCTATTCTTGGTTGCTCTCGCTTGTTTCAAACCTGTTTCTATTCAAACTTGTTTTAAAACCTTTCTAAATCAAAACACTATGCATCCAACACGAAAACGACTCTAAACAATACTAGAAGGGAGAGTAGAAGAAGGATTACCTAGCCTCTTGGAGGCCTCTCGAAAATATTAAGAGAGAGGCCTTTGAAGTTTAGATCCGAAGATTCCTTGTAACGATAGAGCCTAGGAAGGTTAAATATGAGTTAAAAGAGCACATTTATCGAGAAACAACCTTTGAATTGAAAGATCCAAGGAAGGGAGGAGCTACTTTCGCCTAAAACTGAGAATTGAGAGAAAAGAAGCTCAAATCCACACCAAACCATGACGGATCTAGGATTTCTTGACCTTAGAAGGTAGAGGAAAAAGTCAGGAACACACGATAACAAATGGATTCGAAAAAGGGGAAGGAACGAAGGATAACAACCTTATTTACCACGAAGAAGAAGTTTCTGGGCTCAGAGTCACGGCGGAGAGCATGAACGTCACGGTTGCGAGGAAGAACTCCCGTTTCTGTGTACTTGGTTGCGGCGGCGAGACAGGTGAGTCGTCGCCGCGAGTTTTCCCCTAGATTCGGGTTTTCGATCGGCTTTGACCTTCCAAGCTCGATTTTGTGGTAATTTTTTGTGAGATTGAGACTCTTTGAGATAGATTGGAGGTATTTTGGCTCAGAGAAACACAAAAGAAGGAGAGAGAGAGAGAGAGAGTTGGGAGATTTGGATTCAAGAGAGGAAAAGTGAGGGTTTTTTGGTTTAGGATTTTGGGAGGAGAGTAAGATCCATCTTGGGCTTTGGATATTAGAATTTGGTGGTTGAGTTGATGTGTTGTGAAAATGAGGGATCCTTTTAGGGATTGGAGCCTTATATAGTGGCTCCCTAGGGTTTAATACACAAGATGACGAACTCATTAAGAGGAGGGAGAGAGTGAGAGATTCCACTCTTCCGACCTTGAATCCTAACATCCCATCACGAAATCCGACGTTTCCAAAATCCGACCCAAAAACCCCAAATTCATTTCCAGAGAAACCCAAATTTCCCAAAATCGAAATCAAATAACCAAGATTTAAAATCCATCAAATTAAATATTAAAACATGTCGGGATATGTTGCAATAACTTCTAAAAATAGAATTTTCTCGAAGATGGGTTTTCCAAAACTTTCCCTTTTTAGCAATTTCAAAATTTGTTCGTTACTTCTCACGATTCAACCAACCAAGTCTTTAATTCAAGACAAAACCACGAGAATCCTAGGTATTCATGGTGTACCTTGGATCGCTCAACATCAATCCTCTCATCTCTCTTAGTTAGTCAATAGTTGAATGAATGAAAACTACTGAAAATGACATAATATAGACCTTCTTTCGTCTGCCAAAAACCCTAGGAAAGATAGATAAAAGTTCCCATAAAGATAAACTTGGCCGCGTATCACAAATCCGGATCTAACGAGGACGGCAGGCGCCGTGGAAAGGGCGGCGAGCGCCATCTGTACAGTGCTGAAAGCTTCGACATACCGAACTTGTAATGCACTTTCTAGAGTTATCCTTTGACCGATTGATGCATATAAATATTTGTTGGAAAGCTCTTTCCAAGCACTATGATTCACGTGAAGATCTCAGAAGCTAATTCCAACTTCTCAAAACCTTAAAGATTGGATTTCTCCGTATTCTCCATTTCCACTCTTCTTCCTTAGCTCTCATTTGTCCATTTGCTCCATGCTTTCTCCACCTTTCAAGCCTGGATCATAAGATATACAAATAAATACTAATAACCTTAGATTCCGAACTTCGAATACCAAATGATCAAGAATACGAATAAGTTTATTAAACATGCAATATGAGTACTTAATGCACCTAAGACCTACCTATAATGCCTATCTAAAATATACATTATCAGTTGCCTCCCAAGAAGCGCCTTTGTTTCACGTATTTGGATCGACGTGATTCATTTCTTGATCAAGTTATCCCATCAAGATCCTCCACACTTGTCCTTTTCTTGACAAGAGGGGGAACCTTAGGAATTTCTCCAATGTATTCATCCCTGGCATCAATCAATTCCTTATTAGCATGAATTTCTCCTAGAGGTTGCCCTGAAATTGCAAAAATGTCAATATTGTTAGGAATTAATTTCTCATAGGGAAGAATAATAGGTTCATTTGAATTAGACACACTTTCATGTAGGTCGAACATATTCTCAATTTTCATTTCAATTTCATCTTTCCCTAATTCCAATTTCTCATTGTTAGACGACTCAATAATCAATGACTCATTTTTCTTTGAAGCATCTCACAAATTGTTTGATTCATTCTTGCAATCAACATCATTCGAGTCAAGAACATCCAAAGAATCCTTAGGAGAAAGAGTAATAGGCTCAAATATAGAAAATTCAATCTTTCTCCCGCCAAACTCCATGGTTAGTGTACCTTTAAAGCAATCAATCTTAGTCTTGGTTGTTCGCAAGAATGGCCTTCCCAAGATATTTGGGGTTTCAAGCGTACCATGTTCCATATCTAATATAAAGAAACTAGTAGAAAATATCAAATCGTTAACCTTAACTAAGATATCTTCAAAAAAATTATCTAGGCTTAATACTGGAACGATCAGCGAGTTGTATAGTAACACCAGTTTCCGATAAAGCATTGAGACCCAAAAACATGTACAAGTTATAAGACATAACATTGATTGAAGCTCCTAAATCCAACATAGCCTTAGTGAATTTAGTATTACCTATTGCCCATAGAATAGTAAACATACCTGGATCTCCGCATTTTTCAGGCAATTTTTTTGTAGCAAAGTGGAAAGATTCTCATTCAAACTTACCTTTTCCTTCTTTCTGATCCTTTGCTTCTGTTTCATAGTGAATAATTCTTTTAAAAACTTGCATAGTGAGGTACAATTTTAATTAAATACATGAGCGGAATATCTACCTCACATTAAGCAAAGGCATCCTAAAGGATTTATTCATCTTCCCACTTACAATCGGGTCTTAAGGCATGAGGAAAGGGCGGTGCAGGTCTTGGAAACTCGGAAGACCACTCCTTTGACGATTTCTTCACGGATGAACCAACGTAAAAAATCGGATCACTCACTGACAAGGGCGGCGGGCGCCGGTTTTCTGGGAGGTGGGCATCGTTCGACGGTGTTTTGTTTTTCTGAGTTGTTGTCATCTTCATCACCCACGTCAATCACCTTCTTAGGCCTTTCTTCAACATCCCTAGTGGGTAAATTCACTTCTTTTTGTCATTCGCTTTCAATTCTCCAATCTCCTTAATCATTTAACTCAATAACTTCTCTTGAACACTCATCTTATCCAACAACAATCTTAAAGTTTCATCTTTGTCCTCCTGTTGAGTGTTTCTCTGACGATTATCATATTGACTTCTTACTTGATAAGGAACTTGTTGCTGCTGGCCCCTACCATTAAATCCACTTTGATAATTCGAATTGTAACCCTGATTGTAGACATTGTTACTAAAGTTGCGACGAGGTCCGTAATCCATAGCATTTAAATCAGCAACATCCTCCTGAATCAACGGACATTTATCATTCGGATGAGTTGGATTTCCGTAGATACCACAAGGTCTAGGTTGCTGAGGTTGATTCATTTGCATAGCCATCTTGTTGACGAGCTCAGTAAGCCTATCTAATTCATCCTTGCGACTATCTCCAGAATTGTCCAACTTATGCACTCCTCTTACTCCTTGGTGTTTCCCATATTGTACGTTGCGATGCATTAGGTAACTCTTCAAAAATTTGCATTGCTTCCTGAGGTGTTTTACCCAAAACAACTCCTCCACTAGTAGCATTGATAACACTCCTATCTCTATCAAGCAAGCCTTCATAAAGATATAGCACTAAATCATCCTCGGGTATACCATGTGGTGGACAACTACCCTTAATCCTCTTGAATTGCTCAACATACTCATAAAGACGCTATGTAGATGATTGCTCAATACTAGACAACTTCTTCTTTAGTTTGCTGAGGCGAGTAGCGGGAAAATACTTTTAAAGGAAATCTTTATTTAACTCAACCCAAGTAATAATGCTTTCGAGGGGTAGGTAATATAGCCAATCGCTAGCCGAATCTTTTAAGGTAAAGGGGAACACTCTAAGCATTAATTGGCCATCGGTAAGTTTGATAATGCATATTTTATACATGCATTATAGGTAGGTCTTAAGTGCATTAGGTATTCATATTGCATGTTTAATAAACTTATTCATATTCTTGGTCATTTGGTATTCGAAGTGTGTAATCTATGGTTTTCAATGTTTATTTGTAGGTATTACGATCCGGCCTCCAAAGGTGGAGAAAGAATGGAGAAAATGGACAAAGAAGAGTTAAGGAACAAGAGCGAAAATAGAGAACATGGAGAAATCACATCTTTAAGGTTCTGAGAATTTAGAGTTAGATTTTGAAGTCTTCATAAGATTCGTAGTTCTTGGAAAGAGCTTTCCAACGCATATTCCTATGCATCAATCAGATGAAGGATGAATCCAGAAAATGTGTTACAAGTTAGTCTACCCAAGCTTTCAGCACTGTATAAGCGGCGCCCGCCGCCAAATCCACGGCGCCCGCCGTTCTCTCAGATCCAGATTTGCGATACGCGGCCCAAGTTTATTTTTATGAGAACTCTTATCTATCTTTTCTAGTGTTTTTGGCCAACGAAAGGAGGCCTATATTAGACATATTTCAATAGGTTTTATTCAGTTCTATTCATTCATTCTATTCCCCATAAACTCATTACAATGAGAGGATTTAAGTTTAGAGATTCAAGGTACATGCTTGCCTAGAACTCCTGTGGTTTTGCTATGATTAAAGACTTGGTTAGATGATTGTGAGACTTTATCAATTTCTATCCATTCTATGTTTGATTGATTCAATATCTTTGTTCTTCAATTGATTAATTGCATGGATTCCCTCTTGATTAGCTACCTTGATGGAATTTTCTCTCTTGTTAGGTTTGATTATTTCTTACGATTTGATTGAATAAGTAGCACCAAATAGCTAATCGATCCCCTGAAAGCATCGATTGGGTGTGTAGGAGATATTGACAATTATACTTTATCAATTGCATCAATTAGAATTAGGGAGTTGTGCCTCTATCTTTGGCTGCTTATGTTGTTGATATTGTTTAATTGCTAAAGCTTTGGAGTGATCCAAATTTGGATGAATCAAATAAGAAAAGGTAGGATAGAGTCAAGGATCAATGATCTAACCAATGTTGCGAATTGTATGCGAAACTACACTCTTATCTTTTGTCTTCTCTTTGTTCTCATCCATATCTTTATCTTCGTTTATTTGCGTTGTCTTTCTTCATTCATATTCCTTCTCTATTGTTAGTGTCATAATTGGTAGATACACTTTGCATTGAAATATTTGTTTCTCTGTGAGTTCGACCCTTTACTTATCCACTATACTAGGTTACTAGTTAGTTTGTTAGTTTGGGAATCATAACTTTTGGCGAGGTGAAACGCACGACATTTCATCCCACCAAATTTTGGCGTCGTTGCCGGGGACGTAAGTTTATTTCTTTGGTTTGTGTGTTTTTTGAATTTTAGTGTTTTGTGTTTGTTTTTCTTTATTTTGTTCATTTGTTTCTTTCGAAATTTTTTTAAAAAATGTGGAGGTTATATCAAAATCAGAGAGAATCTTTTCACCATTACTTCAAAAGAGTGCAAGAATTAGTGAGTGGGCGTAAAACACGGGATATCATTGATAGTGAGCGAGATATGGTTTTTTACGTTTATGAAGGACTAAGTCCTGAAATTCGAGATCTTATTGATGACATGGGTGACGATGATTTGTGCAACCCCAGGCTGTCAGGATTGTGGGATCTTTTCCACTACTTGGCTGACGAAGCAATGAAGGAAGAACACAAGGAAGTGGCCGAGCAAAACAAGAAGGATGATGGTTTTTGCACACACATCGCCCGCCGTCACTGCAGACATCTCAAACGCATGTGAAGAAGAAATGGAAGAGCCTGTCGAAAGTGATGTCGCTTTCCCTCCTACTACATCTGATGCATCATTGTGTTTTGAGGATCCATCTATCTTAGTGCCAATGAAGTTAACCCAGCTACGAATGAGAGTTTCTTCCGATATGTTTCAAAGGTGTTAGCATGTATGGAAAACAGGCCATCAAAAAGCATCGAAGAACCCACTATTGAGATGATACATTGCGTCCTAGGGGGTGCACATTTGAGGATAGTGAAGTATTTGATATGTGCATATGAGAAAGGATTGTGTTAACCAGGACCGTTAGGATTTTGGGACCTTATAGGCGATGTGGCCAATGATGCGATGACTAAGAAGACATCTATGAAGAAGAATTTGGTCCAAGAACCAAGGTCCTATCATTGATTGACAACCCCTTCTTGAGAGACGAAGAAGTAACCGTGGGTGAAGTGGAGAGCCCAATACCTATTGAAATGGAGTCTCATGAGCATACGCATGAGGATTTATATGTTTTGGCTCCTAATTCATCTGAAGAACTCATCTCAATCGCACCTATTGAGGAACAAATTTCAGAGCCGATTTCTGTGGCTCCTAGGCAAGGCCGCAAGGTAATGATATTTCTAACAGTTTTTTTATTTATGGTGAATATTTGGATCCCTGTGAGCATTACTTCTACAAGACACCAGCGGAACTGTGTTGGTGGTCTTACATTCCCTCTGGAAAAGATCAACCTCAGGTAAGTAGGAAAGTGTCAAAGCTTCTCTACAAGGTATCTTTAATTGTAAAGTTTTTCATGTTTAGTGTTCTTTCAAATTTTGGTTGGGCACAAGAATTTGATTTGCTTTTAAGGGCTTTAACAATGTCTGAATGAGTCTTAAGGGAAGAAAAAAATAAACCGTCGAGTCTATGACGATAACGAAGGACGCTTCTTGGGAGGCAACCCATGATTTGTTTTCTAGTTTGCAAGTTTTCAATTCCTGGTTAGATATTTAGTCTTTCAAATTCAATAAAATGATAGAGCTCCATTTAGATATGTGTTTTTGGAGGATTCTTGAGTTAACCATGTGATTTTCTTGATCAAATGACGGAGTTGGCATTATACACAGGCGGCGCCCGCCGCATCAACCACGGCGCCCGCCACATCAACCACGGCGCCCGCCGCCACTGTTCATAGACGCATTGCAGGATTTTGGTAACATTGGAAGGGAGTATTTTCTATTCTTTATTTTTTTGATTTTTAGATTATTTTATATTTTCTATCTTATTTAGGATTAGATATATTTCTATCTTCTTATTTTAGGAGTAGATTTTATTTTATCTTCTTTAGGATTAGATTTTATTTTATCTTTCTTTGTTTAGTTTTATCTATCTTAGGTTAGATTGTTCTATCTTAGGATTAGTTTTTATTTATGATAGGACTATATTTTATCTTTTTATTTATTTTATTATTTTTATCTATTTCTAATATTTCTTTTTCTTTTGGATAGATTATCCTTTCCTTTTCTAATTAACCACATATCCCAATTCTCAAATTTGATCATTCAAAGCCTTTGTCCCCAAGCCACAAAAGACCCCTAATTTTCTCCACTTGAATCTAAATTCCAAAACCTAAACCTTGAGTTTCAATCAAAAGTCTTTCTTTTCCCATCTATCAACCACATTCATCATTACCCTTCATCCACCAAATTCAATTCTTTTGATACCATCACCATTCCTATCACCAAAAGAAAGACTTTGAAACCAAGTGCTGATCTTCAAAGAGAAATTTGAAAAGAGTTTGGACGTCAAAACATTAACGTTGTAACTCGGATTCATGGTTCTGCACACACGGCGCCCGCCGCCACCTCAGTGCTCCAAATTTTGTTAATCGACAATGCTAACCACCATTATCATGATCAAGTAGGTTTCCTTTTCCCTCGCTTGTGGTTTTATTTTAAATTTTGTTGTTTTATTTGATTTTCATTTATGGATGGTGAAAAGTTTAAGTGCGGGGGAGGGGATCGTGAGTTAGGTCATATAGTGCGTTAGTTCATGTTTAATTTTTGTTTCATCTTTCAATTCTTAGTTATTTTATTTTATGTTATTTGTTATATGAAATGAAAAAAATGGAAAAAAAAATTGAAAAATGTCAAAAACCCAAAAATATCATGCATTGCATAAATATGTGTTATTCAACTACCCATCTTGCAATATTTGTCCTCTATTATGTATTTTAGCATGATCATATAAATTCCATAGCATGTTTGGATTGTTTAGCCTTATTGCCTTAAAATGTTTTTCTTATGAAGCGTGCTTTGGTGATCTAATTGAGCATGCCTGATTGAGCTTGAGTATGATTGAAATCCTACACAATATAACCGTTGTGAGATTGTTTTTTAGCTTTACTGGAATCATATAATTCCTTTTGTTTGTATGTGTGATTTACTCTCCTTATGTCTCTACCTCTTGATATTGACTTCATTATCTATTGTTAAGACCGACTCACATGATTGTTGCTTGCGGATGTTTATACTTTCATGTTTATACTTGGCTTTAGTTGCTTATTGAGTGTTTTGTGTGAAGTAAAGTGGAAATGGTTGAGACACTTAGTAACCGGATCTATGCATGACACCCATGGATATGATTCGCACAAAACGGTGTCAAAAGCTGTCCACTAAGGAAGGAAGCTTGATCATTGAGTAACCAGGTTCATTCATGACACACATGTTTGCAACTCGCGTCAAAAAATGTTCAAGTGGACTTTATTCAAGTAAGTTGAGGTGATGATAGACCGGGGTCATTCATGACACTCATGTTTACGACTCGCGTAAGGAATACACCATGGTCGAAAGAAAGCGAAATAAGAAAATGAAAAAAAATAAGAAAAAAACCGAAAAAAAAGAAGAAAAAGAGAGAAAAGAAAAAAAAGTGAGATCTAGAAACAAATTGCTTATTTTTAATGTTTTTCCGCAAGTAATGGCATTACGGTGGAGATTTGGTGGTATTGTTGTCAATTTCTATGAGCTTAGTTGCATTTTGGATTGAGTTGAGAATTGAACTTCAAAGCCTAAACACATGAAAGCATGAGTGAAACACATATTCCTAGTGAGGTTGGATAATTTCTACTTCTATACTTTAGTTGCTAAATACATATTATGATGTTTATTCACTTGATCTTGTGTTCATTTAAATTTGATGTTGTTTTTGATGAGGTGAATACATGATGAATACGTTTGTAGGATATTTGGTTATTGCTATGCTTTTCAATGCTTGAGGACAAGCAAAGGCTTAAGTGTGGGGAGTTGAAATTATGAAAATTTGTTTACTTCTTTCATGTTTAATTAGCACTTGTTATGGTATAAAAAAATTTTGTTTAGACATGAAGAAGTCTCCATCTCTATGCTCTAATCTAGTTCACTAGAGGACTAGTGAAGCTTAAGTGTGGGGGATTTTGATAATGCACATTTTATATAGGCATTATAGGTAGGTCTTATATGCATTAGGTATTCATATTGCATGTTTAATAAGCTTATTCATATTCTTGGTCATTTGCTATTCGAAGTGCGGAATCTACGGTTTTCAATGTTTCTTTGTAGGTCTTATGATTCGGCCTCGAAAGGTGAAGAAAAAATGGAGCAAATGGACAAAGAAGAGTTAAGGAACAAGAGCGGAAATGCAGAACATGGATAAATCCCATCTTTAAGGTTCTGAAAAGTTAGAATTAGCTTCTGAGATCTTTATGAGAATCGTAGTGCTTGAAAAGAGCTTTCGTACACATATTCATATGCGTAAATCGGATGAAGGACGACTCTAGAAAGTGCATTACAAGTTAGACTGCTGAAGCTGTCAGCGTTGTATAAGAGGCGTCTGCCGCCAAATCCATAGCGCCCGCCGTTCTCTCAGATCCGGATTCCTATCGCACGCGGCCCAAGGACTATATTAGACATATTTCAGTAGGTTTTATTCAGTTCTATTCATTCATTCTATTCCCCATAAACTCATTACAATGAGAGGATTTAAGTTTAGGGATTCAAGGTACATGCTTGCCTAGAATTCTTGTGGTTTTGCTATGAATCAAGACTTGGTTAGATGATTGTGAGACTTTATTTCTATCTATTTTATGTTTGATTGATTCAATATCTTTGTTCTTCAATTGATTGATTGCATGTATTCCCTCTTGATTAGCTACCTTGACGGAATTGGCTCTCTACGCTTTCAACCTAGAAAGAGATCTTTCAATCTCAAGATCAAAAGACAAATGTAATAAATTAGAATAACGAGTTTGAACCATATGCGAACAAGAAAGACTTAAAGAAAAACAAAGAACTAAAATAAAATAGAAATAAAAAGGAATCAATGATAGAAATAAAGAAAAGAAAACTCTTTTCTCTCCGGCAATGGCGCCAATAATTTGGTGCGGGACGAACGTCGTTGGCTTTTTCGTCCTTTTCCAAATATCAATAATATCTTAACTCAAACCTCAAACCAATACATTAGTAAGCCAATAGATTGATAAACCAATAAACAAGTATAGCGATGAAGTCCGGAGTCGAACCCACATAGAGTACGGTTGCTATGCAATGTTTCTTACAATGATTCTTATTACAAAAGCAATGATTTATAGCAAATTGATGACAAAGCAAAGTAAAGAGATCAATTATTGCAAAGTATTGATAACAATATAGAGAACTATTTCACCTGTAATTCTCGACAATGGTTGAGGTTCAAGATCCTAGGATTGATTCAATAGATATTTTTAAGCATATGTAAACTTGACTAAAGTTGATAGATCTACAAAGATACAATCTTCTTATTCAATATCACTAAAGAATAGCATTAAACATTCAATGTCTTAGACCAATTGGCATATCGATTCAATGGAAATAGAACACAAATGGAACAACCCTATTCGGCCCTATAACATCTACTCGACATAGATTGATGCAGTACAAATGTCGATGACTCATTGTGATATTGAGAACAACATAAATGTGCCATTTGATGGTCTTATCACTCGTGCAAGGTCCAAGAAGATTCAAGATGCAAGTAAAGCTCTTCTTGTCCGTTACCAAGGAACAATGGAGCAAGGGTTCAGGCCACCCTGGATCACTTGGCTCAAGACTAGACCACCAGCATAGAAGTTGAGCTTCTGTCCACAAACGGAGCTCATGAAGACTCATCAACATCCACCATGACAAGACTACACTCGGTACAACATACCCCACTCGACACACCTTCATATCGAGTGCACGACATGCACATATTGAGTGGACTTGGTCAATGTCGAGTTCTTTGAAGTGTTGGGCCAGTTTTGTTAAGTTTAATAAACTTAGATTTATTTTATTCAATTTAGGAAATAATGTGGATTGAATTAATTATATCTCTTCGAGATATAATTCATTTCCACCAAGTTTTATCTTTATTAGGGAATATCGATCTATCTTAGGATTATTTTTATCTATCTTTATCCACCAAAGCTCTATCTTTGTAAGATAGAATTGGATCAAGTTTTTCTATTTAAACGCATTGTATTACTTTGAATTAAATCAGATTGGAATTATATTGAGGAACACTTTTTATGATTAAAAAGGTTCCTTGATCCCTAATCCAAAAGCTTCAAACCCTCTCGTGTTCTTAAACCCTTCGGCAAGCACAGGATCAAACACTCAACCAATTCAATTCGGTCAAACACTATACAAACCCAGAAATCCATCGCAGAAACCCCAGTAGCCGTCGCAGAGGAAGGAACACAGGCGCTGCTCACCCCGGCCTCGCCAGCAGTGAGCGCTGGTCGCTCGCGCGCTCCCGAGCGCTCGCGCTCGTCACCCGCATCCGCGTCCAGCGTCTCCCGCGTGCATCCGCGCGCACCCTCGCTAAACTCTCTCGTTGTCCCTTTGTGTTTTTGTCGCTATTTCTGGAAATTCAATTGAAGTACTAAACTGTCGCAATATCATATTTTAATCAGTTGCTCTAATTTGTTCCAAATAAGAAGATATCGAAGAACATTGCAAGATCGGACAAATATACGGCGTGGTTCTTGATCCTGCACCCACAGGCAAAGGATCGGGAATTCCAAACATATCAAGTTCTTTACTCTCTTAATTCTTTCTTTTTGAGTGATTATTTTCGTGCCATGTTTTTCACCATTCCCGCTGCATAAATTTTAGATTTTTATTATTCACCCTTCACATTTGGCACTTAATTTAGGTTTATTTTCTTGTTTGGATCTATAATTTGGAAGATATTGAGTTTTTGGTTGCAAGTGTTGATTTTTATTCTTTTTTGCTACATATCATGCCTATGAATGTGATTCTTGGATTAAAATATGTTATGAACTTGCACCACTAACGAACCCTACTTTTCCAGATTTGATGCCTATTTCCCTTATTTTCTTTATTTTTGCTTACTTTTAGATCATCATAGCTTAGTTACTTTTGTTTTTATTTTTGTTCTCTTATTTTCTGTCGCCATTCCAGGCCCTGCATACAGCGACAGTGTTGTTGCAGGAGGATGGTCAAGTATGGAATATAAATAAAATATAAAGCAAACTGACTCCCTGTCTCAGCAAATAAATAAAAGACTTCCTCCCGTTGTAGTAGAAGGCAGTCAGGATCGATCCATGAGGAAGCGTGTCGGCGCCCGCCTTTTCAGTTCAGAAACTCAGCGAATTCGACTAGAAGGGTCCTCGACTTAAAGTAGGGTACTCGACTTCGACCAACTCTGTCGACTAAAATGGAAAGAAATACCAAGCATAAACGAAAACAAAAGCAAAGTGCTCAACCTCGACCAGGCTTCCTCGACGTCGACCAACAGTCCTCGACGTCGACCAAGTTTAATCGATTTCGAGTAAAAAACAGAAACTAATGGTCGAAACTTTAAATTTCATAAAATGAAAGCAAACACGAAATTTTGTAAATAAAATCAATAAACTAAAATACTTCGAAGATCATGGTTTCAACACAACAACGATAACCATGCAAAATAACACATAAAGGCAAAAGATCATGCTTTTCATCAAATAACTCTCGTTATTAACAAATAGGAAGATGGAGGCTTTCGCATAAACCCTAATTGTTACTAACCCTTTTTCACATAATTAACCCAAGTTGCATTAAGATCACTTTCGCTTCAATAACACAAACAAGGATCACCTTCAACTTTCGCAAAAGAATCATGGTTGTAGGGATAGAAGACGAATTGCATCAAAAGATTGTACCTTTACCGCATCACCTTACATGGCTACCGTCGGGCTCACCCCGACCCTAGAAGTTGGGTGACTACTCGCTCTTCATCATCAAGAAAGATATCAAAGATTTCAATAAAATAAATTGCATTAAATAAACTAAATAAGACTTACAACCGAATAAAGCCAACTCCGCTCTCGCTTCACAAACTCCACTCGGCTCCAAGACTCTCTCTCTACTATACTTCTCTCTCTATTGTGGGTTTGCTTGGATTGATTGAATCCATAAAATCCAGCCCCTAATGCCTTATTTATAGTGTTCATTCCCAAGATAATTAGGAAAGAACAATTGTATCTATATCTATATATATCTATCTAATACTTAAAGATAAAACTTGGAAATAAAATAATTATATCTAAAAGGAAACTAGGACTATTGTGGATAGATCTTCCTTCTCTTGATAGAACTTAATATCTCTTGATAGAATCCCACGAATCTTGGCTTGCAAGTAACCACAATGATCGGATTTCTCCTCGATATCGATGCGGACAGCTTCTCGAATCTCCTCGACGTCGACCAAGTTCCTCGACGTCGAGTAGAATTCTTCATCTCGAGTGGTCCTATGCTCAGCTCATGCTCGATCTCGTCCTCTAGAGCAAATGTCGAGTAAAATTTGGTCGACTTCGAGTAAATCTGTCGACTTTCAGCATTCTGCTCCGTTCTAGAAACGCACTTTCCTGAGTCCTCGTTTGTCGGATTGACACATATGAGTATGCGTTGGAAAGCTATTTCCTAGGTATACAACTCTCATGAAGGTTTCAAAGCTTGATTTGGAATGATGAATGGTAAAAAGTGGCGTTTTCTCCAGCTGTACCATCCTTAGCTTCTTCATGACTTTCCTTTAAGCTCCAAAGTGTGTCCGATTTCTGCGAAATATACCAAAAACTTGTGTAGACAACCATAATTGGCAAATAAACATATACTACACATATTCTGTATTATTTTAACCCAAATGTATGAAATGCATGCAGAAATCGATATAAAAGTAAGTATAAAACATGGAAAATTAGGCTCACAACAAACACCCAATTCTTAAGTTTGCTTGTCCTCAAGCAATACTTTTAATGGTCATACAGGGGAAGAAAACAAACTCTCAACATCTTTGATTCATTCTCATATGGTCCTGCAATTAATTATCATCCTCGAAAAGGCACTTCTGTCACAAATTCGTGCATGTGCAAATAAAAGCAACTTCGCACATAAAAGGAGGGTTATGCAAAAACATTCATTCGTGACAAAGCATTAATAATCCAGAGGACTTCAATTAAGCTAATAGTGAAAAAAAGGTAAAATGTATAGTGGTGGGCTATTTTTGGGCAATGTGGTGCTAAATCCGGGGAGAACTTCTTCAAACTTGCTTTCTTGCTTTGATGCACCTTCTCCCATCATAATTTCCACGTCACTCATCCTCTCATAAATCATTCTTTGCTTTTTTCACTATAATGCTTTTATCTCTCTAACCTCAGCACTGCCTTCTCGCGAGTCACAAACATGGGCGTCATGAATGGCCCCGGATACTTACTGCTTCGGACTCCTCACCTGTGTGTCCCATCTCGCCGAACTATTATCTCAGCAAGCAGGGTCGATCTACCTTTATCTCTTGAGGTGACCGGATTTTCTTTCACTCATTAAATTTTCCATAATTTTTCAATTTCCTGCCAAACTCCAATAACGATAGTAACAACAACACAAACACCATATAATAATCTCCATAATGTAACATCATTCTCAACACAGTCACCAGATAGGAAATAAGGTAAAGAATGGGCAATATTTAGATCATGTGGAGCATAATATGAAATAAGACATAATATGGCTTTTGTGATGCATAAGCATAGATAAGGCTAGCTAGGATTACAACAATATGAGCATTATATGGAAATATAAAGTCTTCCATCCGCTTTTCATGCTACATGTCAAAAGCAATGTCAAATTTACCTCCTTTCATGGTCTTCAAAAAAATATGCACTTCATTGTGACTTCCCTTTACTAGGCAATTTCATGCTATATCCCTAATGAATCTAATTTTGCATCGTCGAGTTCAATTAAAGCTTCCATGACACTAATCAAAAAAATTTCATCGAGGTGATTTTTTTTATAAACATTGGAAAACATGCATATAAAGCACATAAATCAAATATGAAATCCAAAGTAACCATGTATAAGCAATTTGAGAAATAATGCACAAATAATGTCAAATAAAATCAAATATGCATAAACTAAGCCCTTCCCCCACCCCATACTTAAACATTACAGTGTCCTCACTGTATAAAAAAAGGGTAAAAGAAGAAACTCACTAGATAGGTGTGCTGATCGTCGGAATCGAGTGTAATGTTGCTGCAGAACTGGTCGACATCGACAAGGGCTGGTCGACTTCGCGTTGTTTGGTCGACATTGAGGATACTTCCTCGACGTCGAGGAGAGTGTTGCCTCTAGGGTGGTTTTCCTCGACCACAGGCTCCTTTCTGCTCGATATTTTTGGTCGATGTCGAGTAACTTACTCGACGTCGAGTAAGTCTGCAGCTTCTCTTTCCTGCAAGATTCGTTAGATGGAAAATATCCACAAAATAGAAAAAACTTAAAAATAATGTCCCAAACCAAAAACAACAATGTCCAAAAATCCCAAAAACTAAATGTCTATTTACAAGCTCTAGACTTTATAGTCGCTAGGCCGACTTTCTTCGTTAAGCTCAAGGTGGCATTTGCAGGGCCCATGTAGCTCGGGCTTCAAACAGGACTCCATTCCTGTCCATCAGCTGTATTCCTCCGGATTGGATCTTGTTCACCGTGAAGGGCCCCATCTTCTTCTTGCTGAATTTATTGGGAAACCAATGATCCTTTGATTTGGCAACTTAGACGTTATCACCAACTTCATATTCCTTAGGATCATCATTGGAAACCCTGCATAATCGTACATACCAAGGCAAACCTCTCCCATGTATAGATAAATCATTGATGGAAATAGGAGAAGAGAGATCCATACCTTGGCTTACCTTTGCAGATTCGGATTTCGGGACTCGGAGTCTGGTCGACATCGAGTAGGGTTACTCGACGTCGAAGAGATTGCTTCGTCTGGTGGACTGTTCGACGAGGAGGAGGGAGTCGAGGAAGTTTTTTGGTCGACGTCGAGGATCTTAGTTGACGTCGAGGAGTCCTCGGTTTCGGGTGGGTTGCTCGACGAAGGTCCAGTCGGTAGGGGGTTCTGAGTCTGGTCGACGTCGACCAAGTTACTCGACGTCGAGTAACTCTGGTTGAATTCGACCCCATATTTGAATCCTCGCAAGGCATCCAAAAAATAATTAGTCGACGTCGACTTACCTTGGTCGATGTCGAGTAGATCCTCTGTGTCGTCGTTTAGGATGGTCATGATCTCCTCCACCTGGGCTTCCATATCCCTCTTTTTCAGCTCATCGGGAGTCATATTTCTTACCTTAGGCTCCCCGCATGTGATGTACCTGGCTGATATAGACTTGACCTCTTCCATGGGACCTGTATGCCTTTCAGTTTTATTAAAGGAATACTCAATTACCTCATCCGTGATGTTGAAAGTGAGCACTCCTTTCCTTACGCTTATGTTGGCATCAACTGTCACCAAGAAGGGCCTTCCTAGAATAATTGGACAAGCAGGGTCCTCCGCCATATTAATAACTAAGAAATCAGCAGGGACGAAGAACTTACCTACTTGTACTGGCACATTGTCCACCATGCCTGTTGGGATGACCACTGTGTTGTTCGCCATGTATAGTTTAGCATCCACAAGCTCTAGGGCACCTATCTTAATCTTGGACCATATCGAGAAAGGCATTATACTCACACTAGCTCCCAAGTCACATAAAGCATTAAATTTGTATTGACCAAATCCAAGTGTTATAGCAAACTTACTGGGATCTGGCCTTTCTCAAGAACGCCATCTGACTGCACTCCTCCGCGATCTCAGCCATTGACCGCTTTTTGCTCAGAATCTCTTTTAGGAACTTGACATAGGATTGCATCTCATTAAGAGCTTTTGTGAAGGGTATTGTGACGTTGAGCCTTTGAAGCATCTTTATGAAACGACGGAACTTCTTCTCTGCTGGATCCTTTGGAGATTTTGATGGGAAAGACAGCCTTTTCTTCGTCGGAGGTGCAGAAGGGTGGTCGACAGGGGTAGAAGGCTGGTCGATGTCGACTAAGGTTTCCTCGACGTCGAGTACAGTGGTCGACTTCGGGGCAAACTTTTCGTTCTAGTCGAGTTCCTGCTGGTCGATGTCGAGTTGATTTTGGTCGACGTCGAGTGGCTTGCTTGATGTTGAGTACTCCTCAGCGTCCTTCTCCTCCGTGTTTTGATCAGACGTATGTGTTTGTCGCCCAGTAATTAGGTTCATTGCAGCTACTTGCCCTGCAGATTTGCCCTTAGAGTTAGGTTCAGAAGATCCGGGGAGCGTACCTGATTGCTTGGGGACGGATGTAGCTAGTTGACCAATCTGGATGTCAATCGATTTCCGCCATATATCAATTTCCCCAAGCCTAGAGTCGACACCATGTATCTGAGTGTAGATGGAATTGATAGACTGCTTGGTGTCTGAATGATTCCTTCGGATCTCCTCAAGAATAGTCTGCAGGTCATCTTTTTTTCCTTCTCTGTCAGGATGACCAGGGGCTCTGTAGGGAGAAGGATTCTGATAGTAGCTCCAGTTCTGGTTCTGATGTGGCCCTGAGTAGTGTCCCCCCGCATACCTTACCTCCTCATGGGTCTCTCCTTGCTGTACTTGATCGACGTATGGGCACGCAGTAGTGTTGTGCCTCACAGAACCACATTCCAAACAAGGTTTATCTTTAGAGAGGAATTTTACCTGTTTGGTGAGACGGCGTACTTGAACGTTGTGGAACTGGTCCCTGATGCCTGGATCAACCTCCTTGGGTGGCACATACAACGGCATAGATGGGGCAGGCCTTTCATAACTTTCGTCAGAAGCGGCCGCAGAAGATGATCTCTCATGCTCGGCGTGGAGTGTATCCGAGGTACTCTTAGTTGGTGTAGTTGTTGATCCGATCCTTAGTAGGCACATCCAGGCAGCTGAAGATGATCTCTTAGATGACGTAGGGCGGCTGTCTATGCGTAGGACAAGATTTCAGAAGCCTCTTGTAGCGCTCCCAGACTTGTGCTAATGGTTCCCCTGGCTTTTGTCTGAAAGCCGTGATCTGTTGTCTGAGAGCAGCTGTCTTTGTAGGAGGAAAGAACTTGTTAAGAAACAGGTCATGTAGTTCGTTCCAAGTGCGAATTGATCGCGTAGGCGATCCTTCCAGCCACTGCTGTGCTATTACTGCAAGGGACCAACGAAAAGCCTTTAGTTTTAAGTATTCAAGATGAGCACCATCAGCTATAGCTTCACATAAGTCTATAAAAGTGGTGACATGCTCTAAAGGACATTCATTGATTCTTCCCCTAAATTGACACCTCCTAATTTCAGTAATAAAAGAAGGGTGAATTTCGAAATTAATAGCGGGAAGAACGATCGCTGATTCTGGAACTTCAAGAGTAGGATGAAGATACTCCTTTGCGTTGGATGGGATATGCCCAATCTTCTCCTTAAGTTCCCTTCTCGCGTTGACCTCGCGATCTACCCTTGTCTCCCACCGTTGCTGATTATGTGCATATTCTGCCTCTCGTCGGGCGTGTTCAGCTTCTCTGGTGGTGAATGCCTCAATTTGTTGGCGGAGTTGCTCAAGCTCTTGTGCAGGTGTGAGCGGGACCGCATTCTCATCGTTGATTTGCGACATCCTCCTAAACCTTTGTCGAAGGTGGAAGTATCGCTCTGGTTCGAGAATAGGGTCTATGGGTGTGCGATCAGTTCTTCGCATACACCTGAAAAACAAAAGCAAAAAAAAACAAGTAAAAAGGAACTAAAAAGCAAAAACAAATATAAAGAAGAGAAAAAGAACTAAAAAGGGCGCGATTGATTGCTTCCCCGGCAACGGTGCCAATTTGTGGTTGTAGGAGGATGGTCAAGTATGGAATATAAATAAAATATAAAGCAAACTGACTCCCTGTCTCAGCAAATAAATACAAGACTTCCTCCCGTTTTAGTAGAAGGCAGTCAGGATCCATCCACGAGGAAGCGTGTCAACTCCCGCCTTTTTAGTTCAGAAACTCAGCGAATTTGACCAGAAGAGCCCTCGACTTCGAGTAGGGTACTCGACTTTGACCAACTCTGTCGACTAAAACAGAAAGCAATACCAAACAGAAACGAAAACAAAAGCAAAGTGCTCGACCTCGACCATGCTTCCTCGACGTCGACCAACAGTCCTCGACGTCGACCAAGTTTAGTCGATTTCGAGTAAAAAACAGAAACTAAAGGTCGAAACTTTAAATTGCATAAAACGAAAGCAAACGCGAAATTTTGTAAATAAAATCAATAAACTAAAATACTTCCAAGATCAGGGTTTCAACACCACAACGATAATCATGCAAAATAACACATAAAGGCATAAAAGATCATGCTTTTCATCAAATAACTCTCGTTATTAACAAATAGGAAGATAGAGGCTTTCGCATAAACCCTAATTGTTACTAACCCTTTTTCACATAATTAACCCAAGTTGCATTAAGATCACTTTCGCTTCAATAACACAAACAAGGATCACCTTCAACTTTCTCTAAAGAATCATGGTTGTAGGGATAGAAGACGAATTGCATCAAAAGATTGTACCTTTACCGCATCACCTTACATGGCTACCGTCGGGCTCACCCCGACCCTAGAAGTTGGGTGACTACTCGCTCTTCATCATCAAGAAAGACATCAAAGATTTCAATAAAATAAATTGCATTAAATAAACTAAATAAGACTTACAACCGAATAAAGCCAACTCCGCTCTCGCTTCACAAACTCTACTCGGCTCCAAAACTCTCTCTCTACTCTACTTCTCTCTCTATTTTGGCTTTGCTTGGATTGATTGAATCCATAAAATCCAGCCCTTAATGCCTTATTTATAGTGTCCATTCCATAGATAATTAGGAAAGAACAACTATATCTATATCTATATCTATCTATCTAATACTTAAAGATAAAACTTGGCAATAAAATAATTATATCTAAAAGGAAACTAGGACTATTGTGGATAGATCTTCCTTCTCTTGATAGAACTTGATATCTCTTGATAGAATCCCACGAATCTTGGCTTGCAAGTAACCACAATGCTCGGATTTCTCCTCGATCTCGACTCGGACAGCTTCTCGAATCTCCTCGACGTTGACCAAGTTCCTCGACGTCGAGTAGAATTCTATCTATCTAATACTTAAAGATAAAACTTGGAAATAAAATAATTATATCTAAAAGGAAACTAGGACTATTGTGGATAGATCTTCCTTCTCTTGATAGAACTTGATATCTCTTGATAGAATCCCACGAATCCTGGCTTGCATGTAACCACAATGCTCGGATTTCTCCTCGATCTCGACTCGGACAGCTTCTCGAATCTTCTCGACGTCGACCAAGTTTCTCGACGTCGAGTAGAATTCTTCATCTCAGCTCGAGTGGTCCTATGCCCAGCTCGTGCTCGATCTCGTCCACTGGAGCAAATGTCGAGTAAAATTTGGTCGACGTCGACCAGTTTGGTCGACTTCGAGTAACTCTGTCGGCTTTCAGCATTCTGCTCCGTTCTTGAAACGCACTTTCCCGAGTCCTCGTTTGTCGGATTGACGCATATGCGTATGGGTTTGAAAGCTCTTTCCGAGGGCTACAACTCTCATGAAGACATCAAAGCTTGATTTGGAATGATGAATGGCAAAAAGTGGCGTTTTCTCCAGCTGCACCATCCTTAGCTTCTTCATGACTTGTGTAGACCTCCATAATTGGCAAATAAACATATACTACACATATTCTATATTATTTTAACCCAAATGTATGAAATGCATGCAGAAATCGATATAAAAGTAAGTGTAAAACATGGCAAATTAGGCTCACAACAAACAGTACATAGTCAAAAAAACTGAGAGCAAATTCAAAAAAAGTAAAAAAAAAAAAATAAATAGCATACCTTACATTGTTTGAGTTAGTAACTCTTGCTTTTGTTATTTCTTTTTATTAGCTATTTCATTTTGATGATCTATTTGGTTTTAAGTATCTCAAAGAACCCTACTTGTGTGATTTTGTGTTGTGCCAACACATTAGCCTTGGTCACACTCTTCTTTCTCTGAACCATGTTGCAACCGTCAGATAATAGTTGACGAAGTGTGTGCACTTGATTGCCCTTGTGATTGCATTGATATTACTACCATATTGCTGAATTTTCGTGCATCACATTGAATTCTTTTCCTTACATATTAGTTGCTTGTTTATACTTGCTATCCTTTGATATCCGAGTTGTAGCTGATCTAAATTGCAATTTGATCTTTACTTGCTATCGTCAATATTGCATAATTATGTTTCCAGGGGAAATTGCTTGAATTTAGTGCCTTGTTTTCTTGCCTACTTGATTTATAAAACTTAATCACTCTTAGAATCAAAAGGGCTTGCATTACTTGGTTTCTGGTCTTTGCTCTGTTTACTTGTTACTCTTCTGATATTGTAGGAACATGTCTAACGACAAAGACGAACATCGCTCTTCCCCTCCCTCTTCTGGTAGCCTTACTGCTTCCGATATGCAGTTCATCATTGGCTCCGCCACAAAGGTCGCTACACTGGCTGCAATGGCACAAATGGAGGCTTCTAACAAAGCCCACGACAATCCCTTTGCCATTGATTGGGCTCAAGAACGTGCCCATTTCACTGCCCAGATCAACCAGACAATTGATCAAAAATTCGAGGACATGAAGCAGAATATAGCTTCTAGCTCTACTCCTCCTAGGGGTAAGCCACCCCCTTTTGGTCAAATACATATGAAACTTAAACCTGCTTCACCTAACCCTTTTGCAGGAGAGAACGATAATGATCTGTTATCTAGCTTTAACAGACAAGATCATCGTAGGGAGCAAACCCCTCCTCCTCGGCAAAAACAAGGGCGGAAACAACAGGGGCAACAACCCCAGACCCATGCGAACCCTTTGTTCATCAAAACTAAATGGGATGACAGTCGTAGCAATGCTGATCTGAATGTTATGAGCTGAATTTGCCATGTTTTACAATTACTTTTATATCGATTTCTGCATACATTGCATGCATTTGGGCTAAGATAGTACATAATCTATGTAGCTTATGTTTATTTGCCAAATTATGGAATCTACACCAGTTTCTGTTTAAATTCGCAGAATTCGAGACGTTTTACAGCAATTCTAAAGAAGGTCAGAAAAGCTCGGAAATCCACTACAGAAGTCCAAGGTCAAAGAAGCAGCGGAACCAGTCGAATCAAGCTGAGAGCCAAGGTTACTCGATCTCGAGTGAACCTTACTCGATCTCGACGAACATGTCCGAGCACAGGCCTTGTCGACTAAGAGCAGTGTCGAGAGCCAGACCAACCCAACTCCGGAAGCCAACTCGATCTCGAGTACAGCTTGTCGGGATCGACAAAGCCTAGACACCACACCCGGAGTCGATGAAGTTGTGCCATGCCGAGAAGCCGAGGACGAAGATGCAGAGCAGAACCCTACTCGATCTCGAGGAGATCTAGTCGAGATCAAAGACCAGCACCGCGTCTGTCCGAGTCCATGACGAGGAGGAGCCCTCGACATCACCAGCGAGCCATCCTCGACCACACCTCTACTCGATCTCGAGTTGTCCTAGTCGAGATCAAGGAGCCAAGGAGCCCAGATCCGAGCCTTGTCGAGCACCAGTCATCCGAGGAGCCAAGCCACACCAGTCAACGACAATCCTACTCGATATCGAGTAGCCTTTGTCGATATCGAGTAGCCCAGTTTTTGGAAACGCGTCGACGTGAGCAGTCCGAGTCGAGTTGAAGTTACTTGGGCACGAAGGAAGTCGAGTTGGCCGAGATTCTATCCAGATTTATCAAGTCTATCTATGGAGGGAAGATCTATCAACATGAAGACGTCTTGCCTATTTAGATATAGTTTCCTTTAAAGATTTATTTCCCTTAAGCAATTTATTTATCTTTAAGCTTTTAAGTAGATATAGATAGAAGATTCTATCCTTGATTAGCAAGGAATAGAAGGCTATAAATAAAGCCCTAGGGGCTGGTTTTTCATTAATTCAGAAACACAATCAATTCCATTCAAGTAAGTAGGATTAGAGAGAGAGAGTTTGTAGCAAGCAAGGTGGAAAGGCGAAAGCGGATTTGTCTTGATTGTAAGCTTTCTTTATTTAAATTCAATGCAAGTTAGTTTCTTTTGTTATTTGATGTCTTTCTTGATGATGAAGAGCGAGTAGTCCACCCACTTCTGGGGCTGGGGTGAGCCCAATGGTGGCCATGTGAGGTGATGCGGTAAAGGTCAGATCTTGTTATGCAATTCATCTTCTATCCCTATGAGCATGATTCTTTTGCGAGAGTTGAAGGTGATCCTTGTTTGTATTATTGAAGCGAAAGTGATCTTAATGCAACTGGGATTAATTATGTGAAAAGGGTTAGTAACAATTAGGGTTTATGCGAAAGCCTCTATATGCCTATTTGTTAGTAACGAAAGTTATTTTGATGGAAATCATGATCTTTTATGCCTTTATGTGTTACTTTGCATGGTTATCGTTGTGGTGTTGATACCCTGGCTTTGGAAGTTCTTCATTATATTGAGTTTATTTTTGTCGAATTTCTGAGTTTTGGGTTCGAGAAATTGCAATTTACGTTTTCTGCATTCTTAGTCGATACAGAGTAGAGCCTCGTCGATCTCGAGTAGACACTGGTCGAGATCGAGTTGGCTTGTCTAGGTCGAGTTGTCTGTTTGCTTTGCTGAGTTACTGTTGTCGACATCTGTAGTCGATATCGAGGACAGTTAGTCGATATCGACCAACTTCTGTGTCCTCGCTTTTGTTTCTGCTTTGTTTCGCTATTTTCTGTCTTTGCTGTTCTTTGTCGATCTCGAGTTGCCTGTTGTCGAGATCGAGTTAGTTGCTGCCTTTGTTTTATTTCTTGCTTTCATGTGTTATTTTTGTCTTTTCTGTCTTTGTTTCTTTATTTTTGTCTTCTGTTTGCTTTTCTGTGAGATTTACAGCTACCTATGCTGACACGCTTCCTCGTGGATACGATCCTGACAACCTTCTACTACAACGGGAGGAAGTCTTGTATTTATTTGCTGAGACAGGTAAGTCAGTCTGAACTTTATTTTATATTTATTTCATACTTGACACATCCTCCTGCAACACTGAACAACATACCACATTTAGATGACGCTTACCATGAGGTAGATCCTAATCTTGATGATTTACCTAACCCTAATTTTGGTCGTCCTAGATTTGATAATGCACAGGCTATCCAAAGACGAGATGTTAAGATCAAGCTAGATACTCTTGATGGTGCTAATGATCCTGAGGCTTATCTTGCTTGGGAGGATAATACTAATTATGTGCTTGATCATCTTCGCTATGATGTAACAGAGAGGTTAAAGCTTGTTACTTTACACTTGATAGGTATGGCTCGCTCTTGGTGGTTTCGCACTCGTGAAATCCGCCGTCGTCCGGACAAGCAATCTGTTGAGACTTGGCCTCAACTGCGCTATCTATTAAAGAAGAGACACGTGCCTGAGGAATACACATAGATGATGAGGATGAGTCTGGCTCAATGTAGAAAGGGATCTCGCTCCCTTATGGAATACAGAGACGAGCTTGAACGACTCGCTCATCAGGCTAATGTTTATCTTACTGAACGTGGTTTATGCACTCAATTTCTTGCTGGTCTCAATCTTTCAATTCGTAATCCCTTATTTATTCATTCTACTAGGGATATTAATACTTTAACTCATAAAGCGCAGCTTCTACATGATCAGCAACAACAGCAGAGGGCCAGAACCGACCAGTCTTCCCAAGGTCGCAGGTTTGTTCCTTTTACTTCTTCTAGTCAATCCAGATCTTCTTCTAACCCTTCTATGCAGCAAAAGGGAGTTTCCAACTCACCTAAACAGGGATTTCAAGTGGAAACTAGAAGAGTTGTTGCACCTTCCAAAGAACGCACAAAGGATATCCACTACTTGACTTTTGGTAGTTCTGGACATGTCTCTCGCGAATGCCCTCAGAAAAAGAAGGTCTTTCTCAATGATTTGGGAGACCATTACTTTGAGGAGGAGACTGTCGAGGAGCCTCTAATTTCGAGTGAAGTGGAGGAGGACATGGCTTAGGATCACAATGAGGATATCGATTTTTCAGACTTTCAATGGAGGAGAATGATGTAGTACAAATATCGATGACTCCTGGTGACATTGAGAACAACATGAAGGTGTAATTTGATGGTCCTATAACTCGTGCAAGGGCCAAGAAGATTTAAAATGCAACTAGAGCTTTGCTTGTCCGTTACCAAGGAACAATGGAGCAAGTGTTCAGGCCACCTTGGATCACTTGGCTCAAGACTAGACCACCAGCACAAGAGTTAAGCTTGCGTCCACAAACGGAGCTCATGAAGACTCGTCAACATCCACCATGACAAGACTACACTCGGTACAACATGCCTCACTCGACACACCTTCATATCGAGTGCACAACATGCACATATCGAGTGGACTTGGTCAATGTCGAGTTCTTTGAAGTGTTGGGCCAGTTTTGTTAAGTTTAATAAACTTAGATTTATTTTATGCAATTTAGGAAATAATGTGGAATTAATTATATCTCTTCTAGATATAATTCTCTTTCACCAAGTTTTATCTTTATTAGGGAATATCTATCTATCTTAGGAATTATCTATCTTAGGATTATTTTTATCTATCTTTATCCACCAAAGCTCTATCTTTGCAAGATAGATTTGGTTCAAGTTTTTCTATTTAAACTCATTGTATTGCTTTGAATTAAATCAGATTGGAATTGTATCGAGGAACCCTTTTTAGGATTAAAAAGGTTCCTCGATCCCCAATCCAAAAGCTTCAAACCCTCTCATGTTCTTACACCCTTCGGCAAACACAAGATCAAACACTCAACCAATTCAATTCGTCCAAACACCAAACAAATCCAGAAATCCGTCGCAGAAACCCCAGCAGCCGTCGTAGAGGAAGAAACACAGGCGCTGCTCACCCCAGCCTCGCCAGCAACGAGCGCCTAGCGCTCACGCTCGTCTCCCGTTGACTCCGACCTCGTAATTGAGTCAAATTAGTCTTGTTGCAAAACTGACTCGACGACCTTTCCAACGGTGGGTCACACGCTGCAAGATTCCTCCGGGAAGGCATCCGAATCTGATCTGCAAGCTGGCTGTAATATTCTGCATGATGTTTTGGTTGCTTCTGACGATAAGGATGAGGACGTTGGGGACACTTCTCTTGAGTTAGCTATTGTACGTCTTGAGAATGTTCCTAATGTTGAGACTTCTGAAGTTCATATGGTTATTGAGCCTATTGATATTGTTCCTTTTGATTGCTCAATGTTCCCTATGACAGGTGTTGTTTTTGAGGTTCCTTTTCCTCAAATTCTGTTGACGCCATCTCAATTTGATGCTCAGGGAAGTTACTTTCTGATTGCTACTCCTTCCCCACTGCTCTTCAATGACTCGATTCAAGGACGAATCGAAGTTAAGAGGGGGGTAGAGGTGGCAATCAGGCGGGTCGGGTCGGGTTTGGGTTCGGTTAGTCGGGTTTCGGGTCATTCGGGTATCGGGTAATGTCTAATAATTTGGTCAATCAGTTGGGTCGGGTTCGGGTTTCGGTTGTATCGGGTTTGGGTTATTCGGGTTTCGGTTGTCTCGGGTTTTCATTATTTCAATATTCATTTTAAAAAATTTACTAGATTGTAGCTTAAAGTTCGGGTTATTTCGGGTTTCAGTTATAACGGATTCGGGTCTTAATAAGTTTCGGGTTAATCGGGTTCGGTTCATTCGGATTTCGGGTTCAAAATGGACGGGTTGTGTCGGTGTTCAGAATAATCGGTTTCGAGTCAACCAGGTCGGGTTTTCGGGTTTGGGTCGGATTTTGCCAGCTCTAGAGGGGGGGTGATGCGGATCAAGATGGCCTTCTGTGGTTCAAACAATGATCTTGATCCTGGCGAGCCATCAAGATTGATTCGAGGGTTATTGACAACAAAGAGTGTCGTCCTCGAGAGGAAAAAGAAGGCGCCACCATGGGTTGAAGAAAAGATGTTTTAATTATTTAATTATTATTATTATTAGTTTTAGTTATTTCTATATTTAGTAACTCTTATGTAGTTGGAGCTATTTATGTAATGTCTTATTTTTAGTAATACTTAATTAGATGAATAAAGTGGAAAAGGAAAATCTATCCCTTTAGATATTTTCCTTGGCCACTAAGTAGGAATATTTATCTAGGATTTATTTATTATTATTATTAGGATTTAATATTTATTTATCTAAGTCAAAACTCTATCTTTTCCAAAGATAGAATTTGTGTGTTTGTTATTTAAACCCTTTTCATCATTCAATCAAATCAGATGGGAAAATTATATTGAAGAAACATTTTTGTCTAAAAAGGTTCTTCAATCCCCCCCCCCCATCCAACAGCTTTTGCCTTTCGACATTCATATCGTTGTTTAATCATTCATTCGATACCAAACTCAATCCCAAAACACAAGAGAACACAAGGCTGTGGAAAACCGTCGCAAAACATAGAAGCCCTGTCGCAGAGAAAAAGGTCTTGTCGCTGTTCGCTCACACCAGTCGCTGGCAGCGGCCGCTGCAGGCCGCGACCGTAGCACACCCACAACATCTGTCGTTGCTGCTCTCTTCCTCTGTCGTTGTTGCTGTTTGTTTTCTGAAATTGCCTTAGTGCTGACCGTCGCTATAACAATCTTTTGTTGCCTTTGCTTTAGTTTTTATTTGCTTGTTTTCGTTTCTTTCGCATTAGTTCAAAGTCTTTATTGTAAGTGATTGTAAACATCGATAATAAGAAGGATTGCAAGATCGGGTCATCAACAAGTTGGTGTTCTTGATTCTGAGCCCACATGCGAAGGATCGGGAATTCCAAACGTATCAAGAGTAGGACCAATCTTTCTTTGTCCTGGTCACCATGTTGCTTCATTTTAATTGCGCTTCATCAAAATACACAAACAATGATTTTATGACATAAAAAGAAGAATTTTTATAATTATATCCTAAATGCTTAACCTAGCTAGTTTCCTGTAATTATAATAAAAATGCACTAACTTCTTTCACTTGTATAATTTACTGAATATTTATTTTACAACAAAGAGACCAGTGAAGATCAATATATTCGAGAAATTGAGTATCAAATGAAAAAGTTAAGAATCTTGCGCTTGAAAAAGTACGAAAGTTGTGTTTTGTGGCTCATCGAAAGATCATATTTTATTGGTAGTTTTTGGTTCTAATTCTATTTCAGTGATCCTATCCTAACTCATTTTTAATCGGTCATTTCTATCATATATGAATGTAATGTTCTAAAAAATGCTTGGCGGATGCTTGGAAGGTAGGGTATGGTCAAGGGTCTAGGTGGATTTCATGACGAGTCTTTGTAGTCTAGGTGGGTTTTGACGACCGGAAGGCCTTGAGGCAACTTCAAGGGTTTAGGCGGGATCTAGGTGGGTCTTGAAGGGTTGTTTTAGTGTATGAATGTATAGATGGTTAAACTGGGATGCATCCAGATGATTAATGAAAATTTTGGATGCTTTTAATAGTTGATAATCCTAACTTGTTCTTGGCTATAGTAATTTTTGGCTCTATTATCATTTCTTGCAAATTACGCCCTTTAACTTTACCATTTTAGACTTATTGAGAGCGGTCAAAATGACAATTTTGATTAAAAATAAAAAGAATCAACAAACCAATCCACCCCTTATACTTATTATTTTAGAAGCAGGCTCTTTGTAAAAGAATGAGCCACGTGTCCTCCTTCTCTGAGCAAAAATAAAAAGCAGTTTTACGTATCTCACCCACCCCACGTTCTCTCTTTAACCGTTTGCCCTCTCTCCTCTTTGAGCGTCAGCACTCAGTTTATGGATTGCTCCTAATACCAATCAGTTTCCTATCCATTACTCACGTTCTCCATTCTACCTTTTTCATAGAGGATGAAGAACCGACCAAAGAGCGTTGCTCCACCATCAATGATTCCAACAAATCTCCCATGTCATGCGCCGCCATCTCTCGCCCAGTTGGAGCCTCACCGGAAATCTTCACCACCAGGTAATATCGATCTCTTCTACCGTCGTTAATCTCCTCAGTAGGCAAAGTTTTGATTTCATGGATTTTGCATTTTCTTATCCCCTTCTTTATTTGTTGTAGCCTAATGTCGGCGCAGGGTGAGAGAACCGACCAAGGTTGCGAGAGATGCCCTAGACGATGGCTAGATGATTCAAAGTAACATCTGCACCTATTCATGATTCGGAGGCGGCACTGATGGAACTACATCGCTAAGTATGTAATTGAATTTGTTTTGATGTTTTTAATTAGGGTTTTGTTGGTTGTTATTGGGGATTTTGATTTCAATCAAGTATTTTGCAAAAATTAGGGTTTGATTTGGTTGAAATTAAGGATTTCGAATTCAAGCTAAAGCGTTTTTGGGACATTTAGGGTTTGGTTTGGTTCCATTTGAGTTTTCATTTAGAATTTTCTTAACAAGTTTATTTCACCTACACTTTTGCGGTCTCGGCTTTTGGGGCAGATTAGTGCTAGAAGATTAGTATGATGCTTCATTCACATGTGATTGTTGATGGATTTGATGTCAATGTATTTGTTGGGTTTGTGGCTATTGATATGCATCTAAATTTATCCAAAGTTGGGTTTGCCCACAAGGTGTTCGACAATATGCCTGAAAGGGATATTGTTTTGTGGAACACAATTTTTAGGGGTTTTTAGGAACTGCTGCTATATTGATTCAATCTAATTGTTTGTCAAATATTGTTGGCTTCCTAGATAACAAAGAGGGGTTGGTGTGATGAAAAAAATCCTAGATTCTGTCTTTGATGTTGTTCGTTTACTTTACTGACTTGATGTTGATGTTGTTCGTTTACTTTACTTACTTGGTTATCGATGCGGTCTAGTAGAGATACTTGATTTTTCTGATTTTCTCTCTCCCACTTCAGAGGAAGAATCCTTGCGAAATTCAACCATAGATTATGTCTTTGATGTTATCAAGTATATATGGCCTAATTTTTTAAGACATGGGCAGCGCTTCCTCGTCATGATATTTTTAAGATGTTCTTCTGAGCATTAAAGATGTTGAAATTGTAAGTAGATTGCATCGGATAGCAGCCCAAGAGAACTTGGATGTTGAACCTGATGCACTGGAGTTGTTTACTATGCTAGAGCAGTTGAGTTTGCTGGGGAAAGGGATCACTGCTACTCTTGTGAATGAACTTATGAGTTGTGGTTCCTATAAGCTTTCTTTATCCTTCCATTTATAACTGTTGAATATTACCCAGATTAATCGAAGTAGAACGTACTTGCTACTGATTTTGATTGATGAGAAACAAAAAAAAAACCTAATCTTATTGTTTTGGAAGGCAAAAAAAGCTTGGAAATTTAGTAAATCATGTTGTTGTATACATAATTTGCATTCATTGCCTTTTTCTTTCATTATGTAGATTGATTGAAGATGATTTTTCCCTTAGTGTCTCACTATCAGGTATGTTCTCATATGTTGCTGATTTTTTTGCCATCTCCTTATTTCTTCCTTGTTTTTTTGTTGTTGTTTTGTAACTTATGTTGCTGGCCAAGAGAACTTGGATGTTGAACCTGATGCACTGGAGTTGTTTACTATGAATGTTGTTTACTATGAATGCTAATGGTTCACTTCGAGATGAAGAAACTATGCTAGAGCAGTTGAGTTTGTTGGGGAAAGGGATTACTGCTACTCTTGTGAATGAACTTGTGAGTTGTGGTTCCTATAAGCTTTCTTTATCCTTCCATTTATAACTGTTGAATATTACCCAGATTAATCGAAGTAGAACGTACTTGCTACTGATTTTGATTGCTGAGAAACAAAAAAAATAACCTAATCTTATTGTTTTGGAAGGCAAAAAAAGGTTGGAAATTTAGTAAATCATGTTGTTGTATACATAATTTGCATTCATTGTCTTTTTCTTTCATTCTGTAGATTGATTGAAGATGATTTTTCCCTTAGTGTCTCACTATCAGGTATGTTCTCATATGTTGTTGATTTTTTTGCCATCTCCTTATTTCCTCCCTGTATTTTTGTTGCTGTTTTGTAACTTATGTTGCTGGCCAAGAGAACTTGGATGTTGAACCTGATGCACTGGAGTTGTTTACTATGATTGATGTTTACTATGAACGCAATTTGTTGCCGTTTGGTTACATTTGGAATATATGGACTCCCATGGTAACATGCTGCACCTTAAAACCATCACAATGATGAATCCATAGTTTTATCTCAACATGTTTCACAGCCATGGTGTGAAATAGTTAATGGGCATGAAACACATTTTTTAATATCTAATACTTTTAAATTATAAAAACCTACAAATTTATTGCGGTGGGGTTTTGTAATAACTACAGGGGATCTTTTATTTGCTTTAATTAATTTGGGTGCTTCAATCATTGTTACTTTGATCAACTTTTCATCTACATTCTTCTTATCTTGAATTTGGCATTATGTCTCACTACAGGTTGTGATTCTGGGCTCAAATAACAGAAACCCTCAAGAGGGTTTGAAGGCTCTTTCTTAGGCGAAGAACTACAATGTGAAAAGAAGTGTGAAAGCGAGGTTTCTTGGTAAAATTCGTTGAGGCAATTCAATCAGTTTGGTGAACTATATCGAAAATCTATGGCTGTAACCTCTACTGAAAAGAGATCGAGGTCGCCGAGACAAAAAGGATTCGCACCAAAGGGAAGAATCTCATCAAGAAGGGTGATGCCGGTGGGGTTAGATGTTGGATATCTATGTAGGCGGTCGTCCTTGCTCGAGATCTAGGTTGCTTTCCTATCCAGAAAAGCTCCTATCCTCTCCTTCAGGGCACCCTTCCTATGTAAAGCAGTAACTTTGATTGTTTATAGTTGCTTGAGATTTGTAAGTTTTTCCTTTTTCAAGTGCTTAAAGTTGCTTAGTGTTGATTTCAATTTAGGTTTTGAGGAATTAATGCGAATCTTCACAATTGTTATATGTGATTTATAAAATTTGTAGTCTCAGTTCAACAACACCACTTGAATTGGAATACCACTTGATCGGGTACAAATACGGTGAATGGTGCATTTAATTGGAGTTTAAAAGGAACCTATAAACAATTTTCTATTATAGAATGAAACTTTAATTAAATTTTCATATCCTAAAATGCAGACATTATTTTATTTTTTTCCCAATGATTTAGCTTTGTCTGTTTACTACTCTGTTTTTTAATATAACAACCATGAGAGCAGTAATGGTGGCTGAATTGTTAAAATATTTAGGGATAACGAAAATTAATTGTCAAGTCCTTATGTTTCATGCAATGAGGAGATACTTTTTTTATGGGGTTTATAATGACAATAATATTGAATCACAAATTATAGTTCACTTACCCTTTTAATTTTTACTTGATTTCTGAATTTTGCTCTTTTGGATTGTGATTTGATTCCATTAATCTTAGTTGTTACTTGGATTTGAGTTGGGTTTTGATTGGTACATTGATTCCTCTTTGTTTGCTCAGATATATTCAACAAACTGGTAAAGGGTGTGAAAGGCGATGTGTCTATTGCTCAGGTTTGTTTGTCTGTTTCCATTTTAATGAATTCATCTCTTTAGTTTACATGTATAATGTGAAATATATTCTGGTGATAAATATCATGTTTCAATATTAAATACAATACTAATAATAATACAAAATCAAACAATTTAAAACATCTTAAAATAAATCGTCTATTATAGATCAATTTGAAATAATTGGATTCCCATCAAAACACACACAACCTTAAAACGAATAAAAACATAAATCATTCATTTTATTCAGCTTGATTCACATGCATGGTGTGAATTATATTATGGCGAGGAAAATCATATTTCAATATTAAATACAATAGGAATATGAAATACCAAAAATTAAAAATATCTAATGTCTAATAGTCTATTATAGGTTAAAATGTAATAATTGGACTCCGATTAAAATCACACATGATCTTCGAATGAGTAAAAACATAAATCATTTATTTTATACAGTTCGTTTCACATGCACGGTGTGAAATATATTATGGTTAAGAAAATAAGTTTTCAATATTAAATACAATAGGGATAAAAAAAATCACAAATACTTGATGCTCAACCCGTCATATATCTAAGCTTGTGATAGAGTTTTGACAACCATTCCGGAATGGCTCACCGAAAAGGATTTGTGGGTAGTACCCATAGGTCCCCGGTTCGAACCCTGAAATTGACTGCTATTTATTTACCAATTCAAGGGATAGAGTTTTGACGAGGGTTCCAAGCTCAAAATATTAGAATCTTGAATATTTTGTGTTTAGTAAATGTTTGTCTTGATTTTTAATTTGCTTTCTATTTTTTCTCTAAGTCGATCTATTGAATTTTGGTGCTCATTAATCCATCTCTTCATAAATTGCAAATTTGTATTATTGAGGTTGTGACTCATTTTTTAAAGAGATCAGGTATGTGCTTTCTTTCTCTTAAAAGTTGCTGTTTTACCATTGCCCCTAATATGTGATGTTTAACTTAAGGGTGCTCGGAACTCTAAAGTTTCCAGTATTCATTTTGCACTTACAACCCTAAAAAGGACTGATCTTTACCCACCCTTAATTCACAAACATAAAATACGCGTTGCCTAAATACAATAGGAATATTAGGTGACAAGAAAATTTCAAATAACAACAAGTCAACATGACAAGAAGTATGAGCAATATGTTAGTAGTAAATTGACGTGTTGAATATTTTATTTATACGTCAAACTCGATCAAAAATATTATGAAAAAATCCGAACAAGGTTCGGGAAAAGAACTAGTTGTATTTTTATATAAAATGATTTTCTTTTTATTTGCGAGATTTCTTTTGTTTAATTGTTCTAGGTTTCAATAATGGATGCAAGTGACTGTAGTTCAATCATTCAGTTTGATTCAAGAACACCTATTTTAACTTCCTTGTCAGGGATTAAAATAAAACTCAAACACATCAGACGAAAATAAAATAAAATTTTATCTTATTGATTGCTTGAAGGAATACAACATGACAGCTTTCTTCATTGCCAACAAATGAAAGAATTCAAAGCATACACCTTGACATTTGCATTAGGATCGGCTCATTTATCGGCTCTTTATTACTCCCTACTTCATACCCCAAAATAAATAAATAAATAAAGGCAACTAAAAAATTCTGTTGATGGTATATCACTATATTGGCAAGCAAGAACAGAAGCTTACTACTTGCAGGGTTGCAGCGGAGCTCCGCACAAGCCCGGGTTCCCAACAAATCCGGAAGCCGGCAGCTTAGCCGTGTGCTTCGGAATCTTCCCGCTCAGCCGATTCCTCGACACATCGAACGTTTCCAAGCTCGACAGCTGCAGCACCTTCGCCGGTATGCTCCCGCTCAGGTGATTCCCGGACAGCGAGATGGTAGTCAGCTGGCTATCGTTGGAGATCTCTTCAGGGATTGGGCCAGAGAGCCGGTCCTCATCCATCTCCAGCACCACCAGACTCGTCAAGTTCCCAATTGACGTTGGAATCTTCCCGCCCAGATGGTTCCTCGACAGGATCAGCGACGTGATCGGCCCCATCGCATTCTGCGTCCCGAAGTCGTCCTCAAGTGGGCCGGTGAACTTGTTGTTGGAGACATCAATGGAGTTGTAGAACCCTGTTGGGAAATCAGCGTTCTTGGCGAAGATGACGTTGATGTCGCCACTGAACTGGTTGTTGTGGAGATCAAGGTCGTTGAGTCGCGACAAATTCTTGAACTCGACTGGGATAGACGATCGGAACCCGTTGTTGGACAGATTGAGCAATGCGAGGTTGCTCATGTTTCCCATCCAAGCAGGGAATTTTCCGGTCAACTTGTTGTTTGAGACGTCGAGTGTGGATACGGAGGTGGAGCCCAGCCAGCTCGGGAGCTGGCCCTTGAGGCCGGTGTCGGCTAAAATCAGCCTGAAAAGGCTACCGATTTTCGAAAACCAGGTTGGGATACTCACTAAGTTGAGTGGGTTGTGCGATAGGTCGAAAATCTGGAGGTTCTGTAGCTTCACTAGCTGATGAGGAATTGAATTTGGACCGGACAGCAGATTCCCGGCGACCTCCAAATCTTGAAGGTTGATCAGGTTTCCGAAGCTTGGAGGAATGCCGCCGACAAATCGGTTGTTCGAGAGCACCAAATCCGTGAGGGTAACAAGCTTTCCAATGGAGCTCGGGATCCTGCCGTTGATCTTGTTGTTTCCGATGAAAAGCCGTTGGATTTTGGGGAGGTTGCCTATTGAAGACGGCATTGGACCAGTAAGCTGATTGTCATCCAATCGGCAGAACTGCAATGAAACGAGGCCTTCAATGGAGGAAGGAATCGCCCCTGTAATCTGATTATCGTTGAGGTACATGAGGTTCAGGTTCGAGAGCCCGCCAATCGAGCTGGGGAGTGCTCCGGAGATCCGATTCGACGACAGGTCCATGGAAGTCAAGTGGCGTAGGTTCCCGATCTGCGACGGGATCGGCCCAGAGAGCTGGTTGCTATGGAGATCAAGAGTTGATAGCAAGCGCATTGCCCCAATTGAACTGGGAATCGGGCCCGAAAACCGATTGCCGGACAAACCAAGGTCGACAAGGAGACGGAAGGAGCTGAAAACAGAGGAAAGCAGGGGGCCGGAGAGGGAATTGTCGTTCAAGAAGAGCCTCTTGAGGCCGGTGAGGCGGCGGAAGGAAGAGGGGAGGGGGCCGGTGAATTGATTGCTGTCAAGATAGAGGAACTGAAGGGAGGCGAGATTGCCGAGCTCCGGAGGGAGGGAGCCGTTAAGCTCCTTGCAGTCGCTGAGGTCGAGGAGTCGGAGGGAGGTGAGGTTGCCGAGGAAGGGGGAGAGGGTACCGGACATGGAGGTGTCGAGGATGAAATCGTCGCCGGACTGGAGGCAGGAGCTGGAGACGTTGACGACGCGGCCGGCAGGGTTACAGGAGATGCCGGTCCAGGAGGTGCAGCAGTCTGTGGTGGAGTTCCATGTTCTGAGGAGGCCCGATGGGTCGGCGGTGATCTTGGATTTCAGGTGGAGGAGGGCTTCTTTGTCGACGGGGTTGCAGGATTGGGATTCGGTGGCGGCGGAGAGGAGGAGGAGGAGGAGGAGAGTGAGGCCGGAGAAGAAGGGCGGGGTTGTGTGGGTGACCATTGCTGGAATATTAGTGCTTGTGGAGTTGTGGGTATGGGGGGATCGGAGAGGGTACTGTAATTGGGGTGTGTTTGGATGAAGGGAAATGTGATGGGATATTTATATGGGAATGGCCGAATGGAAGGGTGGTTTAAATGATTATAAAATAGGTAAGGATAGAGGAGCCAAACGTGACCGGTCGAGGATGGTATTTATTGGAGAATACAGACAGCTGTGTGGTTTGACAATTGACTCTATAGGTTGGAGAATGGAGATTGCGAGTGACGAATTAGGTGATGCCAATGCCGTTCGTATCTTTCCTCTAAAGGTGGCAACAACCAACGTGCTTCTTTTTTTAAACGAAACCAATTTCAGGATTTCGCTTTGTTCTTTCTTCACATTTTGCTCCCTCCACAATCTATAATCTCTCTGTTCACCAAAAAAAAAAAAATCTATAATCTCTCTATTTTTTTATTATGAAAAAAATTCCAAATAACAAAAGTAAGCCTGGTAAATATATATATATATATATTTTTTAAATTTGTAAAGTGATTTTTTTGAGTTTTTTTCAAATATTTTATAATAATAATGTAGAAGCTAAATATTTTTTTGAATTTTTTAATATTAATTTGAAGGTAAAATAATTTCATTGAATAGGGTTGTCGGGCGGGATTGTGGGGCAGAAGATTTACACTGAGAATCCAAATCATTTACAACACTTATTTTAAGACTATCCACAATGGTTTTGCTTATAATTTATACATTTGCACATAATGTGTAAAAATACATCTTACAATCCAAATCATTTTTGTTTTCTTTTTATTATTTTCCTCAAATGATCAAATGTGTATTTTTTACACATCATTCAAATACAATTAATTTAAAACAAAAAAGAAAACAAAAATCATAAAAAAATGCACAAATAAAATTGTCTTGCTTTTTGAAAAGTTTTTGCACATGGGGGAGGTAATGTGCTCAAATTTGTATATTACATGCTCAAATGTGCACATTTGCACATTCTTAAAACAATCAATTGAGCTAAAAAATGTCTAAAATATACACATTTACACACAACCATTGGAGTTAGCCTAACTCTCCCTACATCACTAAATTATTTTCACATTTATTTAATTTTAAAAAGATTATATACATATCCTAAACATCTATTTTTATGTGTTTATAAATTTAATTTTTGAAAAGTCATGTTTTTAAATTTTTTACAATTATATTTTATAAAATAATAACTTTTTAATTTTTAAAAATTTTGATTATATTATTTTTCAAAATAAAAACTTATAAACATAATAAATGTGAAAATAATTTAGTAACGTAGAAAGTGTTATAGAGAATTTGGATTGGAATAAAGGCAATACATACAAATATCTTTGAGGAATAGCACAAAAAAAAAGTTTGCAAAACTAGCATAGCCCCTTGAAAATTTGCACAACTAGCACATTTTGCTCAAAATTTGCACAAAAGTGCAGGTCAAACCACCCACCCCCCCCCCCCCCCAACCTGATTTTGCCCTTATTTACACACAAAAAAAAAGGAAAATAAAAGAATGTGAGGGGAGGCTTTATGGGCAGAAAAGTGAGCAATTTTCAAGAGAGGAGAAGCGATGGTTTGTGGAGAGAAGAAGGAGAGTCCAGCGAATCGGAAAATGCAGGAGGTTGGGGACAAAGTTGTCGCCGGAGAGGAGAGAAGAAGGTCGCGCCGACGTCTAAGTGAAGAGGTAAACCCCCCTTTCCATCTCTTAGAAACCCTCGTTCCTTTTCTCCCTTTTCTGCGAGCGTGGAATGTGAAATTGTAGGTTAGGGTTTGGGATGAACGACGAGGGTGGCAATGGTTGGACTGGAATTTGGGATAGTTGGAGGGGTAGAAGACGATTGATTGAGGTTTGGGCCGTGTTTGATTTGGTATTTGGTCGTTTGAAAGAAAAATTAGTTGACAAGGGTTTCTAATAGAGTGACAGTGGTTTCGAATTGGGTGACAAGGGTGTCGATTTATGTTTTTATGCTCTTGGCCTTGTGCGAGTGTGGAATGTGAAATCGCCGGTTAGGGTTTGGGATGAACGACGAGGGTGACAATGTTTGGACTGGAAACTGGGATATGGGAGAGGTAGAAGACGATTGATTAAGGTTTGAGCCGTGTTTGATTTGGTATTTGATTGCTTGAAAGTGAAATTAGGTGACAGGGGTTTCGAATCGAGTGACAGTGGTTTCGAATTGGGTGACAAGGGTGTCGATTTATGTTTTATGCTCTTGACCTTGTGATGATGGTTTATGGCAATGGCGAGGGTGGTTTTGGGGACTGGGGCTGTGTGGTTGAGCGATTGAAAGATAAAGGGGATGGGGACATGGGTGTGAGTGAGGGAAGGCCAAACCGAGTTCGAGAAAACGTGATGGAATCAGGGAAGCTTGGGAAGATAAGGTGGGGAAGACACTTGAACTGATGTTGGAGAGGCTGAGAACTATGTCAACATGGATGCGGAGCACGAATGACATGGTACGTGTTTCGCCTATTTTTTTTTGCCCTAATTATGAACAACATTGATGATAGGAGGAAATAGACTAGCGACACGATATATTTAGTAAGTGACACGGGTAAATTTCCCCCCAATTACGAATAATATTGGTGAACCACTTCTTATTTATGTATTGTGTGGTTCAGATGAAGGTCATGAAAGGTGTTGTGAATGGGATGCGAGATGCCCATTGGAATGCAGGAAGTGTGCAGACACCAGTGAGAGATGTCCGTCGAGAGGATGAGGGGAAACTTGGGGAGGCTGAGGAGAACCACAAAAAGGCCGGGGGGGACGGAGGGACCAACTAAGGTGGATGATCAGCCACCGGAAGGACAGAAAGAGGAGGTAAATTGGTTGTTAGTTCACATGGTATTTTCTCTCAAGGGTCAAGGGTTAATAAACACTAAGATTGTCATATTTGAATATATTGTAGTCAAGTGACAAGGTTAGTTATGTTAAGCGACAGAGATTACTTCGTGGGTGACACGAGATTAAAAAAATTCTGGGAATGACAGTCCAAACATCCTAACCATTTTCTAGATTTCAGAGACTGCAAAAGCCGAGGCCGTTCAAGGCAAAAAGAGCAAGAGGGGTCCAAGAGGTATGCAACCACAAATGAGAGATATCCGTGGAGAGGATGAGGGGGAAATATTGGGATGTTGAGGAGAACCACATTATGGCCGGGGAGACGAAGAGACCACCTAAAGTGGATGACCAGCCACCACCAGAAAGACATGAAGGGGAGGTAAATTGGTTGTTAGTTCACATCGTATTTTCGCTTAAGGGTCACGTGTCAATACAAACTGGGATTGTCATATTTGAATACGTAGTAGTCAAGTGGCAAGGTTATTTATGTCAAGTGACACGATTTATTTAGTTGGGTGACACGAGATTACAAAATTTATCGGAATGACAGTTAAAACATCCTAACCAATTGGCAGATCTCAGAGGCTGCAAAAGCAGAGCCCGTTCGAGGCAAAAAAGTAAGAGGGGTCCATGAGGTGATGGAGAAGTAAAGTCCCCCCCCCCCCATCCGAAAAACCGCAGGGCCGAAAAGGGAAGGACGTTGTCGAAGGCACGGGCGCGATTGAGCTGAGACTTGTATTCGTGTCCGACAACGATGGCTTCCTCCGCTGGATGGCCATTGTTATGAATTTTGTTGTTATTGTAGTAGGTTGTTATGAACTTTGTTGTTTTTGTCGTAGGTTGCTCTAAACTTTGTTGCTCCAAACATATAGTTGTCGACGGTAGTTGACTAGGTTGTTATTGTAGTACGTTGCTATAAACATTGTTGCTTTCTTTATAATGTTCGTTGGTCATAAGTTGTAGAATGTTATGATATTTTTATGATATTTGTTGGTCGGTAGTTGACTATGTTGTTATGCTCGAAACTTTGGTTATCGACATACCATCGGATTCAAATAAGTGACACGATAAATAATTCAGGTGACACAAGATTCCAAACAGGTGACAATGGTGATTTCCTTATCGTAGCATAAACGCTCATAAATGTAATCATCAAATTCACACAAGTGCCAAGGGTGATTTCCTTATGTCACTAGCACAAAAACTCATTCTCCTCCTGACTGCTTATAGATATGACCTTCAACCCCTGATACATGTCACCTTGGCAATTTACCGTGTCACTTGAGGAGTAGTCCGTGTCACCCAATTGGATCACCTCCACACTATTACCCTTGTCCCCTTTATACATATGCTTGTCACCAGTTCCAAAACCTCTGTCAGTAATGTCTACCGCACCCAGCTCCTTACTCTTCCCTATGGCCTCCATCACCTCACCCAAGTGGATCACATCCGGACCCTTACCCTTGTCACCTACATACATATGCATGTCACCAGCTCCAACGACCTTTGAAAACGAGGGTGACACATACTTTGGCGTTTCCCCCTGAAAATGAAAAGTGGTATCAGCACTATTGTTCATGGATATCTACTTTTCGCAAAACATGAGGAGAAACAAGAGAGACACCTACCCATTGCAACTGAGAATTAGGGTTTCTCATAAACTAAAGTGACACGAAAGTTTCTGATCACTAACACGAACAAGAAATGAGGCCGACAAGTGCTCTGCAACTGGACCTTGAGGCTGACAGTTTTTCTTCAATGGTGGCCTTCTTCTCCAGCCCTTTTGTCCATGGGAGGAAGAAACTGAGTGTCATCTCCCTCCTCTCTATTTATACTTTGCAAAATGGAGGAAAAGCCTCTATCTCATCACCTTTTCCCATGTAATCATTAGAGTCATCTCTCTTCTAGTTTTGGCGCCATTCCCCCCCCCCCCCAAAAAAATATCCTCTCTCTCCTTGTCATTCCTCTCTCTCCTTTCGGATAACTTGCAACCGACTTTCCCCTTTCAAATTTTTATTTGCACCAAATAGAATATATGCTAGTTTTGTAAATTTCACAGAAAAAGTAACATTTTTGCAATGTAAAAAAAAAAACCACAAATAAAATAAGATCATGAAGAAATAATACTCCGTAATGTTGTGAGGACGCGTTGAATCATTCTCCGTAAATGATTTGATCCTCGTAAATAAGATAGTGTTTGACCCGTACAAGTTTCAACTCGTTGAACGTGGAAAATGTAGCAAATATAAAATGAGGGTTTCAGTGTGCAATCCAATCTAAGTGATTATATTCCGTAGTAATTAATGCTGCTTGGATACAGGTGTAGGTATTGCACATATAATACGGCTAGTGTAGATTTCGTGGGGTATATACATTAATCAAATATTATAAATAATTAATTCAACATTATAAATAATTTTAATATATTTTAATAAAGGATGATTTGCATAAATATACCAATTCATACCTAAGTTTACAAAAATAATCTTGGGGTTGAAAATTTGCAATAGGATGACAAAAGGTAATTTTTCCAAATTGTTGTTAACCGGTTGCAGGTTATCCCTTTGCACAAACCAGGAAAAAGGTGGGAGGGGGTGAGACACTTGTCGAAATTATAGTGGAGTGAGTGTAATAATTTGGGCAAAAAAAAAACAATTAAAATATGAAGGCCTACAGAGTGACAGTGACGGCTGGGAGAGAGAGTGAGAGGGATTGGAGTGTGATAGCATGCATTTAGGTAGGCATAATAGGTTGCATTTAGCTTAGTTAAGGTGCATATCATGCATGATTTAAGTAGAATTTGCACATTTGCTCTCTATGTTGGTGAAGTCGGAATCTACACGTTTTTATTGATTATTTCAGGTAACTGTGGATCCGAGAAGCAGAAATGGGTTGATAACGCATTAGATGAAAATGTCTAGTTGATCGAAGAAGCTTACATGAAGATCTCAAGAGGTCCTGAGAAGAAGAAGCGAACCTAAACGAATAACAAGTCTGCAGAAGTTGTCGCCAGACATGCTGAACTTGTTTTGCACTTTCTGGAGGCCTCGGTTGTCCGATTGACTATTATGACCATGCGTTGGAAAGCTCTTTCAGAGAGCTACAACTTTCCTGTTGACAACAAGAGCAAATTCGAGACTGATTTTCCGTGAAAGGCCCCTGGCTGCGGGCGCAGCAGCCATGCCGCGGCCGCGGCCAATCAATTTGCAGCGGTCGCAGCACGTGTTGCCAGCGCGACGCCGTTTTAATTAAAAACGCTAGTTTTGTGTTTTCCTTTTGTGTGGCCTCCTTGACTTTTATAAGGCCGAGTTTTATGTTATGTTCACAACTTCTATTCTATTCCACGTTCTATCAGACAATTAGAGAGAAAGCAATGTTTGCCATGGGCGGCTAAACTCTCTTCGTTCTACTTGCAATTTGAAGCTTTATTTGGATTGACTGTGAGTTTCTGAATCTTGTTCCTTATTTGCTATATTGAATGTTTCAACTTCTTTGTGCTTGCATGTTTGATTGTTTTATTCTATCTAGCTCGCGCAATTAGTTAGAATCAATTCAATTGCTAAGGTTTTGTAGATTCCTGGTTGTGAACCTTAACCTAAGTAGCAAACTTGTTCCTTTAGGGCTGGTTGAACTAATTGAATGACTAGGAAGTTGGATGTGTTGTTAAATCCCTCTTTAGGGACTGCAACTACTTTGGTTAATCTCTGAACATAAAGCTATCAATTGGGTTAAATCCTTCTTTAGGGACTGCTTGATTGATAAGGGTTTCTAGGACTGGTTGGACTAGTAACTATATTAGGTTGGGACAAGAGCATTTGATGTCATCCTCAAGCGGAAAAAGAAGGCTCCACCTTGGGAGTCGTTGAAGAAACGACGTTAATTATTTTATTATTTATATTTCTTATTTTTTATATATATTCTATTTTTAGTAACTCTTATGTTATTTGGAGTCTAATTATAGAATTGCTTATTTTTAGTATTTCTTAGTTAGATTAAATAAGATGGTTAGGAGAGTCTATCTTTAGGCTTTCTTAATTATCATATTTTATTATTTCATATATTAGGATTTTAGATTAAGTTTTATCTTCTAGGTTTATTTATCTTTAGGATTAAAATTCTATCTTTATAAACCTAAATTCTATCTTGCACTGTAGAATTGGTTTTTAGGTTTTCTATTTAAACATTGTAGTTCTATTGAATTAAAGGAGATTGAATAGAATTGAGAAACCCTTTTATGGATTAAAGGGTTCTCGATTATCAATCCCAAAGGCTATCCGGTTCTTATGCTATTGTTACTTCACCACTTCATCTTCATCACCATCACCATCACGTTGTTCTTTAATCAAAACCCAAACACATTCATATTCCCGCACCGTCACAACCAAGAAGGAGCCTGGTCCTTGGCGTCGCTCACGGCAGTCCTCGCTGCCGGCGAGCCCGGCGTCGACGGCTCCTGCTCCTGCGCGCTTAGGCACTCGCGCGTCCAGGCGTCTCGGGCTCCTGCTCTCGTGATCGCTTCCTCGTCGCTCCCGCAGCATCGCGCGCGGCTCCAGGCTCTCGCTCACTAAGTCTTCGCGGCGGCTTCGGCTTCGCACTCGGCCTCCTGTGTGCATCCCTCGGCTCCGCGCTCACATGCCCTGAGGAGCCATCGCTCCTGCGTGTCCCTGGATCTGTCCTAGCGCAATCCCAGTCCCTCGCCTTTCTTGTTTACTTTTTGCTGTTACTTCATTAGTTCAAATTTAGTTAGTTATATTTCATAGTTTAAATTTGTTCCAAGTATTCCATCGTTTAATTTAGCTTAGATTTAATTAATTTAGTCCGTTGCTTTTGTTAGCTTAGATCTAATTAAGTTATTCAGTAGCTATTAGTACATAGCTTAAATTTCTTAAGTTAAGACTATTGCTTTAGTTTAGTTTTTATTTGTTTAGATAATTTCAAGACTTACGTTCCGTACCGACAACTAGTGTGTGATCGGGTCGAATCGTCAAGAGAAATCAAGGAGCTAAGCAAGATCACGCTTTTAGTTTAGCAATTGGCCGAGCTAGCCAATTGCTATATATCAATTGGTATTCAGAGACAGGTTATGCTAAGCTCTTTGTTTCTTTGATGTTACTGATGTTTTGATTTGATGGCTTGGGAAATCTGGGGAGGAGATTGGGATGATGATCCCGATCCATGGCCGGCACAACCACAACGTCGTCGAGAGTTGCAGAGACGAGCTTTACAACAACAAGCCGTAGAGCGACAACGAGAGGCTCAAAGGCGCCGCCTTTGGCTTCAACAGCTAGCGGAAATCGAAAAGGAGAGGCGTCGACAACAACTTCAAGTCGAACTTACAGCCAAACTTCAAGCCGCCTATGATGCCTGTGATGCCAGATTACAGGCGAGAGATGCACAACGGCAAGCCGAACGAGATGCCTTTAATGCCAAATTGATGGACGGCTTCAAGAAGAACTTCTCAGATGGTTTTCATCAAGCATTGGAGTTACGCGTTCCCACTACTCCAGCGGTTAAAGTTGCCTCAACCGACGACGAGGTAATTGAGCCTAAGGAGTCTTTTGTTGATTTCGTTGCCCAGAAAACAGCACAGCGCGTCGAACTTGTTTCGCAGATTCCCGTTGACTCCGACCTCGGAATTGAGTCAACTCAGTCTTGTTGCGAAGCTGACTCGACGAGCTTTCCAAGGGTGCATTATACACTGCCAGATCTTCCAATAAGGTCTCCGAATCTGTTCTGCAATCAGACTGCGACAGTGTTCATGACGAGCATGTTGATTCCGTTGACAAGGATGAGGTACTTGATGACGTGTCTCAAGAGTTAGCGATTGTACCTCTTAGGCATGTTCATGAAGTTCCAGTTGCTGAGATTTGTGTGGTCATTGATCCTATTCTTATTGAAGATCAAGTCTTTTCAACGATCGCGCATGAAGGTGTTGTTTTTGGGGTTCCTATACCTCGAATTCTCCTGGCACCTATTCCATCCATTCCTCCATCATCTTCTTTGAAGGTTGCTGCTCCTTCCTCGCTGATCATCGCTGACTCGATTCGAGGACGAATCGAAGATAAGAGGGGGAGAATGAAGTGGGTCAAGCTGGCCTTCTGTGGGTCAAACAACGATCTTGATCCAGGCGACGACTCGAGGACGAGTCGATTTCAAATGGAGGAGAATTATGTCATCCTCAAGCGGAAAAAAGAAGGCTCCACCTTGGGAGTCGTTGAAGAAACGACGTTAATTATTTTATTATTTATATTTCTTATTTTTTATATATATTCTATTTTTAGTAACTCCTATGTTAGTTGGAGTCTAATTATAGAATTGCTTATTTTTAGTATTTCTTAGTTAGATTAAATAAGATGGTTAGGAGAGTCTATCTTTAGGCTTTCTTAATTATCATATTTTAATATAACTAAGAAATACTAAAAATAAGCAATTCTATAATTAGACTCCAACTAACATAGGAGTTACTAAGAATAGAATATATATAAAAAATAAGAAATATAAATAATAAAATAATTAACGTCGTTTCTTCAACGACTCCCAAGGTGGAGCCTTCTTTTTTCGCTTGAGGATGACATCATTCTCCTCCATTTGAAATCAACTCGTCCTCGAGTCGTCGCCTGGATCAAGATCGTTGTTTGACCCACAGAAGGCCAGCTTGACCCGCATCAGCATTCATAGGAAGACTAAAAGGACAAGAGGAAGTTACAATATCAATTCAAACAAATAAAGTGGATAGTTGTAGGTAGAGCGATCTTCTCTAAATTGTTTTGCATCAATTTTGTTTATAGTTTATTTTGTTTTCTTTCTTGTTTCAATTATCCAAAAACCCCCCTTTCACTAATTGGTAAATACACTTTGCAAAGGAATACTTGATTCTCTGTGGGATCGACCTCTTACTTGCTTGCTATACTAGTTTGTAGGTTTGAGTTTTATTTTGATGCGGTTGATGCGACTAAAAAACCGTCCATTAAATTGGCGCCATTGCCGGGGAATCAAGTTTATTCCTTTGTTTTGTGTATTTATTGATTTTTGTGCATATATCTAACCCGTTGTGAGCCTATCTTATGGTTCAAGACACCCTTGCTACTAACTTTTTAAGATGTTGAGATTAGCGCAGTTTGAAGGTGAGAACTTTCACCAATACTTCACTAGATTGCATGAGTATGTTGACGACCTTGATTCTTGGGGTTATCAATCCAGCATCCGATATTTGATTATTTGCATAATTGATGGGATGACTTTTGAGACGCGAGCGCTTGCTGAGTACATGAGTAACGGAGGCCTGAAACGGTTAGGAGGATTGTCGGGGTTGTGGGATTTTTTCTGTTATATGGATTACCATGTTTCACAAGAAGTCTTGCTCGCTACGTCTTCTCCGCCGATGGAGGACTCTGTCACACACCTGGAGGATCCATTGCACACTCTTACTCAAGTGGTGCAGCAGTTAGAGGAAGGAAAAATGAGCCGAATCGGAAAATTGGAGGAACAAACGAGCCGTTGTAAAAAATTGGAGAATTAGATGAGCCAACTCATTCAAATTCTAAGTGCAAAAGGTGAGAAATAAAGGAGCTTTGAAGAAGAAGAGGAGGAATTGGTTGCAGACAACGATATTGTCTTTGACGATGGAGAAAAGGATCTAGTGCTTCTTGACTTGGAATCTCATGAGTCGACGCATGAGGTTACATGTGATGCGTCTCCTACTCCATCTGACACTTCCATTCTTAGCTCACCCATTGATGAACCAGGTCTAGAGCCATCAGCTGAGGCTCAAGAGGTAATAAAGGTAAACTTTTGCAATCTTGAAGGTAATGGTGATTATGTTTATCCTTTTGATTGCTATTTTGAGAAGCCACCAGCGGAACTGTGTTGGTGGTATCATATTCCTTCTGCAGAGAGTCATGCTAGACTCTTTGATAGATTGAAAGGGTTCTTAAGTTCCACATTTTATGCTTTCAATTTATTGTGCTATGATGTTCTTTGTAAGATGTGTGCACAGGAATATGATAGGCTACTGAGGGCTTTGACGATGTCTGATTGGTAAGATATTGAGATTGAGAATAAGTCAAGCCAATGACATTAAAGAAAGGCGCTTCTCGGGAGGCAACCCGAGATAAGTTTTCTAATTTAGTTATTTCAATTCCTAGTTAGCTAGTTTTCTTTTCAATAAACTAGGTTTTCCATTAGGCATTAGATAGTTGCTTTTAGTTTTTGGGATAGACTAACCTTTCAGGAAAGGTCGCCGCCTTTAACCCGCCGCAATGCTCAGATCTGACCTATAGAGACCCATCCACCACATTGTGAGTATTTCATTCATCTCTTCCTCTATGTTTTTGTGTTTTTGCTGTCTTTTATGTTTCATTGAGGACAATGAAAGGTTTAAGTGTGGGGGAGGGATCGCATTGCATATAGATAGAGTTGGCATATCATGTTTATTTATGTTTTCACATTTATTTTTATTCATATATCACATTAAAAAAAATCACAAAAATATCATGCATTGCATTTAGGTGTTATTAAAGATATCCATCTTAGTTTAGTTTGTCCTCTAATTTATTTTTATGATCTCATTGCATAAATCCCATGATTTGATTGAATTTCTTGAAAATGATTTTGGAGCATGATTTGAGAATATAATTGAGCAAGTATGATTCATAGTTAAGGTTTAATTGAAATCTAAAAAAAAAACATAACCTTTGTGAGTTTGTTTTGGCCTTATAGGGACTTTACATATTATTCCCTTTTGCTTTTATTGTGTGATTATACTCTCCATATGCTTCTTATTTCAATACCGTATTGCACATGTTTGTTGTTTGTGAATTTCAAATGATTGAGGCATATTTTCTTTAGCCATATTATACCTTATCTACCATTTGCATTATCCTTTGCTTGAAGCCCATCTGAGCCTGAAAGCCTATTCTTTTTTTTATAGCTCCACAAAAATATATCATAGCCAATGATTAGCCTGACCCTATTCAGGAATTAGGAGGAGAATTGGTGAAAAATCTTTATGTTGGAGTTGCTTTGAGTGGAGATTATGTATGTATGGTTGTGCATTGCGAGAGGCATAGCCGAAATAAGGTAACCCTTCTTGCATAATAGAGATGACTTATTACTAGGGGCCTAAGGATGATAAAATTAACTTAGGAGTAAAAGTCTAGTAAGCTTGGACCTAGGGAGGATAAAATTAACCTAGGGACAAAAGTAAGCATAAAAGAAAAGAAAATAAGTCATCTGATGTCTCCAAAGTAGCCATGTCTTTATGCATATTTTAGTTCCATATTCTTTACATTTTGCATATTTCGGGTTGGGAATATGTCGGATTTATGTAGTATAAGCTTATTTGTCAGAAATGGAGATCTACATAAGTTTCTGTTTAATATCGCAGAATATGGAACCATTTCGGGAGAAAACCAAGAGGCGAGAACCGGAGCACAGAGCTACTCGACATCGACTAACCCTAGTCGATCTCGACAAGACTTGTCTAGACACCAGCCAACATCGAGGAGCCTATGTCGAGAAACTGAAGACGAAGAACCCGACTCCACACCCTACTCAAGATCGAGTACGGCTACTCGATGTCGACAATTCTCTGAACACCCACCCAGAGTCGAGAAGAAGTTACCCGACCTGACCAGGAAGCCGGACACCCTACTCGACCTCGACGAGAGTTAGCCGAGATCGACGAAGCCCGGAGCCCAGACCCCAACCTATCGAGCATAGCCACCCGAGAAGACCTAGTCGACAAGGTCACCCAACTCGACATCGACAAGGGGTACTCGAGATCGGGTACACTTGTGGGCCATGTCTGAGCCTGTCGAGGACCAGCTAGCCGAGACGACGAAGCCGAGCCAGTCGACACTCCTAGTCGAGATCGAGTAGGCTCTACTCGAGATCGACGACGGTCCCAGAAGCCGCGTTACTCGGTTTGACGAATCCTACTCGGTTTGGGATTCCTTGGGCTCGAAGTTTTCCGATTCTATCCGAAATCATCAAGACACATCATGAAGGAAGAGATTTGTCCACTTGAGACACTTTAGATATTATTTCCCTTTTAGATTTAATTTCCTTGTTACTTTTATTTATCATTAATGCTTTTAGATATAGTTTTAGATATAGATAGATATTTCTATCCTTGATTAGCAAGGTTTAGAAAGCCTATAAATAAAGCCCATGGGGCTGGAGATTTATTCGTTGAATTTTAGAGAGAAGTAATTCACAGAGACAGTTTAGGAGTTCGAAGGTTTTAGGGTTTTGGCGTTCAACGAGAGTTGGATCGCCGGGATTGTAAAGTCTTTGAATTTAGTTTTATGCAAGTTGTTATTTCATTTCAATCAATGTCTGAGTTTGCGATGAAGCGCGAGTAGTCCACCCACTTCTAGGGTTGGGGCGAGCCCGACGATAGCCATGCATAATTGAGGTAAAGATCCGACTTATATTATGTTTCGAGCATCTCCTACTTGTTTATGTGTTTATTGCCCATCTAATGGAGATCCATGATAACAACTTGGATTGTAAACATAAAATTAGTAGAGACAATTAGGGTTTCTTGAAAGAGTTGTCTAATTGTTGGAAAAGGCGAAAGCTTGTCCTTGATGCAATTCACATGATTATCTGTTTATCTCTGCCTTATGCATGCTTGGTTATCGTTGTTGCGAACCCCAATCTTGGAAGCCTTTTACATTAAGTTTAGTTCAAAATCCCAAATCATTTGTTTTTATTTCCTTTCGTTTTAGTTTCTGCCCTTACTCGAGATCGAATAGCACTCGTCGATCTCGACTACTGATTTTCGACCAAGGTCGCTGTAGCTTCTGTGTGCAGGTACTCGACAAAGACAACTCGAAGTCGACAAGGACCCTACTCGATATCGAGTAGCCCTGGTCGATATCGACGAGACCCTGTGCTTGCTGTTGCGCTGTGTTCGACTGTCCGATCTTCTGTCGAGTAACCTGTACTCGAGATCGAGGACACTGTTGTCGACTACTTCCGTGAGATTTCTCCGCTGCCTAGGATCCGCTGACACGCTTCCTCGTGGATCGATCCTGACTTCCCACTGCTGCATCGGGAGGAAGTCTTGTAATTATTTGCAAGGGACGGAATCTGGTTTGCTGTGATTTATTTATATTTTAATTTGTATACTCGATTTCCTCCTATCAACAAATTGGCGCCGTTGCCGGGGAAGCTATCATTCGCGCCTTAGGTAGTTGAATCTCACATCTACTCTGAGTTACTTTTCAGGTATATGCGCCGTTCTGGTAAACCACCTGAGTTTGACGGCTTAGACAACCCAGAATGCCTTATACAAGCCCACGCTAGACTGAAAAGAGCCATGGCCGCCGCTGAGACACAAGAATAGCTAATACAGAGGCTTACAAGGGAGCTAGCTGCAAAGGATACTACTATCGCCAATGAAAGGGCAACGAGGGAACAAGAGAAAGCAGCAAGGGAGCAAGCAGAAGCTGAGCTTGCCCAATATCCAACCACTGCTGAGGATTATATGCATCCAACTCTCGTCGTGCCTGAATCGGCGATTCTTATCCCTTAAAACTCCTTTGAAATTCGCACTCAATTTCTGATAGAGCTTAAAAATAATGCTTTTTATGGAAGATTTAATGAGTGTCCTCTTGAGCATATTACCAATTTTCATGACATGTGCCGTACTCTTGCTGAAGGTACAACTCTGGAATATGTCAAGATGAAAGCTTTCGGCTGGTCTCTCGTTGGACCTGCACTGAAGTGGCTAGAAGGACTGAAACCAAGATCACTTACAACATGGGCCCAAGTAGAGCAAGAGTTTCTGAATAAATTCTTCCCACCTGCCAAGACAGCACTTCTCCGTCAGAAAATCATCGCTTTCAAACAGAAGCAAGGGGAACCGCTGGCAAGGGCATGGGAACGTTACAAAGAACTGCTGCGATCTTGCCCTACTCATGGACAGCCACCCTACGTCATTCAGGAGATCTTCTTCAACTCTCTTGATCAAGTCACTAAGGAGAGAATCAACCAGTATACTCGCTATGAGTATCTGACGATGCCGCCAGTTGACGCATGGGGTGTGCTAGACAAGCTCACTAATTATGACAACAAATATGGGTCTACTGCAAACTATGAGGAGAACTCCTATGCCAGGCCAGCACCATCTATGCCACTCTATGAGCCAGCAAAGGAGATTGACCCAGATGTCAGGGAGCAGTTCTACAGAGACCAGAATCGCAAGCTCCTCAAGCAAGTCAAATATCTATCTGTCAATCAGCCTTGCATCGAATGCGAATCACAGAGGCACACCACTACTGAGTGCCCACACACTGAACAAGTCAGAATGGCAGAGACACATGAGGAAGCAGCCTATGCTGGGGGCCCAAATCGCTACATGGGAGATCAAAGATTCTATCAGCCTCAGTGGAACCAAGGTCCTCCTAGGAACCCCCACCCTATAGAGCTCCAGGGCATCCAGAAAGGGATCAAAAGAAGGATGATCTACAGCTGATCCTTGAGGAGATGCGTCGGAATCAGGGCACCATCAACAACCAGTTCCAGAACATCACTATAAAGTTTGGAGAACTGGACATCTGGAAAAGAGGAATAGAGACGCAGATGGGTCAAATCGCTGCACAGATCCCACGACCGTCCGGACAGCTCCCTGGGCAAACAGAACCAAATCCTAAGGGGAAAACCGGACATGTCGCATCTATCAAACTCAGAAGTGGACATCAGTTAAACGAGCCAGAGGTCGGGAAACAGCAAAGCAATGCAGAGCAGCAACTCGAGATAGAGCAGACCCAACTCGACCTCGAGGAACCCGTACTCGATCTCGACAAGACCCTACTCGACACAGACCAGAAGCTGAGCTCGGACTCCACTGCGAAGCCCAGCAACTCGAGGTCGACAACCCAAGTCGAGATCGACGAGCCCCTGGTCGAGATCGAGGAGAAACATCTGGCCGACATCGACGACTCTGCAACACCTTCGACAGCTGATCTGGCTCCGAAATAGAAAAAACCACTGCCTTTTCCTTCCAAAGCTCAGAAAGATCCCACGGCAGGTAGGTTTACCAGGTTTGTTAATATGCTGCAAGAACTGAATGTTTCTATTCCTTTTACAGAAGCCCTGCAAAAGATGCCTGGATATGTCAAATTTGTAAAGGAAATCCTGAGCAAGAAGCGATCTATCTCGAAGATCGCAGGCGAATGCAAAGTACTCCACTTCCCTGAAAAGAGACCTGACCCTGGTAAGTTTTCTGTTACTGTGGGTTTTGGACAATATAAATATGATTCTCTGTGCGATTTAGGAGCAAGTGTGAGCATCATGCCTCTATCAATCTGGCGGAAGGTAAAAATTGGATGCATAGAACCTGTGGATGCCAAACTATACATGGCGAACAATACAGTAGTCATCCCTACAGGTATAGTTGAGAACGTCCCTGTCCAGGTTGGTAAATTCTTTGTTCCAGCAGATTTCCTTATCATTGACTGTGCTGAAGATCGTACTAGCCCTATTATTCTTGGTAGACCGTTCTTAGCTACTGCAGATGCCAAAATAAGTGTCAAAAATAGATCGCTCACCTTCACCATAGGCGATGAGGTTTTAGATTTCTCTTTTGGCCTTGCAAAAGAGGAAATTTCCTGGCTGGAGGTGAAAAGCATCAGCAACCACGGGACCAAGCAAACAACGGAGGAAGGAGCCAACACTGTACTCGAGATCGACAAAGCCAACTCGATCTCGACAAGGCTTCTACTCGATCTTGACAAGCCCTTGTCGATGTCGACAACCACTGCTGAGCCAGAGACTTGCCAAGAGCCTAAGTATGGGGTCCCTGTACTCGAGGTCGACCAGCTGTACTCGATCTCGACTAGCCCCAAGCCCAAAGTTTCCTGTTTTGGGTCCGAAAAGGTAAGTTCAGGTATGAATTCTACTGCCCCTCAGTCCATAAAGAAATTTTTTAATAGTTTAAAGGGAGGTAAGGCCCAGTGGCAAGAAAATCTGCGAAAGCTAAAGGCTGGAAGGAAGAGAAAGAAAGAGAAGAGAGGTGATGCAAGCAACCACCTATCAGCTGAGCTTGCATACTACCATCAGGACCTAGATGATCCAGGAGAAGGGCCAAGCATGAGCAGGCCCCACAATAATGGTCCTTGAGCGCAAACGGAGAAGTCGGCCTAGCGACTCTAAAATCTAGAGCATGTATATAGAACTTTATGAATCTTTGGGACCTTTTGAACTTTTTGGTTTTTGTTTTTTGTTTTTGGTTTTATATCTTTTGGAATATTTCATGTGGATAGTCTTGTTTCTTGTGCAATCTAACACTTTTAGGTCGGCAAGCATATAAGGGTCGCGAAAAGTGGAATAAACAAGTCCCTGAAAAAAGTCAGAATCGACGAAGGCCAAGTCGATTACGACAAGGAGGAGAAGCCCAGAAGTTACTCGACCTCGAGTAGACGTACTCGACATCGACAAGCCAAGACACTCCTCGACTTCAGAAAACCACTGGACGCAGAAAGCTACTCGAGATCGAGTACACTATACTCGAGATCGACGAGCAACCTGCTCGACATACACTGATTCGCCTTCCTCGATGTGTTATCCTGTGAGTTCCTTCCTTTACTCTTATTTTTATTTGATTTTATACAGTGGAGACACTGTAAATTTTAAGTATGGGGTGGGGGAAGGGCTCATTATCACTATCATATGTGTTAGTCTTGCTTTTTGGTTTTACATGGTGAAATTTAAATTTTTTTATGCATTCATGTTTAAATTTTATGCATTGTAGTCTTTTGCCATACTTTATTCCTATTTTTAGTTGCATAAAAAAAAATAGAAAATGTCGAAAAATAAAAAAAATATGCATGTTTAATTTTTGCATTGTTTTAGTGTTGATACCCTAACTTAGATGTCTTATGATGATAAATAATAATTGACTTGATCATGTAAATCCTATGGCGTGTTTAGAAGGTTTAGCCTAAGTCCTCGAAAATGGTTTTTATGTAGATTGTGAACTTGTGATGAAATTGAGCACATATGATCCTAAGCTAAAGGTTAAAATCCAACAAAAATTGTCCCAGTGAGAACTTTTGCCTTATAGGGAGAACATTAAAAATCCCTCTGCTTCCTTGAGTGTATTTACTCTTCCTATGCATCTCTAAATGTTGTGATAGTTATTCAAAGACAATGCATTTATATGTTTATGTTGATGAGAATTAAATGATCAAGGCACCTTTTAAGCGAACTTTATCCTCTCTTTACCTACCCTGCATTTCCCCCGCTTGAAGCCAGAACATTAGCCTGAGACTTTTATTGTAAACTCCACAAAATTATCCTTAGCCAAATTGAGCCTGACCCCCATTTGGGAATTAAGACTTAGAGGTGGTTGGAATGATGATTTGTGGAAAGAATGAGCTTATGTTGCATTTCAAGAAGGATCATGGAAATTATTGAGATATGGGATGGTTTTAAATTTTTATCTTGCTATGCATATTATGTAAAAGGATTTTTGGCTCACATTATAAATGCACTAATATTATTTTATTTATTTTCGTTTCAAAAAAAAAACCGAAAAAAAAGGGAAGAAGAAAAAGTACATATGTTTGTGAATAAAGTGCATGAGCCAAATTTACCTTATTTCTTTCATTATTTGCAAGATACATACTTTGGAGAGGTTGAGAAAGTTTGAAAGGTTACATATTTCATTAAGATAAATTGGAGAGCTTGGTTGATACATATGATTGGGAAGTTATGGTTTGGTTGTGTTGGAAGATTTAGGAGTCTTGATTCCCGAATTTTATTAAGCACCACATGGCCAAATAATTCCATACCTTATTATTTCTTACCAAGCCCCATTACAACCCTGCCGAATGGAATCTTCTTTGAAGACTTCTATTGAGCGAAGTACTCCTGATAATTCTTGTTGCATTTTCATAATTGGTTGCGAAGTGGATACATATTTAAATTGCAATGTTTATGAGATTGTGTATGGAATTGAGTTGAGAGTCGATATACATAGCCTAAACACATTGAGAGCTGAGTGTAAACACATTATTCCTGTGAGGTTGGAGTTATATTGCCTATGCCTATGGATCGCTCATATGTGTGTGATGACGTTAAATTTACTTGTCTTACATTGCTACTACTTGAGATGTTGCTTTTGACAAAGGCGAAGACTTGAAGGATGTGTTGTAGGTCTTGGTTATTGTTTGGTTATTGCTTGAGGACAAGCAAGTCTAAGTATGGGGTGATTTGATGTCTCCAAAGTATCCATGTCTTTATGCATATTTTAGTTCCATATTCTTTACATTTTGCATATTTCGGGTTGGGAATATGTCGGATTTATGTAGTATAAGCTTATTTGTCAGAAATGGAGATCTACATAAGTTTCTGTTTAATATCGCAGAATATGGAACCATTTCGGGAGAAAACCAAGAGGCGAGAACCGGAGCACAAAGCTACTCGACATCGACTAACCCTAGTCGATCTCGACAAGACTTGTCTAGACACCAGCCAGCATCGAGGAGCCTATGTCGAGAAACTGAAGACGAAGAACCCGACTCCACACCCTACTCGAGATCGAGTACGGCTACTCGATGTCGACAAGACTCTGAATACCCACCCAGAGTCGAGAAGAAGTTACCCGACCTGACCAGGAAGCCGGACACCCTACTCGACCTCGACGAGAGTTAGCCGAGATCGACGAAGCCCAGACCCCAACCTATCGAGCATAGCCACCCGAGAAGACCTAGTCGACAAGGCCACCCAACTCGACATCGACAAGGGGTACTCGAGATCGAGTACATTTGTGGGCCATGTCCGAGCCTGTCGAGGACCAGCTAGCCGAGACGACGAAGCCGAGCCAGTCGACACTCCTAGTCGAGATCGAGTAGGCTCTACTCGAGATCGACGACGGTCCCTGAAGCCGCGTTACTCGGTTTGACGAATCCTCCTCGGTTTGGGATTCCTTGGGCTCGAAGTTTGCCGATTCTATCCGAAATCATCAAGACACATCATGAAGGAAGAGATCTGTCCACTTGAGACACTTTAGATATTATTTCCCTTTTAGATTTAATTTCCTTGTTACTTTTATTTATCATTAATGCTTTTAGATATAGTTTTAGATATAGATAGATATTTCTATCCTTGATTAGCAAGGTTTAGAAAGCCTATAAATAAAGCCCATGGGGCTGGAGTTTTATTCGTTGAATTTCAGAGAGAAGTAATTCACAGAGAGAGTTTAGGAGTTCGAAGGTTTTAGGGTTTTGGCGTTCAACGAGAGTTGGATCGCCGGGATTGTAAAGTCTTTGAGTTTAGTTTTATGCAAGTTGTTATTTCATTTCAATCAATGTCTGAGTTTGCGATGAAGCGCGAGTAGTCCACCAACTTCTAGGGTTGGGGCGAGCCCGACGATAGCCATGCATAATTGAGGTAAAGATCCGACTTTTATCATGTTTTGAGCATCTCCTACTTGTTTATGTGTTTATTGCCCATCTAATGGAGATCCATGATAACAACTTGGATTGTAAACATAAAATTAGTAGAGACAATTAGGGTTTCTTGAAAGAGTTGTCTAATTGTTGGAAAAGGCGAAAGCTTGTCCTTGATGCAATTCACATGATTATCTGTTTATCTCTGCCTTATGCATGCTTGGTTATCGTTGTTGCGAACCCCAATCTTGGAAGCCTTTTACATTAAGTTTAGTTCGAAATCCCAAAGCATTTGTTTTTATTTCCTTTCGTTTTAGTTTCTGCCCTTACTCGAGATCGAATAGCACCCGTCGATCTCGACTACTGATTTTCGACCAAGGTCGCTGTAGCTTCTGTGTGCAGGTACTCGACAAAGACAACTCGAAGTCGACAAGGACCCTACTCGATATCAAGTAGCCCTGGTCGATATCGACGAAACCCTGTGCTTACTGCTGCGCTGTGTTCGACTGTCCGATCTTCTGTCGAGTAACCTGTACTCGAGATCGAGGACCCTGTTGTCGACTACTTCCGTGAGATTTCTTCACTGCCTAGGATCCGCTGACACGCTTCCTCGTGGATCGATCCTGACTTCCCACTACTGCATCGGGAGGAAGTCTTGTAATTATTTGCAAGGGACGGAATCTGGTTTGCTGTGATTTATTTATATTTTAATTTGCATACTCGATTTCCTCCTATCAACATCATCATAATGAAAAAATTGAATGAGTTATATGACTATTGAAATCGAAGAGTGCTTATTGATGTGTATTGGAGTTTATGTTATTGGAATGGTTTGTGAAGTATGAAAGTTTTGGTGTTGTTCTGGTTGGTTGTTGTTCCTTTTTCCCGGATTTTTAGCACCACAAGCCTAAATATTTCCCATGCCTTATGTTCCTACCAAAGCCCCTTTACAACCCTATAAAAGTCCTCATGATGTTGTTTGCAAGTGATAACTTTCACGATGTATAGAACATTTTGGATTAAGTTGAGAGTTGGACTTTAAAGACTAAACACATGAGAGCTTGAGTGAAACACATTATCCCGGTGAGTTTGGATTAAATTTGCTTTTACTATTGGATCGCTCATATATTTGCTAGGATATTTTCTCTCTTATTCATAATTCCTATTCCTTGATGTTGCTTTTATAAAATTATCGCATGAAGATCTTATTTGTGGGATGATTTATTCTATATTTGTTTTTCATTGCTTGAGGAGAAGCAAAAGCTTAAGTGTGAGGGAGTTTGATAGCATGCATTTAGGTAGGAATAATAGGTTGCATTTAGCTTAGTTAAGATGCATATCATGCATGGTTTAAGTAGAATTTGCATATTTGCTCTCTATGTTGGTGGAGTCGGAATCTACACGTTTTTATTGATTATTTCAGGTAATTGTGGATCCGAGAAGGAGAAATGGGTTGATAACACATTAGATGAGAATGTCTAGTTGATCGAAGAAGCTTACATGAGGATCTCAAGAGGTCCTGAGAAGAAGAAGCGAACCTAAACGAAGAACAAGTTTGCAGAAGTTGTCGCCAGACATGCTGAACTTGTTTTGCACTTTCTGGAGGCCTCGGTTGTCCGATTGACTATTATGACCATGCGTTGGAAATCTCTTTTAGAGAGATACAACTTTCCTGTTGACAACAAGAGCAAATTCGAGACTGATTTTTCGTGAAAGGCCCCTAGCTGCAAGCGCAACAACCATGCCGCGGCCGCGACCAATCAATTTGCAGCGGCCGCAACACGTGTTGCCAGCGCGACGCCGTTTTAATTAAAAACCCTAGTTTTGTGTGGCCGCCTAGACTTTTATAAGGCCGAGTTTTATGTTATGTTCACAACTTCTATTCTATTCCACGTTCTATCAAACAATTAGAGAGAGAGCGATGTTCGCCATGGGCAGCTAAACTCTCTTCGTTCTACTTGCAATTTGAAGCTTTATTTGGATTGATTGTGAGTTTCTGAATCTTGTTCCTTATTTCCTATATTGAATGTTTCAACTTCTTTGTGCTTGCATGTTTGATTGTTTTATTCTATCTAGTCCGCGCAACTAGTTAGAATTAATTCAATTGCTAAGGTTTTGTAGATTCCTGGTTGTGAACCTTAACCTAAGTAGCAAACTTGTTCCTTTAGGGCTGTTTGAACTAATTGAATGAGTAGGAAGTTGGATGTGTTGTTAAATCCCTCTTTAGGGACTGCAAATACCTTGGTTAATCTCTGAACGTAAAACTATCAATTGGGTTAAATCCTTCTTTAGGGACTGTTTGATTGATAAGGGTTTCTAGGACTGGTTGGACTAGTAACTATATTAGGTTGGGATAAGGACATTCATAGGAAGATTAAAAGGACAAGAGGAAGTTACAATATCAATTCAACCAAATAAAGTGGATAGTTGTAGGTAGAGCAATCTTCTCTAAATTGTTTTGCATCAATTTTGTTTATAGTTTATTTTGTTTTCTTTCTTGTTTCAATCATCCAAAAACCCCCCTTTCACTAATTGGTAAATACACTTTGCAAAGGAATACTTGATTCTCTGTGGGATCGACCTCTTACTTGCTTGCTATACTAGTTTGTAGGTTTGAGTTTTATTTTGATACGGTTTATGTGACTAAAAAACCGTCCATCAGAGTGACATGCATTTAATACACTAGGAGAGAGAGGATCCATTTTTCACAAAGAAAAGTTCACGCCAAGGAAAATTGGAGGGAAACCACATGTGGGGAGTGCAACGATTTTCAAAGGGAGTACAAAAGGAGATGGGGGAGCTCGTCAGGTGGACCAAAAAGTGAAAAACAATTGATTCTTCTCCATTGCTACCATTAACTTCTGGTTGAAAAAATAACACCTAGAAATTCAATTACTAGCCAGACAAAGGGAAATCCTAGTCATCAACGGAATATATGTAGACATACACAGGGACCCACATGGCAATTGCGTACAATATACATCAACGAAAATGGGTAAGTATGGTTTTTGTTTTGTATTTACAGTAATGGATTCTCCCCATCATTCCCTTAGCTCCAATCGATACTGAGAGGACCATCGTAACCTCTTTATGTCGCAGGGGAGAAAGGGGTGGTCTTACTTACTCTCGTTTGCAATGGTCGATGGGAGCATCTCGGAGGAGGATGGGTGTATGAAGGTCAAAATTCCCACAAAATAATGCTCATAGAAGAGACCATGTCGTTTGGGTCCGTCAAGAGCAAGATAATGGAGAAACTCACGGTTGACCCGGGGTGCTACAAGTTGGAGTTGAAATATCTACTCGATACGAAGAAGGAGTGATGCTATCCGATTCAAGTGGATGATGAAAGTGATTAGGATGCTTTCAAGTACTGCAACTCAAAGGCTGGCAATGGGGCATGGCCCCTTCCTTTGTACTCTTTGGTGAACGAAAGTGGAAGCCAACATGGAAGTCGCTCGATGGTTGTGAACATGGGACAACGCACCAAATCACCACACGGAGACATCACAACAGTCGTGGTGGAAGAGGGTGGTTGGGTTGATATGGTCGTCGATGGGTCGACATCGCCTCTTAATCTGAATTCGGAGTATGGCCCGGATAACACTATTGATGGCAAGGAAAACACTTCAGCTTGCAAGGAAACGCTTACGATTGGCAAAGTAATCCACAAAGCTAGGGCAGAACCGACAACCTTTACTCCGGAGACGAGAGGTCAAGTGTTGGACTTGGACCAGAGGAAACAGATCGTATGTCTGAAAAGTGATGATGAGGATACTATATATGTGGGTGGGAATAAGGGGAGTTTTATTTCCGTTGACTTGGGGACCTCGTCGAAGGAGGAGAATGAAAATCTCGGAGTAATAAAATTGGAGTCGCTTCAGAAAACTTCATCAGTGGGTTGTATTTCATCCGATGATGAGATGTATGAGGCCGGACGGTGGGTTTCGAGGACGAAAGCTCTAGGGATGTCGACCGAGGATGTGGAGGAGATGTTGGACAAAGATTTTCCGCAAGTAGGGGACCCTCGCCGAAAAAACACAGATCTTCACGAGGGATTGTTGTTGAAGTCCAAGGAGGAGGTGCAAAATCGGGTAAGGTGGTCTGTGTTGGAGGGCTGTTTTGACACACATGTGAAGAGGTCGTCGCCGTCAGTCTACACCGTGGTGTGCATCGATCCCGAGTGCAAGTGGATGTGTCGTGCGCCATCATACCTGAAAACAAGTTTGTGGAAAGTGAGGAAGTATGTGTAGGAGCACACCTGCATCATTAATGTTAGACACAATCACGATCGATAGGCAACGTCCGAGCTTATTAGGAAGAGCCTTGTATCAAGGTGAAAATTTTCTAAGTGACCACTAACCAAGAAACATTAGCCACTTTATCACATATCCTAGTTAGTGATTATAAACCTCTAGCCAGCTTCGTAGCTAACGTAGATGATATGCAATGCAGTTGCACTGGTACCCGTAAGCCGGTAACTCCAGCCCACATCCAAGCCTTATCTAAGTCCGAGCTTGGAGTTACTTAGAGCTATTGAAAGGCTCGACACGCGAAGGCGACAGCGAGGGACACCCTATACGGAACGGACGAGGATTCGTACCGGATCATGGCGCCATACTTGTACATGCTAAAGAAGGCGAACCCAGAATCCCACACCTGGCTTGAGTGGGATGTTAACCATAGGTTCAAGTACGCGTTCGTCAGCTTCAGGGTCTGGATTCGAGCCATCCTCCACTTACGGAAGCTATGTTGACTAGCCATTTTAGTATTAACCCTAGCCAGCCAATATTTTTACCCATCCGTCAATGGAGCATGTATAATACTGATGTCTATATGTCAAATGCCCATAGGTTATCTCCGTCGACGGTTCCTTTCTGAAAGGCAAGTTTAAGGGGACCTTGCTCTTTGCCACTGCACAGGATGTCGATCACAAAATATACCCAATCGCCTTTGCAGTAGTTGATGGCGAGAATGACGCTTCTTGGGCATTCTTCTTTCGACAAATGCTTCAAGTCATCCCGGACACCCCATACTTGATGTGAGTCTCCGACCGGCATGTGAGCAACATCAAGGGCATACATGACAGCTACACCTTTGCCAAGCAGGGCTTTTGCACATGGCACTTCTTCCAAAATGCGAAGCACCACCACAAGTGCGGTCCCCTCCATGAGTTGTACTTTGATATGACCAAGGCTTACACCCACACCGAGTTCAATTAACTCTTCGTGGACTTCTCATCCCAATGCCCCGCAGCCGGGCAATATCTATGTGAAGCCGGATTCCGCCGTTGGGCAAGGGCTCACTATTTGGCAAACCACTACAACATAACCACAACGAAAAATTCCAAATACCTCAACAACGTCTTTAAAGACCCTCGGGATATGCCGGTTATAGCGCTTTTTGATTGCATCATCAAGACGGTGCAAAAGTGGTTTGTGACGCAAAGGAAGGCAAGTGCCACGCTTCGGAAGGTGCTAAGTGATTGGGTTGCCAAGGTCATCATGTCTAGCTACCATGCATCCATATGCATGGTCGCGAGGCCCCTGAGTGATCATGAGTTCGAGGTCATAAAGGTAACCTCGAAGTGGCTTGTCAACCTCAGCACACGTTCATGCACATGTCGACACTTCAACATAGATCAGTACCCCTACTGTCATGACGTTGTCGTGGCAAAGGCTTAAGGCCTCGATGTATACTCACTAGTGAATGACTACTACAGGGTAGTTGCATGGCACGAGAGCTATGACGGAGTGGTGTACTCCGTCCCCCCTGGACACTTGGGATCCTCATGAACAAATAGTGCAGATCCGGTTACTACCTCCATTTGTGAAGAGAAGGCCAGGGATACCGAAGACCAGCAGGTACCCATCACGTGGGGAGTTCATTCGCCGGAAGCGACGGAGGACATAAGAAAGCGTGGCGTGGATAGACGATTATATGATTGTGTAGTTGGATGCCGCATCTGCTGGGTATACTGACGAAGGTAGTATTTTGGTAGTATGCGTGTCAATCAGGGAAACATTGGGACTTTGGTCATTTATTTTGTGCATAACTTTGCGTTCGGTGTCACATATGTACGGGGTTTTGTACTAACTAGCCAGTGTAATATTTTCCCTGGCCAATCTAATGAATTACTAAGCCTATAATTGGGAATCCCTTACCACAGTTTACATATCTCAGAAACTGTTAACCGTAAGAAAACCAACAAATACACCCAAAATAATGCTTAATAAGGCAACATTAGCCACATCCATTTACAATGAATATAACCAAGTAGACAACCAGAACATATGTAGTCAAAAGCACAAGGTTCGAGAATGTGGAAATGCTTACAAGTTTTTTCAAGTCAATCCAATACAACGAACAACATGTCCTAACCAACATCACTCCCAATATCGGTCACTACAAAATAACATCAGCTGATGACACCATCCATCAAGTGTCAACCTCCGCTGAGGGAGTACGAGTTGGGGTGGGAGGAGGAAGGGGACACCTAACGACGATTTGAGTTGCTAGGGCGTACCTATATGCGTCGATGAAGCCGTCGTCGACTTCGGAGAAGTCCGTTACACCCTCCGTACGCAATTCGATGAACCTCAGCGCGTAGGGCCCACAGTCTCCCTTGTGCACATAACCCAGAGTGAGTAACAGAAGTATGAAATCGTCGAAAGGAAGATGAATAGCAAAGAAGAAGCAATGGCTTACGCTTGCCCCTGTTGGGGGACATCCTCCACTTGGGTCAGCTTCATAGGGGTGGTGGCCTTGTCGGCAAAGCGGAGGGAGAGTGTTGGGTGAGCGGCGATAACGTGTGGCAGGAAGTCAATGCTGAACCGCATCTCGTTCCCAAGTTGGTGGTCGCGGAAGAAGTGGACATCGCTATCATACAACTTCACCGTCCACTGGTCAAGACATACCTCCATGGCCACCCCGTGCTTCTTCCGGAGGTTTACGGGGGCAAGAATGTACTTCGCCTTAGCCCAGCTCTTCCCCATAAACACGGGGGCCGCCCCGTCGAGGTAGGCTAGCATCTTTTTCCCAACAGTGTAGCCAATTGTCTTGTGCGTTTCCCACTCTGTCTCCAATACGATAGGCTAAAAGTTATCCATCACGACGACCTCTTTGAAAAGCACTTCATCTCCCTTAACTTTCTCCCGTTGGATACACAGTGCCTGGTCCATGTGCTGATAGACAATGCAACGGAGAAAGGTGTTACAATGCAACTATAAGGGATGCATAATGTTTGACACGATGCACTAGTACCGAATAAGGCATACCTCAACAGACAGCCAGAACGTCGGAGTCCTCACAACCTCAAAGAATCCCTGGGTTATTGCCGTCCTCTATGCCGCGGTTAGTGTGGGTCCTCTCGTGTGTACACAAATTCCTTAGTGAACAAACGTATACACGGCTTGGCCAGAAATTAAAATAAATAAGGACGAGGCCAATATGAAAAGGTACCTGGACATCCACCCATCGACGGCCTCGACGTCCTCGTTCGTGATGAGCTCTTCAGCGACAGCGGTGTCTGAAGGATGCACAGTAGTCAACTTGAACTTGACGACATGGGCCCTCTTCATGATGGGCGAGATGACCTGGGCATCGACAGCTGGGGGTTCCTCTTTGGTGTGTTTTGGCCTCCCCTTCCCCTACGGCTCAGCAGGTGCAGGTGGAGGAGGGGCCTCCTACGTCACACTCTCTTGTTGGGTGACGACCTCTTCATTTGTATCAGCTGGTTGGGACTTTTTGGTGGTAGTATCCAATTGCTTCTTGGTGCGTTTCGGCCTCCCCTTCCCCTTCCCCTTCGCCTCAGCCGGTGTAGGTCGAGGAGGGAGCTCCTGAGTGACACTCTCTTGTTATGTGACAACGTCCTGGGTAGGGGCAGTTGGGTCGACTTTCTCGGTGCCAATCTCATCTTTCTCCTCGTTGTCAACCCCCGTGAAGTCATTGACCTGTCATTGTCACAGGTAGACTAGCCATTCAATATCTCATCATAGCCAGTTTCACATGTGTGACTAAGGTGTAAATAAGGCATGATGATTTACTTACCTCGGTTAGGTGGGTCTTCATTTCTTCCACTGCTTTCTCAAGGGCCGACAACCGCGTTAGGATCTCTTGGAGCATCGTGATAATCGTCGAATCCGCCGGAGCTACAGGGGTGGGAGGAATGTCGACAGGTGGGAGTGAATCTTTGTACGCCTTGGCGGCCTTGTCGAAAAAGTCATCTGGGTCCTCGCGGAGGTATCCATCACCCACGAAAGTCTCCCGTTCAGCCGCTTCCGGCACAAGGGTCGTGTGGCCATCGTTGCACTTGATCCCATCCTCATTCTCTATCTCCAGCATCCTCGTCACCCTCTCATAGGGGATGTACGGGTCCGTCAACTTCCACCTTGCGCATCGGGGGAAGCAACCCCCAACAATCCTGTTAGCAAAGTAGTTCTTCAAACCCGGGACCGCTTCGTAGATCCAAATCTACATAGTCAGAAGAGCATATTTTTACCAACCAATTTTGACAAAACCGTAGCCATATTCGGTTATGACACAGACATAAAAAAAATTTATTGCCAAATGTTAAATCGCATTATGTTTGAACTCGAACCTGGAACGCTAATGGGAATCCATTGAGCGAGTAGTCGGACCTCTCATTCCCACCTTTGACCCCCTGCACCACCTTCCTCACCAGTGCCCCAACCAGACTCTCGTGGGTGGCCTCATAACATACCTTACCCCACGAGTAGTCGAAGAATCAGTCACGGTCTTGCACGAGGGCGACCACCCACCCTTTTACTGCCCTGCCCACATTATTTGGCAGTAGGATGCACTCTACAATGATGAGGAGTGCAAACTTCAACCTCTTCCTCTCAATCCTCTCTTTGGCCTTCGCAACCTCCCACATGACGAGAATGTCGGACACCTTGACCTTGTCCCTTCATAAGAAGGTTCGAATAACGTCTTTGTGATCCTCCGCCTTAAATGCCCGATTCCTTCCAGCACATTTGAGGCCGGTGATGAGGCAAAATTCCTTGATGGAGAACCGGAGGAGTCGCCCCTGGACCTGATACCATGTCTCACATTTCTTTAGTGTCTTGAGTTGCCTCTCCAAGAAGTAATGGGTCAGGGCTGAGCAATAGGGCACATTGGATCTGATCTTCACAATGCCGCCGAGCCTGCTATCCTTGAGCATTTGCCAATCAGCTGCAGATAGGCCATCGTCCATTCCTTTCAGCATGCCCATCTTTGAGAACTGGTTGGACCTCCATCTAAAATATTTTGCCGGAGCAAGGGCAAGAGTCGTCTGCACAGATATCACAAGAGAGTAACGGAGTTGACATCACGAACACAAAAAAATAACGCCCCTAATCTGTCTCAGAAGTGATAACAGCTGATACCTTCTTGCTCGACGGCATCGCGATCTTTTTTTCCTTTCCCTTTTGTCTTTGTGTCCTTAATATGTCATTCAGATAACACCCATTTCAACAATAATCTTTGCTAGTACATACGAATGCATAGCCAGTCAAAATAATGATTCTACCAGAAATTTTAACATTATCCAAATGACAACACCACACAAATACTTGGGAAAACCATCAACAACTGAATATGATTGCTTTAAGAATCATATGCTGTTTTTGTTATTTAATATACAAGACTAACTAAAAAAACATCAACATATTACAACACCAGACAATTGGTTTCAGGATCTTCGTTTTTGTTATTCAATATACAAGAGTAACGAAACTCAAAGAACTTCATATCATAAGAATCACTTGTTGTTTTTGAGGTTCAATTATTACATACTTCACCATTGATCCCATTTACCAATTGTTGTTGCAGGAAGATGGTCAAGTATGAAATATAAATATAGTATAAAGCAAACTGACTCCCTGTCTCAGCAAATAAATACAAGACTTCCTCCCGTTGTAGTAGAAGGCAGTCAGGATCGATCCACGAGGAAGCGTGTCAGCGGCCGCCTTTTCAGTTCCAATCTCAGCAGAAAATCAACCGGAAAAACACAGAAGAAAGCAGAAGCAGCAGAGAAAAGCATAAACAAAACGAAAGCAAAAAACTTTGGTCGATATCCACCTAGGCACACTCGATATCGAGTAAGAAAATCGACCTCAGAAACTCAAAATCGACTGAAACAGAAAGAAAAACTAAATAGAACTCGACGTCGACCAAAATTTCCTCGATGTCGACCAAGCTTGTCGATTTCGAGTAACAGCAGAAACACAAATTTGCAATTTTTCGAACGAAAACGAATGTAAACACGAAATTAACTCAATAAACTAAAGACTTCCAAGATCAAAGTATCAACACCACAACGATAACCATGTAAAATAACACACAAAGGCATAAAAGATCATGCTTTTCATCAAATAACTTTCGTTATTAACAAATAGGAATATAGAGGCTTTCGCATAAACCCTAATTGTTACTAACCCTTTTTCACATAATTAATCCAAGTTGTATTAAGATCACTTTCGCTTCAATAACACAAACAAGGATCAACTTCAACTTTCGCAAAAGAATCATGCTCGTAGGGATAGAAGATGAATTCGCATCAAAAGATTGTACCTTTACCGCATCACCTCACATGGCTACCGTCGGGCTCACCCCGACCCTAGAAGTTGGGTGACTACTCGCTCTTCATCATCAACAAAGACATTAATAATAAAAGGAACTAACTTGCATTAATGAAATAAAAGAAAGCTTACAACCGAACAAGCCAAATCCGCTCTCGCCTTTCTTTCTTCCTCTCGCCACAAGCTCTCTCTCTCTCTTACTATATGTAACTAATTGTGACTTATTTTTTTTTAGAAATCAGCCCCTAAGGCTTTATTTATAGGCTTCATTCCAAGATAATCTAGGAAAGAAACTCTATCTATATCTATATCTATCTATCTAAATTATTAAGATAAAAACATGGAAATAAAGAAATAAATCTCTATAGGAAATATATCGAAAATAGGTAAATATCTCTTCCAACTTGATAGATCTTGATAGAACTTGACCATTTGGATATCTCCATTGGATTCGGGATAGAACCTTAACAAGAACCCTGACAAGTTCGATTTCGGGGACTTGTGTCCACTCGATATCGACTAGTGTTGGTCGACATCGACCAACATTTTTCCGTCTTCACTTCAGCTGCTCGATATTGGCTTCCAGGATGCATGTCGACTCGATGTTACTCGATATCGAGTTAAGGTACTCGATATCGACCTACATCTTTCATTGCTCAACTTCTTGACTCGATTCCAGGATATTGACTCGGTATGGGGCACTCGATATCGACTTGAGATAGTCGATATCGACTTCTTCTCTTCAGCCTTCTCGATTCTGGCCATCTCAGTGGAAATCGACTTGACCTCACTCGATATCGACTTGCAGTACTCGATATCGAGTTGTGTGTTTTGACTCAGTTTTCTTGTTTCCAACTCGATTTGTCCTGGTTCCGCTACTCCTTGGACTTCTGTAGTTGACTTCGAGCTTTTCCTCCTTTCTTCGAACTGCTGTAAATTGCCTCGATTTCTGGGAAATTAAAGAGAAACTGGTGTAGATTCCATAATTGGCAAATAAACATAAACTACATAGATTCTGTACTATTCTAGCCCAAATGTATGAAATGCATGTAGAAATCGATATAAAAGTCAACATGAAACATGGCAAAATAGACTCACAACAAACACCCCATACTTAAGCTTGCTTGTCCTCAAACAATACTTTAGAAGGTCATTCAAGGGAAGAAATCAAAACTCTCAACATATTAGATTCATTCTCATATAACCCTGCAATCAATTACCATCCTGGAAAATGTTCTAGTGTCACAAATCCATGCATGTGCAATTAAAAGCAACATCTACTCATAAAAGGAGGGTTATGCAAAAACATTCATAAGTGACAAAGCAACAATAATCAAGAGGACTTTAATTTAAGCTCAAATAAGGAGTAGATTGGTAAAAGGCTAAAGGTGGGATAGATTGGTGCAAATAATCTGGGGAAATGGAGTATTTCCAAACTTTCATACCACATTCATTCTTCATAAGAATCATCACCTTTCGCTCATTCGCTCATTGTTTTTTTCAATATTATGCTTTTACCTCTCTAACCTCAGCACTGCCTTCTCGCGAGTCGCAAACATGGGTGTCATGAATGGCCCCAGATACTTAGTGCTTCGGACTCCTCACATTGTGTCCCATCTCGTCGAACTATTATCTCAGCAAGCAGGGTCAATTTACCTTTATCTCCTGAGGTGATTGGATTTTCTTTCACTCATTAAATTTTCCATAATTTTAAACATTCCTGCCATACTTCAATAATGATATATAACAACACAAACACCATATAATAATCTCCATGATGTAGCTTTCATTCTCAACATAATCCCCGGATGGAAATAAGGTAAAGAATGGACAATATTTAGAATATGTGGAGCAATAATATGAAATAAGGCTCAATATGGCTTTTGTGATGCATAAGCATAGGCAAAGGCTAGGATATAACAATATGAGCATTATTTGGAAATATAAAGTCCTCCATCCTCTTATCATGCAACCTGTCAAAAGCAACTTCAAATTTTTCCTCCTTTCATGGTTTTCACGAAAATAATGCACTTCATTGTGACTTCCCTTTACTAGGAAATTTCATGCTATATCTCTAATGAATATAATTTTGCATTGTCGAGTTCAATATAAGCTTCCATGACACTTATCAAAAATTTCAATGGGGGTCATTTTTTATAAACTTTGGAAAACATGCATATAAGCACATAAATCAATAATGTATTCCAAAGTAGCCATGCATAAGCAATTCAAGAAATAAACGTTTAAATATGCACACATAATGTCAAATATGTTCAAATATGCACAAAGTAAGCCCTTCCCCCACCCCATACTTAAACATTACAATGTCCTCACTGTATAAAAACAAGGGTAAAGAAAGAAACTCACTAGACAGGCGTGCAGGATCATCGGAAATCGATGGCATATGCTATAAGCCCTGGTTAATTTCGAGTGCTTCTATCCTCCATGGACCTGAAAATGTAAAAGAGATATACCCACAATAGAAGATAATGTCTAAAACGAAAAACAAAGGCAACAAAGTCCAAAAATCCAAAAAATAAATCTCTATTTACAAGCTCTAGATTTTATAGTCGCTAGGCCGACTTTCTCCATTAAGCTCAAGGTGGCATTTGCAGGGCCCATGTAGCTTGGGCTTCAAATAGGACTCCATTCTTGTCCATCAGTTGTAGTCCTCCGGAATGGATCTTGTTCACGGTGAAGGGGCCCATCTTCTTCTTTTTGAATTTGTTAGGAAACCAATGATCATTTGATTTGGCAACATAGACTTTGTCACCAACTTCATATTCTTTGGGCTCATCATTGGAAATCCTACATAAGCGCACATACCAAGGCAAACCTATCCCATGTATAGATAAATCACTAATGGAAATAGGAGAAGAAAGATCCATACCTTGGCTTACCTTCTCAGAATCGGCTTTCGGGACCTCAGTGTCTGGTCGATATCAAGTAGGGTTACTCGATATCGAGTTTTGCTGCTCCGGTGGAATGTCAGTCGATTCAGAGGAGGGCAAGTCGACTTGATCTGATCAATATCGACCTACTATGGTCGATATCGAGTTACCTGGCTCGATTTCGTGTTGTTGTAGCTTAACAGGTGGAGTCGAGTCGATGTGCCCAGGTCAATATCGATCGAGTTCACTCGATATCGAGTGTCTTGGCTCGATTTTCCTTGGCTCGACTTCTGGTGGAGGTGAATCGATATGGTTTGGTCGATATCGAGTAGATGAAGTCGATATCGACCGACTCTGTGGCTCTGTCGATTTCTCCTAGTCGATTTTGACCCCATACTTAAGACCTGGCAAAGCATTCGAAAAATAGTTAGTCCAAATCGACGTACCTTGGTCCATGTCGAGGGGATTCTCTGCTTCTTCATTCAGGATGGCCATGATCTCCTCTACCTGGGCTTTCATATCCCTCTTTTCCAGCTCTTCGGGAGTCATATTTCTTACCTTAGGCTTCCCGCAAGTGATGCAACCAACTGATATGGACTTTACCTCTTCCATAGGACCTGTATGCCTTTCAGTTTTATTAAAGGAATACTTAATTACCTCATCGCTGATGTTGAAAGTGAGCACCCCCTTTCTTACGCTTATGTTGGCATCCACCGTCGCCAAGAAGGGCCTTCCTAGAATAATTGGACAAGCAGGGTCCTCCGCCATATCAATAACTAAGAAATCAGCAGGGACGAAGAATTTACCTACTTGCACTGGCACATTGTCCACCATGCATGTTGGGATGACCACCGTGTTGTTCCCCATATAAAGCTTAGCATCCATAGGCTTTGGGGCACCTATCTTAATCTTGACCATATTGATAAAGGCATTATACTCACACTGGCTCCAAGATCACATAAAGCATTAAATTTATATTGACTAAATCCAATGGTTATAGCAAACTTACCTAGATCTGGCCTCTTCTCAAGAACATCCATCTGGTTGCACTCCTCTACGATCTCAGCCATTAACCGCTTTTTGCTCAGAATCCCCTTTAGGAACTTTACATAGGATGGCATTCATTAAGAGCTTTTGTGAAGGGTATTGCGACGTTGAGCCTTTGAAGCATCTTGATGAAGCGTTGGAATTTCTTCTCTGCAGGGTCCTTAGGAGATTTCGTCGGGAAATGCAGCTTTTTCTTTGGCAAAAGTGCTGATGTCGAGTGGAGGGGGTCGATATCGAGTGACGTCTGGTCGATATCGACCCGTGTCTGGTCGATATTGACTGGACTGGTTGATTTCTGGGCTGGCTGGGCGTGCTGGTCGATATCGACCAAGGTCTCCTCGATATTGACCAAGTTCTGGTCGACGTCGACTAGTCTGGTTGATGTCGAGGAGTCCTCTGCATCCTTCTCTTCCGTCGTTTCCTCGGGCGTTTGCCTCTGTCGCCCACTCCTTAGGTTCATAGCAGCCACCTGTCCAGTAGATTTACCTTTAGGGTTAGGTTCAGAGGTTCCAGGGAGCGTACCTGATTGTCTGGGGACGGATGCTGCCATCTGGCCAATCTGTGTGTCAATCGATTTCCTCCAGATATCGATTTCCCCAAGCCTAGAGTTAACATCGTACAGCTGAGTGTGGATGGAATTTATGGACTGCTTGGTATTTGAATGGTTCCTCCGCATCTCTTCAAGGATGGTCTACAGGTCATCCTTCTTACCTTCTCTGTCAGGGTGACCAGGAGCTCTGTAGGGAGGGGGATTCTGATGCTGGGGCTGGCGATAGTAGCTCAAGTTCTGATTCTGATACAGCCCTTAGTAGTGTCCCCCCGCATACCTTACCTCTTCATGGGTCTTTCCTTGATGTACTTGATCGATGTGTGGGCACGCAGTAGTGTTGTGCCTCACTGACCCACATTCCAAACAAGGTTTATCTTTAGAGAGGAATTTAACTTGTTTGGTAAGGCGACGCACCTGATCATTGTGGAACTAGTCCCCGACGTCTGGATCAACCTCCTTAGGTGGCACATACAATGGCATAGATGGGGCAGGCCTTTCATACCTTTTGTCAGAGCGGCCGCAGAAGTCCCATATGTGTTGTCGTAGTTAGCCAATGTCTCAAATACCTCCCATGCTCGGCGCGGAGTGTATCCAAGATACTCATAGTTGTTGTAGTTGTTGATCTTATCTTTAGTAGGCGCATCCATGCAGTTAAAGATGATCTCCTAAATGACGTAGGGCGGCTGGCCATGAGTTAGGCAGGATTTCAGAAGCCTCTTGTAGCGCTTCCAGACTTGTGCTAATGGTTCTCCTGGCTTTTGTCTGAAAGCCGTGATTTGTTGTCTGAGAGCAGCTGTCTTTGCAGGAGGAAAGAACTTGTTGAGGAACAGGTCATGTAGTTCGTTCCAAGGGCGAATTGATCGAGCAGGCAATCCTTCTAGCCATTGTTGGGCTATTCCTGCAAGGGACCAACGAAAAGCCTTTAGTTTTAAGTATTCCAAATTAGCACCATCAGCTATAGCTTCACATAAATCTATAAAAGTGGTGACATGCTCTAAAGGACATTCATTGATTCTTCCCCTAAATTGACTCCTTCTAATTTCAGTAATAAAAAAAGGACGAATTTCGAAATTAATAGCAGGAAGAACGATTGCTAATTCTGGAACTTCCAGAGTAGGATGCAGATATTCCTTTGCGTTGGTTGGGATATGCCCAATCCGCTCCTCAAGTTCCCTTCTTGCATTGATCTCGCGATATACCCTTGCCTCCCACCGCTGCTGGTTCTGTGCATATTCCGCCTCTCGTCGGGCGTGTTCTGCTTCTCTGGTGGTGAGTGCCTCAATTTGTTGGCGGAGTTGCTCAAGCTCCTGTGCAGGTGTAAGCAGGACCGCATTTTCATCATTGATTTGCGACATCCTCCTGAACCTTTGTCGAAGGTGGAAGTATCGCTCTAGTTCTAGAAGCGGATCGATAGGCGTGCGATCAGTTCTTCGCATGCACCTGAAAAGCAAAGACAAATAAAAAAGCAAGTAAAAAGGAACTAAAAATAAAAACAAATATAAAGAAAAGAAATAGAACTAAAAAGGGCGCGATTGATGGCTTCCCCGACAACGGCGCCAATTTGTTGTTGAAGGAGGATGGTCAAGTATGAAATATAAATATAGTATAAAGCAAACTGACTCCCTGTCTCAGCAAATAAATAAAAGACTTCCTTCCGTTGTAGTAGAAGGCAGTCAGGATCGATCCACGATGAAGCGTGTCAGTACCCGCCTTTTCAGTTCCAATCTCAGTAGAAAATCAACCGGACAAACACAGAAGAAAGCAGAAGCAACATAGAAAAGCAGAAACAAAACGAAAGTAGAAAACTTTGGTCGATATCGACCTAGGCACACTTGATATCGAGTAAGAAAATCGACCTCAGAAACTCGAAATTGACTGAAACAGAAAGCAAAACTAAACAGAACTCGACGTCGACCAAAATTTCCTCGATGTCGACCAAGCTTGTCGATTTCGAGTAACAGTAGAAACACGAATTTGCAATTTTTCGAACGAAAACGAATGTAAACACGAAATTAACTCAATAAACTAAAGACTTCCAAGATCAAGGTATCAACACCACAACGAAAATCATGTAAAATAACACACAAAGTTTTAAAAGATCATGCTTTTCATCAAATAACTTTTGTTATTAACAAATAGGAATATAGAGGCTTTCGCATAAACCCTAATTGTTACTAACCCTTTTTCATATAATTATTCCAAGTTGTATTAAGATCACTTTCGCTTCAATAACACAAACAAGGATCACCTTCAACTTTCGCAAAAGAATCATGCTCGTAGGGATAGAAGATGAATTCGCATCAAAAGATTGTACCTTTACCGCATCACCTCACATGGATACCGTCGGGCTTACCCCGACCCTAGAAGTTGGGTGACTACTCGCTCTTCATCATCAAGAAAGACATTAATAATAAAAGGAACTAACTTGCATTAATGAAATAAAAGAAAGCTTACAACTGAACAAGCCAAATCCGCTCTCGCCTTTCCTTCTGGCTCTCACCACAAGCTCTCTCTCTCTTACTCTATGTAACTAATTGTGACTGAATTTTTTTTTTTAGAAATCAGCCCCTAAGGCTTTATTTATAGGCTTCATTTCAAGCTAATCTAGGAAAGAAACTCTATCTATATCTATATCTATCTATCTAAATTATTAAGATAAAAACATGGAAATAAAGATATAAATCTCTAAAGGAAATATATCTAAAGTAGGTAAATATCTCTTCCAACTTGATAGATCTTGATAGAATTTGACCATGTGGATATCTCCATTGGATTCGGGATTGAACCTTAACAAGGACACAGACAAGCTCAATTTCGGCCACTGGTGTCCACTTGGTATCGACCAACACTGGTCGAGATCGACCAACATTTTTCCGTCTTCACTTTCGCTGCTCGATATTGGCTTCCAGGATGCATGTCGACTCGATGTTACTCGATATCGAGTTAAGGTACTCGATATCGAACTACATCTTTCCTTGCTCAGCTTCTTGACTCGATTCCAGGATATTGACTCGGTATGGGGCACTCGATATCGACTTGGGATAGTCGATATCGACTTCTTCTCTTCAGCCTTCTCGATTCTGGCCATCTCAGTGGAAATCGGCTTGACCTTGATGTCAATGTTTTGTGCCATGTTTTATATCTACTTTTATATCGATTTCTGCATACATTTCATGCATTTGGGTTAGATTAATACAGAATCTCTGTAGTTGATGCTTATTTGCCAAATTATAGAGTCTACACTAGTTTTTATTTAATTTCGCAGAAATCAGACGCACTTTGGAGCTTAAAAGAAACTCATGAAGAAGCTAAGGATGGTGCAGCTGGAGGAAAGGCCATTTTTCGGCATTCATCATTCTGAGTCAAGTTCTGATGACTTAATGAGAGTTGTAGCCCTCGAAAAGAGCTTTCCAACGCATGCTCATATGCATCAATCCGACGAACAAGGACTCAGGAAAGTGCATTTAAAGAACAGCGCAGGATGTTGAGAAGACTGGTCGATATCGACAAAGCCAACTCGATATCGACCAAATCTTGGTCGAAAATCCCAGAATCGACCAAAATCGACAGCAGACAAAAGGACAGCTCGATATCGACCTATAGTGGTCGATATCGACCAACATGCAAGTCGATTTTTCCCTAGGAAGCTGAGATCGAGTGACTGAGCTGAAGCCGGAAGAAGGGACTCGATATCGACCAGACGTGGTCGATATCGACCTAGTGCCAGTGACGTCATCAAGTCGATTCCGAGCTTTACTTAAAGTTTTATCCCGAATCCAATGGAGATATTTTCGAGAGAAGATTCCTTACACATGAAGACTTGAAGATTTATCTTTTTTTTTTTATCTTTTTATTTATCCTAAGGGTGGAACATTTAATTACCCCATAGGATTTATCTTGTCTTATCTTGTTAAATTTATTTATTTTCTAGTAGATTTATATCTTTAGATAGAAGATAGATATTCCTTACCTTGATTAGCAAGGATTAAGGCCTATAAATAAAGCCCATGGGGCTAGTTTTTATTCATTCAATTTTAGAAGGAGAGAAGTAAGTAGAGAGAGAGAGAGAGAGAGAGAGAGAGAGAGAGAGAGAGAGAGAGAGAGAGAGAGAGAGAGAGAGAGAGAGTAGGGCGAGTGGAGCAAGGGAGCGAGAGTGATCTGGCTTTGATCGGTTTGTACTTTCTTCAGTTTGGTTAGCAAGTTGTTTCTTTTCAATCAATGATGTCTGCGATTGCGATGAAGAGCGAGTAGTCCACCTACTTCGAGGGTTGGGTTGAGCCCGACGATAGCCATGCGTGTTCGAGGTAAAAATCCGACCTTTATCATGTTTTGAGCATCTACTACCTTTTATGTGTTTATTGCCTATCTAATAGAGATCCATGTTAACAACTTGGATTATAAACATAAAATTGGTAGATACAATTAGGGTTTCTTGAAAGAGTGGTCTAATTGTTGGAAAAGGCGAAAGCTTGATCCTTCAATGCGATTGCATGATTATCCCTTATTCTTGCCTTATGCATGTTTAGTTATCGTTGTTGCAAACACCGATTTTGGAAGTTTTCTTTTACATAAAGTTTATTCCGAATTCCGCAAAGCTTTGTTCTTTATTTTATTTTACTGTTTCTTCTCGACTTCGACCACCCCTTGGTCGACGTCGACTACTGATTTTTGATTGAGCAAAGATCGATGTTGCTTGTGTCTCTGTAGGTTCCTCGAAGTCGACAAGGCTTACTCGACTATGACCAAAAACTTACTCGACGTCGAGTTGCCTCCTCGTAGTCGACCAAATCCAGTGTCTGCTGTTTGCTCGGATTCGACTGTACTGGCCCCTGTCGACTAAACCCTAGTCGAGGTCGAGTACTCTGAAGTCGACAACCACCTGTGAGATTCTTCCGATGCCTAGGATCCGCTGACACGCTTCCTCGTGGATCGATCCTGACTTCCCACTTCTACATCGGGAGGGAGTCTTGTAATTATTTGCACGGGACGGAATCTGGTTTGCTTTGCTTTATTTACATTCTATTTGTAAGTCTCGATTTCCTCCCTACAACAAATTGGCGCCGTTGTCGGGGAAGCAATCATTTGCTCCTTAGGTAGTTAGATCTCACGTTTTCCATGAGTTTTCTTCTACAGGTGGATGCAGGACACCTTCGAGTGTTTTGGAACATGGGCCGAAAGGGAAAGAGAGAGACGGTATGCAAAAGAATTGGAATATTTGAGATAGCTATACATGGTTGATGAGGAGGCATGGCTTGAGGGAGTACGCGCATTTAGGAAGCTACAAGATTTGTCAAAATCACCGCCAGAAGCCCCAATCCCGCTAGAAGGAGAATCTGAACCTAAGGTCGACCTCGACCAACGCCTAGTCAATATCGATCTATCTCTAGTCGATACCCAAGTATGTCCTTCCGCGATCTCAATTTCAACTTTGCTATCTGTCTTTGAAAAACCATTTGAAGGACCCCAAGAAGAAGAGCTAGAAAAGAAGAAGTCGGACATCGTTGCCCATGTTGTTTCAAAGTCACTTTTACCTTACAAGGTGAAGGCGATCCCCGACGATTTTGAGCAACCGATGTTCATGTTCAAGTATGGGGTCCTCGCAAAGTGGCACAAAGGTCCGCAGGATAAGGCGGAAGTATCTTTTCCCACTCCACCGGTTAGCTGTGGTGGAGCCACACAACCAAATCCAACTATTAAGCAGAAGGGATACGATCATGAGGAATGCAAATTTCCTTTGTATATTCCTTTATGTAGGCCAGCTGAAGCCTAGGAAGATAAATGGGTGGAGTCGTGGAGCGTTCACTCGGGAAGATTTAAACTTCTCCATATGATGCCCCCGGATGACATTCCACGCTTCCCACCACTGGAGGAACCACCAGACCCACCTATACCTCCAAACAAGGATGAGCCAGGCTAATGCTTAAAGAGAAGTAGGTCAAGCTAAAGACTTAAAATTTAGCGCTTATGGGAGGCAACCCGCTATTTTTATTTATTTTTTTTATATCTCTTTTACTTCGTGCAAGGTATCTTTTGTTGATATTTTTTGACATGTCAAAAAAAAACGGGGATCGAGTGGAAATTTCGAGGCTACCTAGTCGATATCGACTTCTGGCAATCTACTGCAACCCCATTTCGACCCTACAACGCGTTATTCGGTGAGTTCCTTCCTTTACCTTTGTTTTATATTATTTTATACAATGGGGACACTTTATATTCTAAGTATGGGGTGGGGGAAAAGCTCATTATCATTATTATATTTTATCCTTGTTTTTGGTTTTACATGGTGAATTTTGAGTGAATTTTTAATTTTTGTGTTTAATTGCTAAACTCAAAGTTTTTATGAGACATCTCTCAAAGCTTGTAAATTGTTTAGATATTAGTGTCATGGAAGCTTATATCGAACTTGACGATGCAAAATTGGATTCATTAGAGATATAGCATGAAATTGCCTAGTAAAGGGAAGTCACAATGAAGTGCATATTTTTATGAAAACCATGAAAGGAGGAAAAATTTGAAATTGTTTTTGACATGTTGCATGATAAAAGGATGGAGGACTTTATATTTCCATATATGCTCTATGTTAATATTCCTTAGCCTTACCTGTGCTTATGCATCACAAAAGCCATATTTATGCCTTATTTCAATTATTGCTCCACATGATCTAAATATTGCTAATTCTTTACCTTATTTCCATCCGGGGATTATGTTGAGAATGATGTTACATTATGGAGATATTATATGGTGTTTGTGTTGTTGTTATTATCATATTTGGAGTTTGGCAGGAATGTTTGAAATATATGGAAAATTTAATGAGTGAAAGAAAATCCGATCACCTTAGGAGATAAAGGTAGATCGACCCTGCTCGCTGAGATAATAGTTCGGCGAGATGGGACACTAAGGTGAGGAGTCCAAAGCACTAAGTATCCGGGGCCATTCATGACGCCCATGTTTGCGACTCGTGAGAAGGCAGTGCTGAGGTTAGAGAGGTAAAAACATTATTATTGATAAATGCATTATGGAAGGTGAGGAATCTTATGAAGAAGGAATGTGGTAAAGAGAGTTTGGAAATAATCCATTTCCCCGGATTTTAACACCACATGGCCAAAAATTGCCTACCTTTAGCCTTTTACCTATCTACTCCTTTTTAGCTTAAATAAAATCCTCTTGATTATTAATGCTTTGTCACATGAATTGTTTTTGCATAACCCTCCTTTTGTGAGTAGATGTTTCTTTTTATTGCACATGCATGGATTTGTGGTATTAGTACTTTTTCGATGATGGTAATTGATTGCAGGGTTATATAAAAATGAATATGTGATGTTGAAAGTGTGAATTCTTCCCCTGAATGACCATCCAAGTTATTGCTTGGGGACGAGCAAGCTTAAGTATGGGGTGATTTGATGTCCATGTTTTGTGCCATGTTTTATATCTACTTTTATATCGATTTATGCATACATTTCATGCATTTGGGTTAGATTAATACAGAATTTATGTAGTTTATGCTTATTTGCCAAATTATAGAGTCTACACTAGTTTTTATTTAATTTCGCAGAAATCGGACGCACTTTGGAGCTTCAAAGAAACTCATGAAGAAGCTAAGGATGGTGCAGCTGGAGAAAAGGCCATTTTTCGGCATTCATCATTCTGATTCAAGTTCTGATGACTTCATTAGAGTTGTAGCCATCGAAAAGAGCTTTTCAACTCATTCTCATATGCGTCAATCTGACGAACGAGGACTCGGGAAAGTGCGTTTAAAGAACAGAGCAGGATGCTGAGAAGACTGGTCGATATCGACCAAGCCAACTCGATATCGACCAAATCTTGGTCGAAATTCCCAGAATCGACCAGCAGACAAAAGGACAGCTCGATATCGACAACTATATCGACCTATAGTTGTCGATATCGACCAACATGCAAGTCTATTTTGCCCCAGAAAGCCGAGATCGAGTGACTGAGATGGAGCCGGAAGAAGTGACTCGATATCGACCAGACGTGGTCGATATCGACCTAGTGCCAGTGACGTCATCAAGTCGATTCCGAGCTTTACTTAAAGTTTTATATATAATAATCTTTCATATTATATAATTGATTTTTATAATATATTACTATTGAAAATATTTGTGCACAAATATATGAAGATTTTTTTTATAGTTAACATTAATTGCTAAATTATTATTGACGATGCCATAGAAAATAGGCTATATAATAAACACAGAATATGACGTCATAAATAGGTCGCCCAACGCAAAAGGATGTTCGGTCCCACCAGTAGTACATCGCGAGCAAAGTATCCGGTCGAGCCCGAAGGACTAGGCTTAGGGCTCCCGAGAACTATTAACCCTTATTTCCCTCGCGACCTAAACCCCGTGTAAGAATCAGAGTGAACTCTCCAATATCTCGTGAACCTCCGAAATCCTAGCAAGCAGCTCGCTGGCCCAAGGCCCTCACCCCTAATGGCTCAACGTATATTGCCTATGGCCCTAACCATGTGGGCATGCGCTACACGTGTCCTACATAGAACCACGGGGTTGCCAGCCAGTTGCTAGCTTGGTTTCCCTGTAAATACCCCCCTTCGACCTCAAAGGAAGGGATCCGATTCTGAAGATAGAAAAGCATAAGAGCTCTAATTATTCCCCAGACCTAAAACCCCCGAAGTTGAGTTCTAAAGATCTTTAGTCGGAGAAGAACGTTATTTGGGATAACAACCCCGTCTAGCTTCCTCTATGGACGACGATTGAACAGTAACATAATTCATCGCGAGTGAAACTCATAACCCCCATCACTTGGACAAATAAGCATACAATCTGATCATCATCCCCCATCGCTCCCTACGGAATGTGGGGCGGCTACCCCCCGTACCAATTCTTCGCGGGGAACTACCCGCAAAGCATCTGCTTCAACCAGCATGCGAACGGGGCGCCTTTCCAACAAGCAAACGGGGTGCCACTCCAACACGACCCCTGTACCTGCTATCAACAACAAGGACCAGTGCCCATAACGGTCAACCATATCCCCAACCCCGCTGGTTGCCCTCTCAACCCCGATCCGGAACTCGACGAAAACATCAATAAGGTCGACCGTTTTGTCAGGGCCTGAGACGTATCTTCGCGCTAAAATTCCCCTGGGGCACCTGGACAAACTCGCAAAGGTGAACCAACCTTTCCATCGGCTTTTTGCAGACAAATACGCGAGGCACCCGTTCCCAAGAGGTGGAGGGACATCTCCATCGCCAAATACAAAGAAGATACTGATTCCAACGATCACCTCAACCAATTCACCACGACAATGACGCTATGTATTGCCGCTCATTTCAATCCACGCTGAGTGGGGTAGCTTTAACATGGTTTACAAATTTGGCCTGATCATCCATCAACAACTTCGCGCAGCTGTCAGGTACATTCGTCGCTCATTTCGGCAGCGCTCGCACAAGAAAAAGAACCATGTTGGACCTCAACTCTATCAAGCAGGGGGCGACCAAGTCTTTGGGAAACTTCTTCAGCAGATTCACTAATATGGTGGTGCAAATCCCGAGATTCAACCAAGAATCTGCAAGCACAATACTGATGGGAAATTTGGCCGAAGAAGATTTTAAAATTTTCTTATATCGAAAGGATCCGGTAAACTATGACGTTCGGAGATAACTCGTAACCAAGCAGATCCATGCCATGGAAGCTGCAAGCTCTAGCTCGCGACCTGTCGAGTATAAGCCATTGTTCCGTCAGCCAACTTACCACCGACCCCCATTAAACGCCAGAGGAGAGAGAACATCGGGGATCAGCAACCTCATAATCCTCCCTGGAAGTATCCGGCCATCCCACCGCGCCCTCAAATCCAAGAAGTACAATACAACCAATGATCAGGACCAAATCCACTTGGTGCCCCAACCAACGTAATGATGGCTCATCCTGACCATATCTCACCTTCGATCTATGGGATTCCACCAGCTCTTCCTCAAAAGAAGGCACCCCTTCAAATTTGCGCCCCACTAGCGAACCCTGGTAATCCAGTCGCGATACCACAACAACACCGTCCTCCTGAGGTACATCCCCGATAATATAAGCCGCCTAATGCACCATCAAGACCCTACAACCTCCAGTATGCGACTGAGGGAAGAGGTAGGGGAACTTACCCCCAGAATAGGGGACGAAGGAATGGAGGCAGAGGAGGAGGGTATCGACCTCCGCCCAGGGACATGAGAAATGCTCTCGTAGCAAGGTCCTCAACCAACCGACCTGAGCACTCCAACCGAGATCACCGAAAGTCTCCTTCTCCGGATGGGTGCATCAACACCATCGCGGGAGGACCCGTGACATCTGGCACCAGCAATCAAGAAAGGAAAAACTATGAAAGAGAAGCCAGACGCCCCCCATCTAAAGCCAGTGTCACACAAGCATCCACTGTGCACGCTATACTGAGTTTCTCTATTTCTGATACCCGAGACGCTCGCGATCTTAGGATGCCTCACTCAGATCATATGGTCATCCATGAACACTTAGGAACCAAGATCGTCAAGCGGGTCATGATAGATACGGGTTCATCTGTAGACGTCCTTTACTGGGACGCTTTTGAACTACTCGGGATCGCCGAAAGTGCCCCACGTCGCTACTTAGGAAAGCTAGTCTCATTTTCCGGAGACGAGGTTGAAGTAGCTGGAACGATCGAGTAGGCCCTAACGCTAGGTACCATGCCAAATAGAAGAACCCACATGATTGAGTTTACGGTGGTCTGACTGCCGTCCATCTACAACGCCATCATGGGCCGTGTAAGTCTATTCAAGTTCCAAATAGCATGCTCTATATATCATTTTAGCGTCAAGTTTCCATGCGCTGACAGAAAGGTGGGCGAAGCGCGGGGAGAACAGGCCGAAAGTAGAATTTGTTACTTGTTCTCACTAAGAAAGGGCCATAATCGAATATTCACGTTTAAAGGGGGCTTTCGAGGATCTCTAAAAGAAGAAAAAAATGACAAGCATGAACAAGAGGCCACATCTGAACAACAACAGGCGGATTTGGAAGTTTGACCCGAGAAGGTAGCTGACAAAATCGTGGAAGAAAAAGTCGCTTTCTTTCCCTTCCCAAACAAGACTAAAGCCCTATACCACGGTCACAGTTTGACTGGTCCCGCCTTAGTGCGCCTCAAGAATTTGCTTCAAGGATCACGGGACGTCTTTGCATGGTCGCCACTAGATTTAAAGGGGCTTCCCCGAGAGACTGCGGAACATTCCCTTAGACTTAATCACGAGGCGAAACCTGTGTGCCAAAGAAAGAGAAAGATGGCTGCCAAAAAGTCAGAAGTAGTAAAATAAGAGGTGCACAAGCTTCTGCAAGCCGGATTTATTCGCGAGATTAATGACTCAATCTGGCTATCAAATGTGGTGTTAGTCAGAAAAAGCAGTGGCAAGTGGAGGATGTGCGTAGACTTCAAATATCTGAACAAGGCATGCCCAAAAGATAGTTATCCTTTACCGTCCATCGACGAGCTGATGGACACCACAGCAGAACATGCCACCCTAAGCTTTCTAGATGCTTATTCCGGCAATAATCAGATTAAGATGAGTCCTCACCACGAAAAAAGCACCACCTTCATCACCAATCAGGGAACCTTTTGTTATAAGGTAATGCCATTTGGGCTCAAGAATGCGGGAGCCACTTTTCAGCGAATGATAGAAAAAGTGTTTTATCCCAGATCGGAAGAAATGTCGCGGTTTACGTCGATGATATCGTAATCAAGAGCCCTACAAGGGAAGACCATTGCATTGACTTGCAGGAAACCATCGATACTCTAAGGAGAAATCGTGTTTGCCTAAATCCGGAGAAGTGTGTTTTTGGAGTAGACTCCGGGAATTTACTAGGTTTCATGATAAGCCATCGGGGAATAGACGTGAACCCTTCCAAAGTACAAACCATCATCGACATGGCCCCTCCAAGGACGTTGAACGACATCCAAAAGTTGAATGGGTCGGTCAACTACTTGAGCAGATTCTGTTTGCGATTAGCCAACCATTCACTACCATTCTTCGAGCAACTAAAGAAGAAAGGTCTGGTCGAATGGACTACCACTTTGGATAAAGCTTTCAAAAGCATGAAGGATTATTTGGCCGCTTTACCCACTCTACTTTTTCCACGCGAGCACGAAACTTTACAGTTGTACCTCGTTGTCGCCTCCACTACTATTAGCACAGTGCTCGCTAGGGAATCCAAGTTTCCGATTTACTTCGCCAGCCGAGTATTACAACCCGTTGAATCCAGGTATACCCCGATAGAGAAGATGGCTCTATCTGTGATTTTCGCAGTGCGAAGATTGAGCCCTTATTTCCTGGCTCACACCATTGAAGTACTCTCCGACTTACCACTCCATCAGATCCTACAGTCACCATCCCTTTCAAGAAGAATGGTCAAATGGGCAATAGAGCTTTCCGAATTCGACGTTCACTTCAAACCAAGGGAGTCTCGTTTGGCCCGGGCGTTGGCCAACTTCGTTGTCGAAGCCATCTTCACGGACTCTCAGGGCCGCGATGGAGAGGACTGGGTGATTAATGTCGATGGATCGGTGTCGGCGGGAGGATGTGGGGCAGGAGTCACCATCACTAATCCAAGCGAAGAGATAACCGACTTATCTTTCCAATTATTATTTGAAGCCACCAACAATGAAGCGGAGTATGAAGCCTTGATCGCGGGTATTGAAAAGGCCTTGGTTAACGAGGGCCCGACAAGTTCGCATTTTTACATATTCAGAGGTGGTTGCCCTACAGGTTAAGGGAGAATACGAAGCAAAGACTGGAATGCTGCTTGAATATTTGGCCCGTGTAAAAACACTCACTACCGCCTTTGGGAAATGTTCTATCACGTCCATACCTGGCGAGCAAAATGAGCGCGCCGATACATTGGCCAGAATGGGGGCCACGCTGCCCCTAGGTTTAAGTGATCGCGTGATAATCGAACAGAGGCATGTCCGAGGAATCCATAAGGGGGTATTAAGAATATCTAACCTCGGAGACTGGCGTATACCCCTCCTGGAATACATAACTGAAGGGGCAATAACAAGCGAGGTACAGGACAACTAAAATACCAGAAGGAGAGCGGCCCGCTTTCGAGTCAGAGATGGCCGACTATGCAAAAGGGGTTTCAACCTTCCGGATCTCCTGCGCGTCTCAAACCAGTCAATCTCATGTAAGAACTGCACGCGGGCCTCTGCGGCAACCACCAGGGATGGAGAGCCGTAGCGTCTAAAATCACACGCCTAGGCTATTATTGGCCCTCCCTTAGGGCGGATGAGGAAATGGTCATCCATGTATGCGATCCTTGTCAGCGACACGCGTAACTCAATCATCGTCCCCCTCATCCTTTGAAAACCATCTCTGCACCATGTCCATTCGCAATATGGGAAATGGATATTTTGGACCCCTTCCCAACAGCACCAGGCCAGCTGCGCTTCATCATTGTGATAGTACACTATTTTACAAAATGGGTAGAATCTGAAGCCATGGCCACCATCATAGCGGAGAAAGTGCGTAAATTCCTATGGAAAAATATGGTTTGCTGATTCGGGGTCCCTCAAGCTATCATCACAGATCACAGTCCCCAATTTGACTGCGAGGGAATTCGTGATTTCTGCGCCGGCCTTCGTATAGACTTTCGATTCTCATCAGTGGCTTATCCGCAATCCAACGGACAAGCCGAAACCACGAATCGCCAAATCCTGAATGCCTTAAAAAAGAGGTTGGGGACGGAAAAAGGAGAGTGGGCTAAGATCTTATGGTCATATAGAACCTCAGCTAAGAGTCCCACCGGAGAAACACATTCGCAATCCTTGGGGTTTACCCACTCATCTATCTATTTACCGGTTCAAGAAACACCATTCGCAATGGCTTTTGGGGTGGATGCTGTCATACCAGTGGAGCTGCTAATTCCATCGGCCAGAATTGTCGATTTCAGCAAAGAGTCCAACGACGAGGCCCTTGAGTTAGAACTCCATTTACGCGAAGAAATAAGGGATACCGCTTGTCTCAAAGCAAATGAGTATCAACGCTGCTCTTCTCATGGGAAGGATACAACAAGCGTGTTTTTGTACGACCCCTGCAAAAAGAAGATATGTTCCTTCGACAAGCAACGACCGGGGGAAAACTTGAACCCAAGTGGGAAGGTCCATACGTCATCCATAAAGAAGTAGGTAGGGGTTCCTTCAAGCTTCAAAATTCGGAAGGCGCGGTCCTCGCAAAATCATGGAACGCCAAGAATCTCAAGGCGTATTTTGCGTAAAAGGTAGACATATTAGAAACCTGGTAACTTAGATTTTCTATGTATATGGGTCACCAGGGTTCCGGATTGGGTACACCGCTTCATATATATAAATGAAAGTTTCAAACCCAAGAAACATTTTTGACACCGATAAATTTAGCAATCACGTGTCTTTCGAACACGGGGGTGTGCAAGGTAAGCCTCCAAGGAGAATAAATTTAGCGATCGCGTGCACTTTAAGCACGGATACGCATGCAAGTAAGCCTCCATAGAGAATAAATTTAGCGATCGCATGCACTTTAAGCACGAATACACATGCAAGCAAGCCTCCAAGGAGAATAAATTTAGCAATCGCGTGCACTTTAAACACGGATACGCATGCAAGTAAGCCTCCAAGGAGAATAAATTTAGCGATCGCGTGCACTTTAAGCACGGATACGCATGCAAGTAAGCCTCCAAGGAGAATAAATTTAGCGATCGCGTGCACTTTAAGCACGGATACATATGCAAGCAAGCCTCCAAGGAAAATAAATTTAACAATCACATGTCTTTCGAACATGGGGATGTGCAAGTAAGCCTCCAAGGAGAATAAATTTAGCGATCACATGTCTTTCGAACATGGGGATGTGCAAGTAAGCCTCCAAGGAGAATAAATTTAGCGATCGCATGCACTTTAAGCACGGATACGCATGCAAGAAAGCCTCCAAGGAGAATAAATTTAGCAATCGCGTGCACTTTAAGCGCGGATACGCATGCAAGACAGCCTCCAAGGAGAATAAATTTAGCGATCTGATTTTGCCGAATCCCATGACTTCATAATAGGTTCGTCCATGGTTTTCACCCATAATGGCCATGCTCGTTTTGAAGTTCAGGATAAGGATTTGAACGAGGGAGGTGGAGTTATCAATCGCGCGGGATCATCCACACAAGATCATTCCGCAAATGGTTTTCACCCTTAGCGGAGTCATGACTTTTTTGTTAATTCTGAATTTACTGTGAAATTTAAATAAAGCCAGAGATTTTGTTGTTGACAACTGATCCTTGTTTCCTTATATCTTTAATCTTTCCCGCGGTAACGTTTTCTAACTCTTCCGTAGGTAGATATTAGGACAACCCTCTCGTTCCCCCTCTTTCATGGCTTTTTGTGATGATTTTCTTCCTAGGTTCATCTGTAAAAGTAATTCAGATTTAGCTGGTTTTATCTCAGACCAGGTTAGCACATACATAAAGAGGTTTTCCCTCCCATTAATTTCCCTTAGATTCCTTTCTTCACGGGCCTCGTCGCTCTCCTAGCTAGAATTTTGATATTTACAAGGTTTATGGGCGTCCCAATGCACTGTGTTCTTCTACAAAGTAAGTCACGTTTTAACTCGTTTGGATCTTTGCGTCTCGTGTTTTCGATTTTATCAATGATCCTGTCTCGGTATGCGGGGTGCCCTATCTGTTATTACCCGTGATCCCGAGCCGCTGACATAGATGTCCCTTTATAAAGAGAAGATGTTTGAGGAGTATTCTATTCACTTACTTTCTTTACTCCTATTTTCTTTCTCTTTATGACTACGTCAAACCAGGCGGTTTGGACATTTTCTGAGCCCATCCGCTTCCCGGAGCAACTACATCGCTTGACCCTTCCGTTGCGTTTTGAAGATGAATTTCATCCGGACCTTCCCAGGAACATTCTTCTGTCGTCCCGAATTTCGCGGAATTTTTCTATAGAAAATATTCGCGGAGATTATAGGATTCCTTACTTAGGTGGCGGTTGGAACGATTTTGCCTGTTCACATAGTATTGATGTTGGTTCCTCTGTAACCTTTATTCATAGAGGATGGGTTCATTTCGAGGTTCGTATCCTAGATGCGGTAGGGGATGAGGTAGATGCGGAATGGGCTCCTCCTTACTCAGAAGGTCCGCTTTCGAATGGATCCCGCTTGAGCCAGGACAGGACTCGTATTATCCCGGCCAGGCCTCGGTGGAGGTGAATTGAGAACGCTCGTAGAATGTTTCTAGTTTCTCTTCCTGTGTAATATAACGTTTAAACACATATGCACTTACGAGTAAGCCTGTAAGGAGAATAAATTTAGTTGCCATCACTCTGTTTGCGATTTACATCAACGAGTTTCCGTATCATCTGGAAAATTAATAAAAACATTATGTTTTGCTCTACTATATTCACGATTCAGGTTTGTTCGACTATGACATCAAACAATCCTTAAAATAGCCCGCTAAGATCAGATGAGTGAGCTATTCTAGTCCAATCTTTAAACAAACTTTGAAAACAAGTTCGATATAACGCGTATAAAAGCCAACATACAAACGAAACTTCAAAAGAGAATACACAGTACATTTGCATGCCAAGCTCATTCGTTCGCTTCTAGAACAATTATTGTAAAACGACTACCCCCTCATACTTAAAGATAATAAGAGACCCCCCGACACATAAACCGCTGTCCACAGCAAAAGCACGCCAACCTTCAGTAAGGATGTAATGGCCCTGGCTATCTCGAAACACCCTTACTCGAAACTCTCGCCCAGTGGGAGAAACCAAGCACACATGAGTCAATCCCTCGGGAGCATACTGAGCGCCAAATGATTCAGGCAAAAGCTGCAAGCCACAAAACCCAATATCAAATAAGAAACACTAGAATTACAAAAGACGGGTAAAGAAAGCTACCATATATTCCATCTTTTCTTCAGAATCAATGGAACTGAAAAAGTCACGACGACAAGGATGAGGGGAGGTCATGATTCCTCACTACAAGAATACTAGTAAATAAAATGAAGCCCAAGGACAACTGCCGCAGATTTTATCCGAACATCTGCTATTTATCAGCAAATAAAACAAACAAGGCAGTTGTCTCATCACCAAAAAAGTAATTCATATCTGTCCAAAGCGACATTTTCAGAACCAACTACATGCCAAGCAAGTGGCAAAATTGCAGAACCCAACTCTGCAACCCAGATCGTCATTATTACGTTGGCAGAGATCACATCCGGGTCGGAAAAAGACAAAACACAAAAACCCAAACCAAATCATTCAGCGCATCAGCCATCAGGATATCATTAGACAAATCTTCGCGATTACAGATACCAAAGCGCGCGATTAAAGTTAATAAAAGCACAACATAAAAACAAATATCTGCTAACACCACCATTACAAAACACTCAAAAGCTCTACTCATTTTCATCTTCAAGAACGAGGATTTTGAAATAATATCCTTCCACATATTGAAAGAGCACCACCGATGCTCCAACCTGAACGCCGTTGTTAGTCGCAAATCTGTTCCAGCCACTAGATAACCACCAACGATTAGAGCAATCCTTGGAGACTTCGACACGAAAGTTTTCACCATTTGCGGAAACTAAACAAACATGGTCAGATACAACATGACCATACATCCTCTCAAAAGCATCAGGAAGAGGCTGCATATGAAAGAACATTGTTACTTAATAACAGTTCAGACCCAAGAAAAAGTATAAAGCACGAAGAACGTGTACAACTTACAAGACGATGCATCATCTCCTCTACATCAACCCAACGGAAAAAATCTCGCATCCCATAATTGGGAGACGCCATCCCTTCGCCCAAAACAACAATGCTTAATAAAGCAACCCAATAACTGCAAGATTTCAACAAAACAACACGCCTTCTTATACCCAGAAAAAAGGGGATACATACTTTGCAAATCGTCTACAGCATTTATTGCATACGTTGAAACTAGACAAAGAATCTGCAAGAAGGATTTCCCGAGATACTCTGCATGTCCTACACGTGACAAAGAATCCCTTCAGAACCAAACCAAGTACACTGGCGCATTTCAAATCCAAATATAGTCATTTATCACAAAAGCATTTTCAAATCAGTCGACACCACTATAAAAGCTCTTCTTCCTTACGACATAAAAGGCAGAACCTTCTTATTACCAGTCCTTCCAAAAAACACAAATATGGCAACAAACACCAGCAATGAAAACCCAAACAATCCCTTTATTTTTTATATTTATTTACTAGGGGAAGAGCAATATATACGCATGATGTTGCCTTATGAATTCGGTCGACACTTCCAACCCCATGTTCCCGAACGGATCTTTTTGACCACTCGCGTCGTCAAAATTTCCTTGTCCACATTGTAGGGGGTGATTACAGATCTCACTGGGTAGCACGTGGATGGACGGACTTTGTTGAGTCACACGAACTAGAGCTGGAAACATCAATAATGTTCACCCACCTGGGAGAAGCAAGGTTTGAAGTCCATTTCTTCGACAAACAAGGTTGCTACATATAGGGCAAACTTTACGATAGCGACTATGACGGTCCAATGACAAATGGTTTCCACTAGATCTCGGGACCAGTTCGATGAGCAAAGTTGTTCCATCTTAAAAAAAAATTAAAAGAAAAGCTCGGCCTATCAATAAAAATTAGCTTCTTTAAGATTGGATTTATCATCAATCTTTGTCTAACGATTCGAAGAAAATTCCCAACATCTAAGGACGCTGGAGATTGAAGTTTCTCCATTCGCGAACAACGAGCTGGAGATATCTTGATTTCTTCCTCCCCGGCATCTAAGGATGCTGGAGATTGAAGTTTCTCCATTCGCGAACAACTCGCTGGAGATATCTTGATTTCTTCCTCCCCATGATCTAAGGACGCTAGAGATTGAAGTTTCTCCATTCGCGAACAACGCGCTAGAGATCTCCTAATTTCTTCCTCCCCATCATCTAAGGACGCTGGAGATTGAAGTTTCTCCATTCGCGAACAACGTGTTGCAGATCTCTTGATTTTTTCCTCCCCGACATCTAAGGATGCTGGAGATTGTTATCTCTCAAACGCGAATCTCACTCTGGAGATTGAGGTCTCTCAATCGCGAACATCACGATGGAGATTACTTGTTCATCGAATCGTCCACCGTTTATGATAACCTCAAACAAGTAGCACCACGATAACTTAATAGTTGATTAATTATACACCAAACACAACCATCTGCTGGCGGAAAAACAATATAACCACAGAAAACATAATTAAAACGGAACGTTCAGCACCGAACTGAGAAATCTACATCACCATTTTGATCAGGACCATAGTTCACAGCAACAACATCAAAGCAAGAGTGTTCTTCATACTCAAAAATCAAGCGAGTCCCAATTCGAACTTCATTCAAAACAACGAACTCGGGCCACCCAGTGGTAAACCAGTAGTTGTTGAGCCCTAAGGCTTCCACTCTCACCATAAATTCCTCGTCCGACCGCGTCCATAAATGGACGAATCCGAGGGCATCATAACCATAATCCCGATATATGGATGGTAAAGGCTACAAGGAAAGCAAACACATCAGAAACGCTTTATTTATCAAAAAATCAATCGCATAAATATAGCTTACCAACCTATATAAATGCCCCTCAACGGCAATATCCCAAGTGAAACCCCTCACGTGAGGAAAAAATACATCGGGAATGTCGACTAGCGTCGTAGGCATCATTGTCACAGGCAAACTACAATAAAGCCTTGGGCTTCTTACCTTCTTATACTAACCGCTGCAAAGAAAAACATCAAAGGAAACCGCCTACCACCCAGTTCAACCACAAGGGCAACAAATATCAGATAACACTACAAAACGCATCTGATAAGAACAAGTTCAATCCAGGCGGTGAAGAAAGTTACAGGAAAAATTCATACACTAAGCTACACGAAAAACATGCTAGCAGCAACATGCACCACCCTGCTTCACCGTAATTAAGAGATAACTCTACAAGAACAACATCCGTATCCACTGCGCATAGAACTGGTATAAATAGAAACATCGGTAGTACAAATTTAATTACCTAAAAACATTATGCCAAGTTTTGACATGGTTTCAGGAGAGCTCTCTCTACCAGAAACCCCTCCACCAACTTTCATCACAAACACTATGTTTTTTCCAAATCCTAAATTCTCCAGAATAATCCTTAGGGAAAGCCACTTACACAGGCTCCCTTTACCGTATATCTTTGTAGAATTCGGGGAGGAAATAACAAACCAAATCTATCTATGTTCTCCCTCAAAACAAGAATTCTTAATCCTAGTCGAACGAGACGAGGGGGATTGATTCTCCCTATCGGAAGGGTGGAGATCTTTTGTGAACATTACGAACCTCAGAATAGGGAGTCGCCTCACCTTCGAGTACCAAGGAGAAACCACTTTGATGTGGCAATAGAGCAACCAGGCCCCAATGAAAACGGAGATATATTGCCAGATTACTTATGCTACGAAGAAGCATAACTACAAGAAAGATACTCCAAGTTACTTCCTGTTATATTTCATCGCTAAGAAGTTCTTAAGTTCAGCCTATCATTCTGCATAACATCTAATAAATACGCGAACCATACTTTTTGTCATTTCACGATTTATTCCATAAAACGATCAACGACAGGAGATGGATATAGGTTTCACGAATTTACCTTACAAATAAAAGCAGTGGATAAGGTGAACAAGTCAAGATTTAAACATGAGAAAGCATAAATAAAATCGGCGGGACAGGCCATTAAGAAAAATAAACAAAGGGCACCAAAGAAAGTATGACGGATTCAAAAGATAAAGTATTCACAAAAAACCATGATAAGACATCGCTTACCATAGGACTGAAAATATTCGTCATCCAAAAAACGGACACACAAACCGCAGTAGAGTACGAGACTCTCACCACGGGTAGAAATGTTTTCAAACTTCCCCACAAACAAAATATCTTTACAGAGAATGGAATAACGGCCAAATCAAACATTAGTAGGAGGGCGATCTACGTGAGCAGGCTCGGGGGTCTTCTCACAATCAGGAGGAGGGTCAAGGATAGTTGCATCATTAATGGGAGCATCATAGGGGAGTGGCAGCTCGTGCTGAGGATCATTAAGCTTCAGGTCTTCATCCTCGTAGCTAGAAGGAAACGTCCTCACCTCGTCGCCAAGATGAGCAAAGAGATTAACACTCTGAGTGATCCCACCCATGATCCCGTCCATCCACGCATCGGAAACCTTGTTATAAACGACATCCTCTCCGTCCGTTTCAAGATAGTGACCAAGCTAACCCCGACCGGCACCCACCCAGGAAACCAGATAGCCACCCCTGGACCTCGTCACTAAGCATGAATTCATGGAGCAACTTCTTGGAAAGAACAACTTCATCCCCAGAAGTAAAACGCTCCAACTGGCTCTTCGCACCAGCCAACTCCTCGCGAATGACCCCCAACGCACCCTCAAGTTCTTTGAGATAACTTTTCAAGTGCATGGCCTCCAGTTCATGCCGAGCCCCCACCTCTTGAGCTTTCGCAAGTTCAACCCGTGATAAATCTAGCTCACTCTTCACAGCTTCCACATCTTTCTAGGACTTCGTCAAAGCGTCATTGAGGCTCTCGATGGTTACCTCCTGGAGCTCTGCGTCTTTCAACTTCTCCACCTTCGTCTTTAGAGTAGCCACAATCGTCCTCAACTCCCTCACTTTGTCATCATAGTTTCTCAAACGTAAAGCCATTTCAAACCATTGTAGATTATCCTATGGCAACATGCGAATAAAAATAAACGCATAAGTAAAATAAGAAAAGGAAGAAGAAATGAAGGCATGAGTCGCAACGAAGGTTACCCAGCATCTGCTTTTTCGGCCATGCTCAACTAATTCTTCATCCGTCAAATGATGAAGATAATCTCTTTCGGGAAAAAATTACCATATCTGCTGGGAAAAATTAGAACAAGTCAGGACAAAAGAAAACCACGGCCAAAACACCAAAGGATTTAAAATAAAAATTCCTGGACACTAACCTGGCTGATGCGGAAGGCTAAGCTTGGCCATTTCTAAGCGAACCGGGGTCACAACCTTCATATAACCCCGTACAGTCGCAACCCCGCTCTCAAACGCAGCTCTCCACCTATCCGCTGCATCATGCTTATCACCAGACGCGACATAGTTGCCGGGTTTGATCACGAAGTTCAAGATAGTTTTGGTTGGATCGCGAACGAGGAACCACTTTTTCCTCTATCCCGGGCTACTGGACAACCTCTCAACAATCTTTCCAGCCAGAGAAGCGAACATCAGTCCTTCACCGTGCCTCAAGGAAAGAACAGAGAAAAGATGATATAACGACGGCGTTTGCTTAATGGTAGCACAACGCATGATGTATACCGCTAAATACATCCATACGTTAAAAGCAAGCTGGGCAGGGCATTAGTTTATATAAGCTAAAAAGTCTACATACAGCAGGGGGAGAGGGAGACGGAACCCTTGAAGCAAGCTTCCCAGATGAACGACAACATGGTCCTTGTATTCATTCAAGCATCCCCCACCACCAACGGCCAGGCCTATCTCCACCCTAGCCGGCCACGGATAAAGCTTCGCCACCTCTTCCAAGTGCTTGACGTCTAAAATCGACTCCTCACCCAGCGTTTTTGGTACGGTAAAAGCTACGCGATCCGAGAATATTGTTGGAGGAGGAGGGGGCGCGCGAAAGTATAACCTTTGCAAAAGCTACAGCTATCAACCTCCGTTCGATCATAAAGAGGTAGGTCAAAGTCACTCGGGACCACTCGGGTAGGTTTTTTAGACTCCTTGGGTACGCGAGACGACTCGCCCCTTCCCAGGTCATTTATAGACTCCGAGGTATGGCAATACTCAGGTTTGTCCCTCTTTAAAGGACGCTAAATAGTTCCCGCCATCTTCCATTTCTTCGCGCTTGGACCAGCCCCGGGGTTCACCCTTTTTCTCTTTTCCTCGCGAGGTTTTTTACTTGGTGAAGGAGGAGCTGGACTTGCCGCAGACTCCGAATTGACATCTGCATGGGATCTGGTTCTCGAGGAACTGACTTCTTCATATTCATAGCCTACGCAACGATTCTGGCTATCGCTCTCCTGCGACATCTTAACTCTAAAAACAAACGAAAAACCCCCTGGAAAAGACGCAAGGAAAAGAAAAAATTAATAAGGGGAAACTACCTTTTCAACATTGCGAGTAAATAAATTTGGCGCCAAAAAGTCTTCTTGGAGGTTTAAGTTGACGCCTCACGCGCCCCCCAAATGGACGTTGAAAAGACATCTCCCCCCCCCCCCCCCACAGGAGGGTGGTTCAAAGGCGCCTTTCCATCTCCTCCACAAAGGTTTCTCGATTCTCAAGAAATCACTCCTGAGAAAGGCAAAAAGGGGAGACGAAAGGTTTCTTCCGCCCTTTCTCGTTGGAGATTTCCCACAAAGTCCGAAAAAGCCGTCGGAGGTTATCCAAAAAACTCAAATGCAACACTACCCGCTCTCGACACCGCCCCACCACTACTAACTATCCGTCTACTACTCCATAAAGATCAGTTATAAATAAAGGGGCCATGGAAAAGGTAAAGGATGAAACAACATAGTGGCGAGGGAGACAACGGATGAGACACCAGGGCGTACCCCGTTCACCACCCCATAACCGCCGTTGGGATCGGTTTTCCTGACTAACCCTAAAAATCTCAAGAGAATAACACAATCCTAGAAATTAAAATGGGCAAAAGAAAGATCGAAGGCGACTCACTTGAGAATTGTGAGAGAGAAACACCGGAAAACTTAGGAAACGGAGAACGGACCACCACCTAACTCCGATCTCGGTTGTTCAAAAAACACATGAAACACTAGAACTCCCTCTCTCTTCCCTCTTCTCTTTGAAAATTCAGAAATATAGAATAAGGTGAAGCGAGGGTAAAAACCCCACTTATAGGTCCCTGTGGGACTACTCCGCCCAATGGGCCAAAGAGCACGATAGGCCCAGATAAGGCCCGTCCAATCAACTAAGAACTTTGGCAGGAAGCATCGTATTTGTCAAAACCCAATCGCGAAATGATGTATCACTCGCGATCCGGTTACGAGGAGATATGACAATGTCATAGAAAATAGGCTATATAATAAACACAGAATTATGACGTCATAAATAGGTCGCCCAACGCAAAAGGATGTTCGGTCCCACCAGTAGTACATCACGAGCAAAGTATCCGATCGAGCCCGAAGGACTAGGCTTAGTGCTCCCGAGAACTATTAACCCTTATTTCCCTCGCGACCTAAACCCCATGTAAGAATCAGAGTGAACTCTCCAATATCTCGTGAACCTCTGAAATCCTAGCAAGCAGCTCGCTGGCCCAAGCACCTCGCCCCTAATGGCTCCACGTGTATTGCCTATGCCCCTAAGCGTGTGGGCATGTGCTACACGTGTCCTACATAAAACCACGAGGTTACCAGCCAGCTGCTCGCTTGGTTTCCCTATAAATACCCCCCTCCGACCTCAAAGGAAGGGATCCGATTCTGAAGATAGAAAAGCATAAGAGCTCTAATTATTCCCCAGACATAAAACCCCCGGAGTTGAGTTCTAAAGATATTTGGTTGGAGAAGAACGTTATTTGGGATAACAACCCCATCTACCTTCCTCTATAGACGGCGATTGAACAGTAACATAATTCATCGCGAGTCAAACTCATAACCCCCATCGCTTGGACTAATAAGCATGCAATCTGATCAATATCCCGCCATGCTAAGGCTTGTAGGTATTTTAAGGGATTATGTCGTCACAAGTGAGGTAATAAGTATAGGCGAAATCCCATGAACGCGTCAATTATCAAATGTATAGTTTTTCTGAGTTTATACTCATATTTATATTTAATAACACAAACATTATACTATTTAAGATTTTAGTTGTTTCTATTCATTCATAAAATTTAAGATATTGATTTTTTATATAAAGAAAGACAATGTTTATGCAAAATTGTAAATTCTATGATATATTATCTTGTCTGCTATATATTAATTTTAAAATGGTTGATGTAAACAGATGTGTAGTTGTCGTTGTTGTTAATCTAAATTTTTTTTCTAATTGTTGAGGAGACACTTAGTTAATAAATTTATTTGGCAAAAAATCTCTTTTATAAGTTAATTATTACCATTTAAGATATTTTTTTAATAAAATAAATTATCGACATTTATGAAAATTTATATGAAATATTATGATTTATAATATTATTTTTTAATTAAAATGGTTATTCTCAATAAATATATTTTAATTATTTTTAATCTTAAATATTTTCTAATTATTTTTTGTTTATATTATTATCTAGTCTAATTAGGATAGATTGTAAACTTATTACTATGTAAAAAATAAATAATATCCTTAATTATAACCAAAAATATTGAAAATTAATTAAAATATATAATTATAATAATTTTTTTAATATCTTTAGACTTATTATATATAAGAATTGAATATTTATTAGACTTCAGCATTTATTATTTTCTTTATATATATAAGAATTGAATATTTTTATTTCTCATAATCAACTCATACATCATTTATTGCAAAAAGCTTTTAAAGATGTTTGAAGCATCTTTTATATTATAATTATAACTAGTGGACTATCCCGTGCTATGCACGGGTCTATCAATTTTCGACATCAAAGAATTTTATATATGTTTAAGCTAATAATTTTTCAATAAATGACCTTAAATTCTTTACGTTACCTCATAAAATCTAATTGTAATAATCTTATTTTATTTCCTACTCGTGTATTAAACTCTTATTAATTTCAAATACAAACATAAAAGTTTTACTCTGCCACCAAGTTTGTATCAGTATTTTAAAATTTAAATTTCTAAAAAAATTAAATTTATGATGAATTTATATACTACTCCCTCCGTCCAAAAATACATGGACTTTTACTATTCATGCACGTTTTTTTAGGAGTTAAAAACTATATAAAATATTAACTTTTTTATTAATTTTTTTTTAATAATTACAAACTTATTGATAATAAGTTTGTAATTATTAACAAAAATTAATAAAAAAGTTAATATTTTATATAGATTTTACCTTCTTAAGAAAGCGTGCGTGAATAGTAAAGTCCATGTATTTTTGGACGGAGGTAGTAATATTTATACCAAAACACTTTTTTACAAATAGTAACAAATTTTTTTATTTACATTAATTATACTTTTTTATCTTCTTTTGAATGTGTATTAATACTTAGAAAATTAGTTTCTTTAACTTCTTATAAAGATTATTTATTGTTTTTTTAGTCTCTTTACTTTCTTATAAAGATTATTTATTTTCTTTTTAAAATCTTCAATATTTTTCATTTATTCCACCTCATTTATGACAAAAAAGCTTCTTTTACTAAAGAGTAAATATATATATATATATATATATATATATATATATATATATATATATATATATATGGGTATTTGCAAAACTAACCTAAAAAACCGGTTGTGTTGCCCTCTCTATCCCTTCTCCATATTATTTGCAAAAGGGTAGCCCAAATTCTTTTAATTTTGCAGCCCAGCCGGTTACACATAGGAGAGACACCGGTTGCATTGATGGAGGAGAGAGAGGGAGGCGTGTGGATGGGGAGAGAGTTGACAGTTTTTTTCAAAACTGTCACCTCAACTGCCTAGGAGAGTGGTTTATTAAAGGGGTATTTGTTGAGCCCGACTGTTTCTCCATCTGTCTCTCTCTCATACATTTCAAACTTTCAAAACCAAAGGAAGAGGCGGAAGGGTTTCGAAGAAGAAGTAGAGCAAGGCGGTAGAGGAGACGACGAAGAAGCGGAAATCAAACCCTAACGCCCTGCACACAAGTGACGACAACAAGTAAGTAAAGCCTAAACCCTAAAGCCCCCGAATAATTACCGATTGAACAAAATATTAGGGCGAGAACTGTAGTTGCAGATCCAAATGTGTTTGCCATTGTTTGGAATGTAGAAATCAAGTAAGTTGCGGAAAGGGATTTGAGGTTCCCTCTGTCATGTAAGTTTCAACCATCGGCATGTAGACATCAAGGGCTGGAAAGTTTCCGAAAGGAAATTGACGAGGGAGATAGAAGGGAAATTAGGGGAAAATAACAATTGGTCTTCAACATTGGCTGGGGTTAAATGGATAAATTGGGGGAAAACAACAATTAGTTGGATGGAGAAATTGGGGGATTTGGGGGAATTGTCGACATTGGAAGATTTGGGGGTTTTGGGGGAATTGGGGAAAATGGGGAAAGGCGCTTGCGTATTATGAAAATAGCAGGAGTAGTGCGAGTTCGAAATGTTTACTTTTGAGATGCCTTCGAACATTGGACTGAGTTCAGGGGAGACTTGATTACATGTCATGTTTGATTTATGTCATGTTTTTACTAGTCAAATGTCATGTTTATAACATTTACTGTCATGTTGCTTGATAGTCCTAAGGTTTTGCTTCCCAATTTTGCAGGATATCAAGGACAGGCGAACATGTCGACTTCCCGCTCTGTAAAAAGAGTTCCCCTTTCACAGACAACAGGCGAGATATGGTGTGCGTAGTCTTGATCAACGGAATACAGTAGTGTCGATGTGCGACTGACACTTGTGCGTAATTTTGCAGGCCATCTATGCGGTCCCCAAGGACCAGCACTACAAGGGCCGTGTAAACCAGTACGGCCGGCCGGCAATACTTGCAAACCTGGACAACTACCTAAGCGAGGGGGACTGGAACAAGTTGATGGCAAGCCCGTTGGCCGCCATTGCGAGGCCGCCCCCTCACCCTCACCCGCGTGAAGGGGATCCCGCAAAACAAATAATCGTAAGTATCTGTCCCGCTTCCCTCGTTTTTTGTAATGTTCCCGAATATCCCCGCATATATCCATTGACGCAAATGATGACTGTTGGTAGGAGGAAATCGAGATTGCAAATTAAAATATAAATAAATCACAGCAAACCAGATTCCGTCCCTTGCAAATAATTACAAGACCTCCTCCTGATGTAGCAGCGGGAAGTCAGGATCGATCCACGAGGAAGCGTGTCAGCGGATCCTAGGCAGCAGAGTAATCTCACGATCAGAAGTCGACAACAGGGTCCTCGATCTCGACTAGAGTAGTCGACAGAAGATCGGACAGTCGAACACAACAGCAGCAACTCGGCACAGGCTACTCGATATCGATGAAGGGCTACTCGATATCGAGTACAATCCTTGTCGACCTCGGGTTGGTCTTGTCGACTTCCTGCACAAGTAAGCTACGGCGACTCTGGGTCGAGAATCAGTAGTCGAGATCGACCAGGCTTGGTCGAGATCGACGAGGGCAGAAAATAAAACGAAAGAAAATAAAGAACAAATGCTTTTGGGATTTTCGAAATAAACTATATGTAAAAGACTTCCAAGATTGGGGTTTGCAACAACGATAACCAAGCATGTATAAGGTAGAATCGAACAGATAATCATGTGAATCACATCAAAGGACTAAGCTTTCGCCTTTTCCAACAATTAGACAACTCTTTCAAGAAACCCTAATTGTCTCTACCGATTTTATGTTTACAATCCAAGTTGTTATCATGGATCTCCATTAGATGGGTAATAAACACATAAACAAGTAGGAGATGCTCAAAACATGATAAAAGTTAGATCTTTACCTCAATTATGCAGGGCTATCGTCGGGCTCGCCCCAACCCTAGAAGTGGGTTGACTACTCGCGCTTCATCGCAAACTCAGACATCATCGATTGAAAGGAAATAACTTGCATTAAACTAAATTCAAAGACTTTACAATCCCGGCGATCCAACTCTCGTTGAACGCCAAAACCTTAAAACCTTCGAACCCCTAAAACTTCTCCTTGGAACTACTTGTCTCTGACTGAAATTGAATGATTAAAACTGAGCCCCTAGGGCTTTATTTATAGCCTTCTAACCCTAGCTATTCTAGGAAAGAAGATATCTATCTATATCTAAAACTTTATCTAAGACTTAAAAAGATAAATAAAAGCTATAACATAATTAAATCTAAATTAGGGAAATATATCTAAAAGTCTTCTATGGATAGAATTCCTTTTCTTCATGATGGATCTTGATAGTTTTGGATAGAATCGACAATCTTCGCGTCCAAGCAATGCAAAACCGAGTAGGATTCGTCAAGCCGCGTCGAACAGCTTCTGGAAGCGTGGTCGATCTCGACAAGAGCCTTGTCGATCTCGAGTAGGAATCCTGGTCGACTGGTCTTGGCTGGCTTCTCTGCTCGACAGGCTCGGACATGGCTCGGAGGTCTGGTCGATATCGACCACGGCTACTCTGTATCGAGTAGAGGTGGTCTGCGTCTTCGTCCTCGGCTTCTCGGCTTGGCACAACTCGTCGACTCCGGACATGGCTCCGAAGTGTCGTCGATCTCGACTAGATGGTACTCGAGATCGAGTAAGGTTCCGGAGTCGGGTTGTCTCTGACTCAGTGTCCTCGATCAGCTCTACTCGACCAGGTGTGCTCGACCAGCCTCGTCGAGATCGAGTAGAGGTTAGTCGATCTCGAGTAGAGTTCTCTCAGCTTTCTGCACTGTTCTTGAAACGCACTTTCCCAAGTCCTCGTTCGTCGGATTGACGCATATGACCATGCGTTGGAAAGCTCTTTCCGAGGGCTACAACTCTCATGAAGACATCAAAGCTTGATTCAGAACGAAGAATGGTGAAAAATGGTCTTTTCTCCAGCTGCACCATTCTTAGCTTCTCCATGAGTTTCCTTTAAGCTCCAAAGTGCGTCCGATTTCTGCAAAATATAACCAAAACTTGTGTAGACCTCCATATATTGTAAATAAGTGTAAACTACACAGATTCTGTATTGTTCTAACCCAAATGTATGCAGTGTATGCAGAAATCGATATAAAAGTCAGTGTAAAACATGGCAAATTAGGCTTACAACAAACACCCCATACTTAAGCTTGCTTGTCCTCAAGCAATACTTTTAATTGTCATTCAGGGGAAGAAATCAAAACTCTCAACATATCAAATTCATTCTCATATATCCCTGCAGTCAATTACCATCCTCGAAAAGGTACTAGTGTCACAGATCCATGCATGTGTAATTATATAAAAGCAACATCTACTCACAAAAGGAGGGTTATGCAAAACATTCATTCGTGACAAAGCATTAATAATCAAGAGGACTTTAATTTAAGCTCAATAAGGAGTAGATTGGTAAAAGGCTAAAGGTGGGCAATTTTTGGCATTGTGGTGCTTTTGATCCGGGGAGATGGAGTACTTTCCAAACTTTCATACCACATTCTTTCTCATTAGATTCATCACCTTTCATATTGCTTTTATTCATAATAATGCTTTTACCTCTCTAACCTCAGCACTGCCTTCTCGCGAGTCGCAAACATGGGTGTCATGAATGGCCCCGGATACTTAGTGCGTCGGACTCCTCACCATGTGTCCCATCTCTCCAAACTATTATCTCAGAGAGCAGGGTCGATCTTTGATCGGATTTTCTTTCACTCATTAAATTTTTCATATATTTCAAACAATTCCGCCAAACTCCATTAAAATAACAACAACACATCACAAACACCATATAACATCTCCATAATGTAACATCATTCTCAACATATTCCCCGGATAAGAAATAAGGTAAAGAATGGGCAATATTTAGATCATGTGGAGCAATATATGAAATAAGGCATATTATGGCTTTTGTGATGCATAAGCATAGGTAAGGCTAGGATTATAACAATATGAGCATTATATGGAAATATAAAGTCCTCCATCCTCTTATCATGCAACATGTCAAAAGCAACTTCAAATTTTACCTCCTTTCATGGTTTTCAATAAAATATGCACTTCATTGTGACTTCCCTTTACTAGGCAATTTCATGCTATATCTCTAATGAATCTAATTTTGCATCGTCGAGTTCAATATAAGCTTCCATGACATTATCCAAAATTTTTCATGGGGGTCATTTTTCCAAATTTTTTTGGAAAACATGCGTATAAGCACATAAATTAATAATGAATTCCAAAATAGCCATGTAGCAATTCAAAGAAATAATGCACATATATGTCAAATATGATCAAATAAATCAAATATGCACAAAGTAAGCCCTTCCCCCACCCCATACTTAAAATTCACAGTGTCCTCACTGTATAAAATCAAATAAAAACAAGAGTAAAGGAAGGAACTCACAGGATAATGCATCGAGGAGGCTGAATCAGTGTATGTCGAGTAGGTAGCTAGTCGATATCGAGTACGGTCTACTCGATCTCGAGTAGCTTCGTCTGCGTCTGGTGGTTTTCTGAAGTCGAGGAGCATCTGGGCTTGTCGATGTCAAGTACGTCTACTCGAGGTCGAGTAACTTCTGGGCTTCTCCTCCTTGTCGTCGTCGACTTGGCCTTCGTCGATTCTGACTGTTTTCAGGGACTTCTTATTCCACTTTTTGCGATCTTTATATGCTTGCCGACCTACAAGTGTTAGATTCCTCACCAAAAAACAAGACTATCCATATGAAGCTCTTAAAAAGACATAAAACCAAAACCAAAAACTAAAAAGTTCCAAAAGTTCATAAAGCCTATATACATGCTCTAGATTTTAGAGTCGCTAGGCCGACTTCTCCGTTTGTGCTCAAGGAGGACCCTTATTGTGGGGCCCACTCATGCTTGGCCCTTCTCCTGGATCATCTAGGTCCTGATGGTAGTATGCAAGCTCAGCTGATAGGTGGTTGCTTGCATCATCTCCTTTCCCTTTCTTCTTCTTCTTTGTAGCCTTTAATTTCTGCAAATTCTCTCGCCATGGTGTCTTAGCTCCCTTTAAATCATTGAAAATTTTACTTATGGACTGAGGGGGAGTAGAATTCATACCTGCACTTACCTGTTCGGACCCAAAACAGAAATCTTTGGGCTTGGGTCTACTCGATGTCGAGTACTGCTGGTCGAGATCGAGTACAGGGACCCCATACTTAGGCTCCTGGCGAGTTTTTGGCTCAGTGATGGTGGTCGAGATCGACAAAGGTTTGTCGAGGTCGAGTAGAGCGCTTGTCGAGGTCGAGTAGGGCTTGTCGACCTCGAGTACAATTTTGGCTCCTTCCTCCGCTGTTTGCTTGGTCCTGTCGATGCTGATGCTTTTCACCTCCAGCCATGAAACTTCCTCCTTTGCAGGGCCAAAAGAGAAATCCAAAACCTCATCGCCTATGGTGAAGGTGAGCGACCTATTCTTGACACTAATTCGGGCATCTGCAGTAGCTAAGAATGGTCTACCAAGAATAATAGGGCTAGTAGGATCTTCAGCACAATCAATGATAAGGAAATCAGCTGGAACAAAGAATTTACCAACCTGGACGGGGACATTTTCAACTATACCTGTAGGGATGACCACTGTATTATTAGCCATGTATAATTTAGCATCCACAGGTTCTATGCATCCTATCTTGACCTTCCGCCAGATTGATAAAGGCATGATGCTCACACTTGCTCCTAAATCGCATAGAGAATCATATTTATATTGTCCAAAACCCACAGTAACTGAAAACTTACCAGGGTCAGGCCTCTTTTCAGGGAAGTGGAGTACTTTGCATTCGCCTGCGATTTCTGAGATGGATCGCTTCTTGCTCAGGATTTCCTTCAGAAACTTGACATATCCAGGCATCTCTTGCAGGGCTTCTGTAAAAGGAATAGAAACATTCAGTTCTTGCAGCATATTAACAAATCTGGTAAACCTACCTGCAGTGGGATCTTTCTGTGCTTTTGAAGGGAAAGGCAGTGGCTTTTTCTGCTTCGGAGCCAGATCAGCTGTCGGAGATGCTGCAGAGTCGTCGACCTCAGCTTGCTGCTCCTCGACATCGACCAGAGGCTTGTCGACATCGACTAGGGGCTTGTCGACATCGAGTTGGGTTGTCGACCTCGGGTTTCTGGTCTGCGCAGCGGAGTCCGAGCTCAGCTTCTGGTCTTGGTCGAGTAGAGGCTTGTCGACATCGAGTACTGGCTCCTCGAGATCGACCACGTTCTGCTCTGTCTCGAGTTGCTGCTCTGCGTTGTTTTGCTGTTTTCCGACCTTTGGCTCGTGTAGTTGATGCCCACTCCTGAGTTTGATAGCTGCGACATGTCCGGTTTTCCCCTTAGGATTTGGTTCTGTTTGCCCAGGGAGCTGTCCGGATGGTCGTGGGATCTGTGCAGCGATTTGACCCATCTGCGTCTCTATTCCCTTCTTCCAAATATCAAGCTCTGCAAATTTTGTGTTGACATGCTGGAGCTGATTGTTGATGGTGTTTGTAGCCTGCAGGTTCTGTGCATGATTCCGACGCATCTCCTCAAGGATCAGCTGCAGATCATCCTTCTTTTGATCCCTTTCTGGATGTCCTGGGGCTCTGTAGGGTGGGGGATTCCTAGGAGGACCTTGGTTCCACTGAGGTTGATAGAACCTTTGATCTCCCATATAGCGATTTGGACCCCCAGCATAGGCTGCTTCCTCATGTGTCTCTGCCATTCTGACTTGCTCAGTGTGTGGGCACTCAGTAGTGGTGTGCCTCTGTGATCCGCATTCGATGCAAGGCTGGTTGACAGATAGATATTTGACTTGCTTGAGGAGCTTGCGATTCTGGTCCCTGTAGAACTGCTCCCTGACATCTGGGTCAATCTCCTTTGCTGGCTCATAGAGTGGCATAGATGGTGCTGGTCTGGCAGAGGCGTTCTCATCGTAGTTTGCAGAAGTCCCATACTTGTTGTCATATGCCGTGAGCTTGTCCAGCACACCCCATGCGTCAATTGGTGGCATCGTCAGGTACTCATATCGAGTGTACTGATTGATCCTGTCCTTAGTGACTTGGTCAAAAGAGTTGAAGAAGATCTCCTGAATGACGTAGGGTGGTTGTCCATGAGTAGGGCAAGATCGCAGTAATTCCTTGTACCTTTCCCATGCCTTTGCTAGCGGCTCCCCAGGCTTTTGTTTGAAAGCTGTGATCTTTTGGCGGAGGAATGCTGTCTTGGCAGGAGGGAAGAATTTGTTGAGAAACTCTTGCTCTACTTGTGCCCATGTTGTAAGGGATCTTGGTTTCAGTCCTTCTAGCCACTTCAGTGCAGGTCCAGCGAGTGACCAGCGGAAAGCTTTCATCTTGACATATTCCAGAGTTGTACCTTCAGCAAGAGTACGGCACATGTCATGAAAATTGGTAATATGTTCAAGAGGGCACTCATTAAATCTTCCATGAAAAGCATTGTTTTTAAGTTCTATAAGAAACTGAGTGCGAATTTCAAAAGAGTTTTCAGGGATTAGAATCGCCGATTCAGGCACGACGAGAGTTGGATGCATATAATCCTCTGCTGTAGTTGGATATTGGGCAAGCTCATGTGCCAGCTGTCTCGCACGTTCAGCTTCTTGTTCCCTTCCTGCTCTCTCAGTGGCGAGAGCAGCATCTCTGGCGGCTAGATCCCTCGTGAGCCTCTCGATTTGTTGTTCCTGTGTTTCAGCGGCCGCCATGGCTCTTTGTAGTTTAGCTCTGATGTGTAGAAGGCGCTCTGGTTCGTCTGAGCCGTCAAACTCAGGTGGTTGACCAGAACGGCGCATACACCTGTAAAGTAACTCAAAGCAGACGTGAGATTTAACTACCTAAGGCGCGAATGATAGCCTCCCCGATAACGGCGCCAATTTGTTGGTAGGAGGAAATCGAGATTGCAAATTAAAATATAAATAAATCACAGCAAACCAGATTCCGTCCCTTGCAAATAATTACAAGACCTCCTCCTGATGTAGCAGCGGGAAGTCAGGATCGATCCACGAGGAAGCGTGTCAGCGGATCCTAGGCAGCAGAGTAATCTCACGATCAGAAGTCGACAACAGGGTCCTCGATCTCGACTAGAGTAGTCGACAGAAGATCGGACAGTCGAACACAACAGCAGCAACTCGGCACAGGCTACTCGATATCGACGAAGGGCTACTCGATATCGAGTACAATCCTTGTCGACCTCGGGTTGGTCTTGTCGACTTCCTGCACAAGTAAGCTACGGCGACTCTGGGTCGAGAATCAGTAGTCGAGATCGACCAGGCTTGGTCGAGATCGACGAGGGCAGAAAATAAAACGAAAGAAAATAAAGAACAAATGCTTTTGGGATTTTCGAAATAAACTATATGTAAAAGACTTCCAAGATTGGGGTTTGCAACAACGATAACCAAGCATGTATAAGGTAGAATCGAACAGATAATCATGTGAATCACATCAAAGAACTAAGCTTTCGCCTTTTCCAACAATTAGACAACTCTTTCAAGAAACCCTAATTGTCTCTACCGATTTTATGTTTACAATCCAAGTTGTTATCATGGATCTCCATTAGATGGGTAATAAACACATAAACAAGTAGGAGATGCTCAAAACATGATAAAAGTTAGATCTTTACCTCAATTATGCAGGGCTATCGTCGGGCTCGCCCCAACCCTAGAAGTGGGTTGACTACTCGCGCTTCATCGCAAACTCAGACATCATCGATTGAAAGGAAATAACTTGCATTAAACTAAATTCAAAGACTTTACAATCCCGGCGATCCAACTCTCGTTGAACGCCAAAACCTTAAAACCTTCGAACCCCTAAAACTTCTCCTTGGAACTACTTGTCTCTGACTGAAATTGAATGATTAAAACTGAGCCCCTAGGGCTTTATTTATAGCCTTCTAACCCTAGCTATTCTAGGAAAGAAGATATCTATCTATATCTAAAACTTTATCTAAGACTTAAAAAGATAAATAAAAGCTATAACATAATTAAATCTAAATTAGGGAAATATATCTAAAAGTCTTCTATGGATAGAATTCCTTTTCTTCATGATGGATCTTGATAGTTTTGGATAGAATCGACAATCTTCGCGTCCAAGCAATGCAAAACCGAGTAGGATTCGTCAAGCCGCGTCGAACAGCTTTTGGAAGCGTGGTCGATCTCGACAAGAGCCTTGTCGATCTCGAGTAGGAATCCTGGTCGACTGGTCTTGGCTGGCTTCTCTGCTCGACAGGCTCGGACATGGCTCGGAGGTCTGGTCGATATCGACCACGGCTACTCTGTATCGAGTAGAGGTGGTCTGCGTCTTCGTCCTCGGCTTCTCGGCTTGGCACAACTCGTCGACTCCGGACATGGCTCCGAAGTGTCGTCGATCTCGACTAGATGGTACTCGAGATCGAGTAAGGTTCCGGAGTCGGGTTGTCTCTGACTCAGTGTCCTCGATCAGCTCTACTCGACCAGGTGTGCTCGACCAGCCTCGTCGAGATCGAGTAGAGGTTAGTCGATCTCGAGTAGAGTTCTCTCAGCTTTCTGCACTGTTCTTGAAACGCACTTTCCCAAGTCCTCGTTCGTCGGATTGACGCATATGACCATGCGTTGGAAAGCTCTTTCCGAGGGCTACAACTCTCATGAAGACATCAAAGCTTGATTCAGAACGAAGAATGGTGAAAAATGGTCTTTTCTCCAGCTGCACCATTCTTAGCTTCTCCATGAGTTTCCTTTAAGCTCCAAAGTGCGTCCGATTTCTGCAAAATATAACCAAAACTTGTGTAGACCTCCATATATTGTAAATAAGTGTAAACTACACAGATTCTGTATTGTTCTAACCCAAATGTATGCAGTGTATGCAGAAATCGATATAAAAGTCAGTGTAAAATATGGCAAATTAGGCTTACAACAATGACCGTGTTCAGGGGAGACTGTGGCCCGTACACGATCCGGTACATGCAGCAGCTCGCTATGGGGGACCGCGTCTTCGATGGCTTGGACGACGACTTCATCGCTGCATACCGTCAGCTGCTATGCGTCTCTATCTTCCACCTTGGCTTCGGTGTCAGCAACAATCCTCAGTAGTCCCCTCGTCCTTATGTGAAAACCCGACAAAGCTACTTGCAATTAGGACCACCGCAGCGCACAACATACAAGCTCTTCGTTGACTTGTTCACCTTGGTCGTGAAACACCTAGCTAGGGCCGCCCACTTGATTGTCTGTTGGACCTCCTCCTTTGACCGAAACACTTTTCCCTCCCGAAGCTCAACCATGTGCTGACGGGGACCCAATGGGTTCACCGCAACCATTGGTTCACTTTCCACACCCTTCGGATTTGGTCCCAACTTCTGTTTTCCGCGTGCGTATGCTTCCTCTATTTTCCTCACAGGTTGCTCGGCCTCAATATCCCATGACCACGACTTGGTCGGAACTGCGCACCCGAGCTCCATCTTCACCGCATTTGGGAGTACCTCTTCGTCGTCGGAGGAGCTGCGGATGTCAATGGGCACCCGTCCATCTCCACCCGGTGGAATAACTTCATCTTCTGGATCACTGCTGACAGAAATGACTTGCTTCCCACGTCTTATTTCCTCGGCTTTCCTTGCCTTCTGCGCCAACTCGAACTCCAACTCCTCATGTTGCCCTAACTCGTCGGTACTATTATGTAACTAGACACATTCGTTTTCTAACTGGACGCATAGGGCATCTAACTGGATGCCAGTATGTTTTGCCTGGACACCTCCGGCTACCATGACTTCGTCTTCTTCACCACCAGCCAATTGGAGGCCCGTATGTGCGTGATCTTCTTGGGTCACAGGCGGCCCAGTTAATGGCAGTATAAATTCATCACCTCCCGCCACTGAGATACCCACCCCGACGGAGCCACTCGTTGACGATCCTTGTGTAGGTGCCATAGTGCTGCCACAAAGCTTGGTTCACAGGGAGACATGGAGGTCGACAGGCCGCGATCGTTCTCCAGTGAGTCCGTTTACAAACTTGAAGGCCTGCAGGTCTTCGTCATCTCCTATTGCATATGGCCTGCACCCGCCCTTCTTCAGCTTCCCATATGTGAGCTCCACCTCATGCCTTCTCCCATCGACGTTAAACTTTTCCATCACGAGTTTCTTTAGTGCAACGTAGTCGATACGTTCGGCCACCAGCAGAGCCTTCTGGCTCCGTGACCCCTTGAAGACCCAACCGCCTTCTTCGCAAGCCCACCATCCTCCGAACACCACAGTCAGACATACGATTGTCTTCTCCCCTGTTCATTTACATAGCGAGGGGATACAGTAAGTTTACATTAAGTTGTAGCAAAGTTTTTTTTCTCGTCATCTTCATTGAGAGACTACTTACCCATTTTCTATCTGCAGGCGGTCGCAACTCTGTCCAGTCTATTCCACTAGCTGTCACGTTGTTTGTTGTTGGTTGTCACGTTGTTCTCGCCCGGTTGTCCAGTTAATATTAACTCGTAACGCTTCAACTTTAAGATAAACCCCGGCCCACTTGCTTCTTCTACATTGGCTACTCTCTGAATATTCAGATTTTTTTCCACCTGGTACCCATTAAATGCAACCCCCATCATTCCCTCCCATATCCTTATATAGATCCCCATATCATTGGCCACCAACCCTCCTCCTTCACTCTTTGCCGGCGCTTCTCCTTCCTCCTTTTAATTCTCCTACTGCAGTGCATTAATGTGGAATAATCATTGGACTGAGGAGGAGTTTCAATGCTTATATACTCTCCCTCTCCTCCCTCCTCCCTCCTCTTCCTCTTCAGGATTTTTTGGCGCAAAGATTTGGCGGGAATTTGCCTTCCCCAGACTGTTCAGAGAGTCCCTGTCAAACTCAATTAGCTTTCTCTCTCTTTGTCTAATCAAACTCAAAAGCTCCCTCTCTTGCCTCTCTCCTCTCAATGGACGTCTCTCTCTCTCCTTCCTTTTCTCTCTCTCGCCTTCCTTTTCTCTCCCTCGCTTAGGTGTCACAGTTGGCCCCCACTTTCCCTACCTGTTGCCTGCTGGCCAGGTTTGCCGGATAACCGGTTTCACCCAATTTTAATCCGGGTTGGGTTAACCTTGCAACACTTTTCGGTTTTTGGGTTAGTTTGTGCAATTCCCTCATATATATATATATATATATATATATATATATATATATATATATATATATATATATATATATATATATATATATAGGGTGAGGTTAAAGTGAAAATGGGGCTTAAGACGAAAAATTAGCTTAAAGTGAAAATGGAAGACAACACACGCGCGTCCCGGTTTTTTTAAGAAAAAAAATGAACCGGTGTGGACCGGGAAAAATAGAAAAAAGAACAGAAGCGGACCGGTCTCCTTCGCCTTGTTCTTTCCTCGCCGACAGAGAGAAATTACTCAAAGATCTCGCTCAGCGATGGCGGAATCGAGGATTTTCCAAACAAAAGGGGGCGCAAACTGCAGATAATCTCGACAAACAAGACATCATTGCAATTCAAAGGCACAAAAGCGAGCAGAGGGGGAACATCCAATCGCAGGATATATAAAAATCGATTGAAAAAGGGCACAGAGGTACGCAAACAAATTTCTTCATCATAAACTCGATAAATATGCTTAATTTCTGGAATTGGTGAATAAACATTGCAGTTCATTATTAAATTACAACGTAAATTAGAATTTCGAACAGAAACATTCACAATTAAGATCAATTTTTGAAAATCGGAATTGAGGAACAACCTAGGGTTTTCAAAAATAAAAACCGAACAAAACAATACATAAACGCATATGTACTGATTCTTTTTATTGTTCAATAAAAGCATGTTCATAGTACATTTCCTGCATCAATGCTTGTTTTAACTAGATAAAATGCATTTGAGATTTACTATGCACCATATAAACACTCTAGTTTTTTATTTTAAGATGTGTTAAACAATGACAGTGATTTTAAGAGCACATATTAATTGATAAATACATTATTTACATCACAGATAGCACATTATAAATGGAGTCTGATATGGAAACAAACAATGAAAATAGACAAAGTTCAGATGCATCTACTACTGAAGGTGTTGCTACTACAATACATCTTGCTATTTTACCTCCTGAAAATGATGTTGAGCCAACACAACAAGAAGAGCACCTGCCTTGTAGAATGTTTGTCTCACCAAACAGTACAATGTACTGGATACCAATCTGCAGTGAGTAATTGAAGCCATCAGAAAAAAAAGTGTATGAGACAATGGAGGAAGCAATCAAAGCTTATTTGGATTATGCATATAGGGCTGGTTTTGATGTAAGACATGGAGCAATAGTTAAGGAGCCGGGTTTAGTTAAACTGAAGTACTTGTATTGCAACAAGGCAGGATACAAGAATTACAAGAACACAAAAAATATGAGAAATCGGTTGTCTGGCAGAGTTGGGTGTACAGCTAGGATTATAATCAAGTATTTTCAGGGTCAGGGGTTTGTTGTGAAAAAACTTGAGGAAAAACACACACATAGTTTAGTGGATGAATTGGGAAAAATGTACATGAAGAGAAATAGACAAATGCGTACGCATCATAGAAAGTTTGTCCTTGATTGTGCAAAACAAGGAGTTGGGACAGCGAGATCTTACAGATTGTTTCAAGAAATGGTTGGAGGGTACAGCAATGTTGGGCCTTTGGCAATTGATTTTAAAAATCAAAGAAGAGATCTGCTGGCTTATTTTAAAGGGTCTGATGCTCAGGTTGTTATTGATCGCTTCTTTAACAAACAAGAAACATGCAATGCATTTTATTTTGCATATGATTTGGATAAAGAGGACAAGCTCAACAGATTGTTCTGGACAGACGCTGTTTCTAGGAAGAACTACTCATTGTTTGGAGATATTGTATCATTTGACTCAACCTACAATACGAACAGGTAAACACAAAACACAAATCACTGATTTTTATATTATTTTTTATCATAATGCATTTTTTTAAAGTACATTATCATATATGAGTATTGTAATTACACTGAAACATGTATATTTGTTATCTGGAAGGTACAAGATGGTTTTCAGTCCATTCACAGGATATGACCACCACAAAGGGTGTGTGTTGTTTGGGGCAGAACTTTTGCGAAATGAGAATGTGGAATCATATGTTTGGTTGTTTGAACATTTCAAGAAGGCAATGGGTCACTGCCCAACAATCTTCTCAACAGACCAAGACCCAGCAATGAAGATAGCTGTAGAGAAGGTCTTCCCTGAGACAAGACACAGGTTATGCATGTGGCACATCATGGAGAAGTTGTCTCAGAAAATTGACAACACAATGACTGGCTACTCCACGTTCACAACCAGGCTCAGGAACATTGTGTGGAACATGGAGATAATGCCTGAAGAGTTTGAATCAGAATGGAGAAAGTTGATGGACGAGTTTAGAATGGCAAACCACTCATGGTTATCTGATTTGTTTCTTAACAGAGAAAAGTGGATACCCGCATACTAAAGAAATGTCCAACTTGGCGGATTAGTGAGAAAAACATTCATTTCAGAGAGCATGAACCACTTCTTCCGTAAGTTTTCAAACTGTTCAGCAAATTTAATAGAATTTGTCTTGTACTATGACAGTGCAATTGAAACACAAAGGCATAGGCAAGGGAAGAATAATTATGATTGTGCAATTCTGAAACCAAAACTGATCTGGCCACTTCCATTGGAGAAGCATGCATCAACATTGTATACACTGGGAATATGGAAAAAGTTTCAGGAAGAGTTGAGTGCTGCATTATATAACTGTAGAGTCACCAATGTGACAGAGATTGAAGACATAGAAGTGTATACTCTGAAGCAGCAAAACATAAAGCTGTACACTGTTGAGCACCAGATTGATAATCATCACTGCTCCTGTTCTTGCAACTTGTTCATCAGAAATGGCTACCCATGCAGGCACATATTAGCAGTTTTGAAAGATTTACAAGTGGAGAAGTTGCCAGACACATTGATACTGACTCGGTGGACAAAGGCTGCAACACTAAGCAATGTGTTTACACTGGATAATGGTGTTGTGAGAGAGTCAAGGGAAAAGGAGGAACAAAAACTGATGCTCACAGATATGCTAGCAGAATTTCATTCATGTGTAGACATCATTAAGGGCAATAGAGAGCAGATAAAGCGTTTCACAGAAACCTTGCGAAAGGAAAACAAGAGCTCCTGGTATCAGCAACAAATTCAGAATCGTCGTCCAACTCAAAGACAAGTATATTCGATGAGTTTGCTGGGGTTCACAGAACTGAAAATGTTACAATTCATGATCCAACACAGGCAAAAACAAAGGGGAGTGGGAAGCGATTGAAAAGTGGAAAAGAGATATCAATGGAAACACAAAAAAGGGGGAAAAGATTATGCTATATCTGCAATCAATATGCTCCTCACAACAGCAGAACTTTCCCAGAAAAGAGAAAGTGAGAGCACTAAGCAACACACTTGACAGTTGAGCAAGGAAGCAATTTTTTCTTATGATTTAACGTTGTTTGCACTTTTACTTGTTGTCTGTGACCATCAAGGATTTATAGTTGCACTTTTCCTTATTAACAGTTTACAACAAGGATAACCAACAGTCTTCGACTGTTGGTGAAGGAAGCACTATTTTATGATGATTTACCACTATTTTGACTTTTAAGTATTATAAGTGGACAGCAAGGATTTATGGTTGCACTTTTACTTATTAGTAGGAAAAATCAAGAAGCATTGCAATATTAAGAAAATATAGTTTTCCACCAAAAAAAAAACAGAAAGACGTGGATAGGTGATAACAGATTTTTTCAGGCAAAAAGCACTTAGAAAAATGGACAAAATATAACAGTCTATTTACCGCGAACAAAACTCTATTAAATGTGAACAACATAAGGATATAAATGCATTTTGGTTATTAGAATAGCACCTTTTAACTGTGAAACAGAAAAAGTTAGACGTGTTAAGTCACATCTACATTGGGAACACACAGTTTTTAGGACCTATATTAGGGTAGAGAAATAGATAAACATGCATTGGGCCTCTCGGCTTTTAAGACAAAAAGCAGTTAATAGGAAGTTAAAACTTTTTAAAGGGGGAAGTTAAAATGGCCGAAAATCCAAAATCTCTGCCTATATATACATAGACACCCCTCCATTAGAAAAGGCACAATTTAAACATCAAAAACTGATATCCAGTGCTCTCTCCCTCTTTCCATTTCAAAAACCGCCAAAGTCACTCAATCGGAAATGGCAGGAATCAGGCCAGTAGAGTTCACAGAAAATTACCACAGGGAGATGGACGCACTAGATGAAATCCAATACAAAGGATACCACATGAAAATCTTGGAAGAAGCAGCAGAGACGTTCACCACAAGGGAAAGGGCAAATTACATGGCATCTGCTGAATTTCATCAGACCTATTACGATGCACTCAGACAGGAAATTAATGGAAATGAATACCATATATCTGAAGCACGACGGACACATAACAATGATCTGGAGGCCAGGGTAAGATTTCAATTCTTTTATAAATAATATTTTGATATTTCCAATATAAATGTTAACTTCAAAATAATGTATGCAGTTGGTTGAAGAAAAAGAAAGGCTGGAAGATACATTGCAGATGGTTGAAGGGTTTATAGCTGCACATGTTGAAGGACTGATTGAATCAGAAGACATTAGGAGGGCCAAGATTAATGAATATCTTGGCATCTAGATTAAGTAGAAGGGCAACAACAAAAAAATTGCACCTTCAAATATAATTTCTATTTCAAAAATATGTATTTTATGTAGTAGGGAACAAATTTGTTATTTTATGGTATTGCCACATTTAAGTTTACCATATTAATATTATTATAAAATATTTTATCGTATTATGTTATTTATTAAGCATTTTAAATATGCAATTTCTGCTATAAAAGTATGCATTAAAAAATAACATAAAGTATGTATGAAAAACAGTAAAATGGGAGAGAAAACACAACTTGGAGCTATGTGTGAACACAAGAAACTTGAAATATTATAAAAATAACTTTCATTTATGGTTGAACATGAGACGGTTAAAGTTGAACAACATTCATTTATAATTGAACATCAGAATCCTACATTTTCATGAATTCCTGGAAAACAGCACAACATAGTAATATGTGTGCACAAAACAATCTTAAATGTGAACAACAAACAGTTATTTTAATTCATTTTCCAAGATTTAAAAACACAATACAACTCCAAAAACCCCTTTTAAATATATAAATAACATCAATAATAAATAAATAAATAAAAGTGGAGTGAAAATAAAAAAAAATTAAAACTATATTATTCCACATGCACAGTATGATATTTTGTTAGCACAAAATAAAATTATAGTTGAACAACAAAAACTTCAAAGAATGCACTTGAAAAAGATAAGTATTTACTTAAAAAATATAAATGAAACGTATAACAACAACTTGGAGACATATATGGACCCCATAAACTCCAACCCACATAAAAACAACTTTGAATTATATTTGAACATAAGATAATTAAAGGTGAATAACATTCATTTATAACTGAACATCAAAATATTACATATTCAGGGATTCTTGGGAGACAGCACAACATAATTATAAATGTGCACAATACAAATTTAAATATGAACAACAAAGAGTTACTTTGTACAAATGGGAGGATATGGCCATCACAACTGGAAAATGAATTAAATACGGTTTATCTATAAATAAAACGTTTTATAGATAAAACAAACATTAAGTAAAATTGAATAACTAAATAGGGAGGAGGGCATAAAACATTTTAAAACTATATTAGTGCAAATGCACAACATGATTGTGTGTTAGCACAAAAGCAAATTATATTTTCACAACATTAATTTACAATACCACAACTCTTATTTATATATACTGATACATATGCACAGCGTATCTTTATATTTGCACAACTTGAATTTATTGTTGCACAATACGAGACTTATGGAACACCACACCTGTTAGGACCCCGATTCGAACCCCGGAATGGCGGCTATTTATTTACCAATTCAAGGAACACCACACCTGCCATATTTAAGTTCAATAGCTGAATTTATAAATTTGAAACCCAGGACAAAAAACAGGAACAAAATAAAGCATATACAAACATACTTAAACATGAAAAAGCAACAGCATAACTAAATAGGAATAACATTCATCAAGACAAGATCTTCCAAAAACCTAAGTTGTTAAATCCCAGACAATTCACAAAATGTACCAGAGTAGAACCATAAGATACGACTAGAGTTATACCCCCGTAACAAGTAAAGCCCAAAATGGGTATACCCTACAAACAACTGTCAGAACATAGTTTAAACTGTCCACAACAACCAAACAGGCTACATATACCAGATATATACTTATAGATGGGGCTAAATGTTAAGAGTAGTTAGTGAATATCAATTAAACTGCAGCTTCTGACCCTGGACTCCTTTTAATGTCAGTCTTGCGTGAGACTTGGCTGCTTCAATAACTTCAGTGCGCACCGCATTAAGATCTGAGCATATAATATCCGCCAAATATTTCTGTCGTAACTTGGATATGTTCTTCTCACTCCCTTTATCAAATCCAGGTTTGAATCCCTTCTCAACTCCAATAAAAGTCTCCATGTGCCTCATAACACAAACCCCTGAATGGATCCTCTTATCATCACCAACCCATGGAAGAGCAACATTTGAGGACGTTGATTTTGTAATTGAGTCTGACTTAGCCATTAATCCTTTGTTCCTCAAATAGTCATCAAGCAAATCTTCCTATAACCAAAAAAATAATTATATAATCAAAAAAGGGCAAAGTTGAATAAATTAGAAATATATTTTAATTTCAAATATATGACATAAAAAATAACAAAACTAACCAAACATTCTGCTGTTGATAAAATTGAGCCAGTAGGAGGAGAGATAGGAGGACAAACATCAAGAGTTTGGGTAAGTTTAGACTTAATATTGAAGACTACCATGAAAAACTCTTCTTCACGCTCAACAGCAAACACAGACTACAAAAATGCACAAAATAACATACATTTAACAAAACTAAGAAAAATCAAAAAATGATAGAAGAAGGTAATTTATATATAAAAAAACAACAAAATAAACAATAAAAGTACCATATCAACATCTTTTAAAGCAATATGAGGAGCCATGCCAATGAAGAATCAAGCCAAATAGACAACTTCTGATACTGGTTAACAGAGCTCTCAAGAGATGCATTAGAGGGGAAATCCTACAAAACAGAGCAACAAACAGAAATAAAATTAATAATAAAAATATTAGGGAAAAAATACATAAAACAAGAAAGAGTAAGATGAACATAGAACTAAAAGACACCAATAAAAAGAATACTTACAGACGAATGAACTGGCACAAAAAACCTTAGTGGAGAAACATCACTTCTTAATTGTTCTTTGTGGTTGAGAACAGCACACCATCCAGCAATAACACCATAGGAGACGTGGAAATCATCTTCAAGACTTCTCATATCATGCCTATGCACTTCTACAGCCTTGTATTTAAACAGGACCTCACTACAAATATTAGACATAATATGAAACACATAAATATAATAAAGCAAAAAATAAAACTTAAAATAATTAGTAACAAAAACATAAACTTACGTGGGAGAAGCTGTCTTCTTAGATAAATAGGCAGACAGAATACGCTCAGTGCCAGAGATGGAATCAGTAATATCAACAATTCTTGAAAAATAAGGACTCCGGAGGTTTAAGGAAGGTTTAGAAGACCTTCTACCAGCAACATCTTCTTCCTTTCCAGCATCTTGTTTCCCAGCTATTGAACTTAAGTTACGAACATGAGAAGATTTGCGTTGTGGCAATGGAATAGGAGACTTCATCTTCTTTTTATACACCAACGGCTTCGCAGTGGGATTGGCACTTACAGCAGAGAGACTAGTTGAAGGGCCAGGAACAAAAGGGTGTTGGGGAAGGGCAGCCACATGACCATGGGGAAGAGGTATATCATTCACATATTCTTTAGCAATATTGACAACTACATCTGGCATCCCTTGAGTGGCAGCAGAAGACTTTGATGCATCTTTAACAGTCTTTTTTGCATATTCAAACGCAGTTTGTGTGTCAACATCAGACTTAAATGCAGGATCAGACCCAAATATAACAAATGAAGTTAAATCATCAAAAAAAATTGGTTTTCATTTTCACTCTGTTCTTATAAGCCAACTCAATCTGATTAAGGCACTCAATCAATTCAGGATCTGACCAAAATTGGGAGTCTGGAGAGTCATCAATATACGACCTATCAGCAGGACTAGGGTTAGGACGATCTAATGAACACACAAACCCTAACATCTTATTACCCTCGCTAAGAAGTGTCTTCACTTTAGAATCAGCTTGAACCTCAGGAGGGATTTGGGTAGAAAACTCAACAAAATCAAAGATAGCTGTTGTGAGCTGAATCTGCCATGTTTTACAGTAACTTTTATATCGTTTTCTGCATACATTTCATGCATTTGGGCTAAGATAGTACAGAATCTATGTAGTTTATGTTTAATTGCCAAATTATGGAATCTACACCAGTTTCTGTTAAATTTCGCAGAATTCAAGGCAAATTACAGTAGTTCTAAGAAAGGTCGGAAAAACTCGGAAATCAACTACAGAAGTCCAAAGTCAAGAAGCAGCAGAACCAGTCGAGTCAAGCTAGGAGCCCAGGTTACTCGATCTAGAGGACAACCTACTCGATCTCGACGAGAGTGTCCGAGCACAGGCCTTGTCGACTGAGCACTGGTCAAGAAACTGAGTCAGAGACAACCCGACTCCTGGAATGCTACTCGATCTCGAGTTCCCTTATCGAGATCGACAACCCCTCAGCGCCAAGTCCAGGAGTCGACAAGCTATGCCATGTCGAGAAGCCGAAGATGGAGAAGCCGAGCAAAACCCTACTCGATCTCAAGGAGCTTTGTCGAGATCGAGGACCACCATGGCGCCTGTCCGAGCCTGTCAAGGAGAAGTTCCTCGACCACACCAGTTAGCCATCCTCGACGACTTCCCAACTCGATCTCGAGTTGCTTAGTCGAGATCGAGGAGTCAGGAGCCAAGATCCGAGCCTGTCGAGCAGAGCTATCCGACCAAGCCCAGCCAGCAATGTCGACGACCACCGTACTCGATCTCGAGGAGCCCTAGTCGAGATCGAGGAGAGCCGTGTCCGGGAGCGCGTTACGCGGTTTGAGCAGTCGCGCTGTGGGAGTCCTTGGAGCCGAAGGAGATCGAGATGGCCGAGATCTATCCTACATTTATCAAATTCTATCTATGGAGAAGATTTACCACACATGGAGAGAAGACTTACCTATTTTAGATTTATTTCCCTTATAGATTTAGTTCCTTTAGTTAATTTATTTATCTTTTAAGTTTTTTTAGATATAGATAGATATTTTCTATCCTTGATTAGTAAGGAATAGAAGGCTATAAATAAAGCCTTAGGGGCTGGTTTTTCATCATTCAATTCAGAGCAGGAGAAGTAGTTCACAGATACAGTTTAGGAGTTCGAAGGTTTTAGGGTTTTGGCATTCAGCGAAAGTTGATTGCCGGGATTGTAAAGGCTTTGAATTTAGTTTAATGCAAGTTTCTTTTTATACATCAATATCTGCTATTGCAATGAAGAGCGAGTAGTCCACCCACTTCTGGGGCTGGGGTGAGCCCGACGGTGGCCATGCGAGATGACGCGGTAAAGGTACAATCTTGTTATGCAATTCTTCTT